>JAFREQ010000003.1:0-545000 GCA_025331565.1 Holacanthus passer
AGTTGTTCAACTGGCAGAGTTTATCTTATTACAAGCAAAAATAAACTGATATAATGAAATTTTAATCATTTTTGTTATTTAAAAAAAGTAAGCAACATCATTTTCTAGTGTAATATTTCATCTAACGCATCTAATGGCTAGCTTTTGTTGCTGTTTTTTTTCATCCTTGGTCCATCCACTACAGAGCACTTTCTTGCACTGCCATCCTCTGTGCCCACTGCCCCCTCCGTGTCTGCAACCCCCACTGATCTACCCGGTAAGTTAACAGCAAAACATCCTTTATAATTGCTCATTGTAATGTAGAACATTCAGAGATTAATAATTCAGTCCAGGACTGTAATTTAATGGCTTTATAGGTCCTTCTTTTTTAAGTCATTGTTTTTCTTTTGTCACTTCCTCAGCGACTTCCATCACAACATCGTCAACACAGTATGGATCATCACCAGCTCTGCCAGTGGACCCAGCTGAGTGGCCCTCTGTACTGTACTCAATTCTGTCTGTTGTCTGTATTGTTTTTTTTATATTTATCGAAGTGATTTTATTTGTTGTTGCACTTTATTGTTGTTCAACTAAAAATTATTCTTGCACATTGCTGTTGCAGTTTTTCTTTTATGAAACAAAAAATCATAAACCAGATGACACTACTACAGTAAATAAATTGCTTTATCACTTGGAATGTTGTGTAAATAAACCCCAGGCTGCTCTTGTAGCTGAATGTGCTACATTTTGAAATTAACAATCATATGTGGCACCCTTGACATCATTCATCATTCATTCAATGGTATTATTTGTATTATTATTGCATTGGTATTTATGTAATTAACTGGGCCACCCCCTTAAATGTGTAAAGATGTTAGGCTGACAAAAGGATAATGTAAACAACACTGCCAGAGCCACAATGGGTTTATAATAGGTGTGTGAATGATCAACAATTAATATTATTGGCAGAAATAGAGGGCCCCAAAATCAAATTTTGCTTAGGGCCCAATGGAGGCTTGGGCCGGCTCTGCCTAAGCTATTTGTGAATCTAAAAGCATGCCTTGGCTCTGCAGCATAAACAATGATAAAAGCAATTTAGAGATAAAATTTATACGAAGTAAAGTGGAAGCATTCATTATGTGCTCCTCATTTAGGCCCTGGCAGGGAGTATAGCAGGAGTAGAGCATTGTGCATGCTGAAGTATCACATGTAAGCAACTTTAAATGCAGAGGGGAGAGTGCTAATTATATTTCAGTGGAGGTTAATTTAAGCCGCCCAAGTGAATTGCATTATTGCTTTTCACAATTCATAATTTCACAAACCATCAGTAGATACTTGGATGATGTTCATATTTGAGATCCAGGACAGCGATCAACAGTGTCTGTCAGCTAATGTTCTGCTTTTTAAACTGTGATTTGAGATGTTTTCTTGAAACATGAAGTTGCAGAAGTATCACAGCCAAATAATTCCTTTCCTCTCATCTGTTTATAGGCTACTGTCTTGCCAAAAAACCCATTTAATATGATAATTCAAAACAATCCTCTAAGAGCTGTTATTTCCAAATGAATAGGAGAATATTGTTGAATTAATTTGATTGTTATTGTTTTAATTATTTGCAGTCATGTTGTTTACAGAAAGAAATGTCTGACATTTTAAAGGGAATGAATTCTTCTTTGGATAAACATTTACTGTGGATAACTGTGTCTAAGAGTGAACCCAATTATAGCCCTGACAGGTTGAATGCAGCAAGATAGTAATGTGACTGCTGTACATGTCCACATTTAATAGTAGTTAAGGTTCGCAATTGCAGCCAAGATGTATAATAAAGGCCACTCCTGACTGGCTTTTGTTCAGCTGTCGTATATTATTATGCCTTAATTAGAATTACAATAGAACAAAATGTTACAGAGCACTGTGATATATATCATTAAATTGGCACAAAGTTCTTTCACCTCCACTAGAGCACGGCTGCTCAAAATTTCTTTGTGCTGCAGCTGAACATGTTCCAAAAGCATTGTTAGATATTTAACATTATGGAATAATTATGCCTCAGTGTTGTAAAGCAATGTCTGAAGGGAAGAGATTTAGATTAGACAAATCAGACACAGTTTCCACTCACAGACATTTTTCAATAATAAAATTATTTAAAAAAATAGTATTTCTATGAAAAACAAAGTAATAGAAATAAGTACAGCAATATTTAAACTGCTATGAGAGGCAATACCTGGAGTCAACACTCAGTAACAATCCATGCTGATGTCGTCATTTGCTGGAATCTGGCATATTTTTGGAGCCAGGAATCAATGAGTCTGAGTCATAATTCAATTCAAATGCCAGGGGCCTGTTAGATGTGAACCATTAAACAATCATTGTGACATCACCTTGTCAAGTGTCATCATTCTATAATAAAGACAATAAGGCGTTTACTTAACACAGTATCAAGTTCTATAAAACTTTTTATAGAAATTTCTTTTGTAGATGTAAATTGTCTCAAATGAGCCAGGTAGATTTGCTGCAAATCAGTCAGTCCCATATTTTAGAGTCCTCAGTTCTGTTGAACAGATGTGCTGGCCCCAATCTGTCATTATTATCCTACAATTTACGCAATCTACAAGTGAATAATGGAATAATACTTATTATGGTATTAGTTTTGACATTGTATGTCATGATAAGTTATGTCATGCAATGTCGTAGACAAGGACTCTATGCTACAGTAAATCCCCCAAAAGCCACTTGTAAATCAGGGTGTTTTTGTGAGAGAGCAACATCAAATATTGAATCATAGGCTACTTCTTGAAAGCTCGCATTCTTAGACATTCCCACTGCGCACATTAGTCCATCAATCAATTATTAATTTAAGGTTTAGTACGCATGGTATTTAAAGTCAATTACTTAGTAATTATTGCATCTTTTTAAAGGATTATCTTGTAGTAACTGAGGGAAAATTCTAAGCAGCAGTAACAATACTCTCTAATCCGTACTGTCTTTATTTGATGAACAAGAGCTGACACTACAGTTTTTTACATCTTCGCAAGTCTGAATTATGGATGACAAGCAATTATCCCATTTTGAGCCCCTGTGCTTCTGCAAATGAGAGGTTTTGATGTAATACTGAGCTGGGCTTTCCAAGACCACAATCTTTGTTACAGAAAAGGGGACACAGTTTCGAGAGTAGTTATTTCGTTAATGTCATGCTGTTGTTCAATTTGTCAGTGGCTCTGCTTGGACCAATTACATGACTCACCGCGTCGCAGGTGGGTAACAATGAGGAATGCATTCATTCTACTGTGGTCTTGTGCTCTCTTGTTATCATTCTTGATGGAACACACACACACACACACACACACACACATACACAGATACATGCAGAAGGACATCACTGTCACATCTCTAAGTCTCTTGCCTCCCCTCCTTAAATTGAATCACAAGCTTCAGCCCTGTGTTCAATTTGTCACTCCACAATATGAGTTTGTGTAAAGGATGAATCTCATCCTCCATAATCCCCCAGAATACCTTGTATAGTCCATCACAGAGGATCAACCATCCTCTTTGTTGCCTCTCTGCTCCTCATAAAGCTTTATTTATCTGTCCTAGTAAAACCCCAATCCCAAAAAAGTTGAGATGCTGTGTAAATACCAACAATACTTTTATGAAGTGTTCCCGATGTAGTAATATCCTTTATACAATTATGTGTTTCACAAAGTGGTGAAATGAAAAGTCATTAGGGGTAATCCTCTGGGAAACACAAATATCTGTACAACATTTTGTGATATATTTCACCAGCTGAGTGAAAACTTTGACCTGCTGATGACACTAGATTAAAAGTCAGGGGATCACAATCAAAAGAATGGTTATCTCCACCAAATTTTCATGGCAATTTATCTGATAGCAGTCGAGGCATTTCACTAATGCATAAAAGTATCAACCTCATGGTGGTGCTAGAGGAAAAGTCAGGGCATCACCAAAGACGGTAGGAATCTAAAAAGAAATGATGAGATGATTCCTCTTTGAATCTGTACTATTAACAATCCTGTCTGATTGAACCACAGAATTTAAACAAATTCAACACAAAGTACACAAATACTATCAAAAGTTAACATTTGAAAAGGGAAACAGGACAGGGGTTGCATCTGCCAATCTTACTTACAGTATATTTCATACTTTATATGCATGCTTGTTTAGTGGCCAAATAAATATAACAACCTAAACAAAGTGGAGCTGTTCCATTTACCCGACAGTGTTCATACAAAAACAGTTTGAACACTAATTCAGTGCAGTTTCATTCTGTGCACGTCATGGAATCACACATGTTTTCCTGTCAAAACACTACCGCACTGATGGACCCGGGCACGAGACTCAGCTTTTTCTCACGAGAAGCTAATCAACACCAAATTGAGTGACAGCCAACAAATGGTTCCTCTACTGGGGCTATGAAAGGTGTTAGTGTTAATGGTGGGTGTGAGGCCCCGGGGGGGGGGGGACGACAGCATTCGCCTATGAATTCATGATGAGAAACCTTTTTAGTGATTCATGGTTTTCACGGTGAGGCAACACAGGAAATGGAGGCTTGGTGGATGTTTTTCCCTGCATTAGTTGCAGATTATATATAAATGCATCTCAAAAATAACACCTTGGCTCGAGTATGCACCAATAAAAAGAGATATTCAATATTCATTCATCTTATTTTATCTTGCTTAATAATGAATTTCTCTCCTTCTGAGGGACAGTGAATCTAAAGTTTCCCTTTAAACCAGAAAATGTTTTCATATGTCACATGATCTTTATGTTTCTCGCAATTTAGCAGCCAGCAACTCGACTGCATGTCTAACATTTCTTTGATGGTGCACGAGTGTGAGTAAGTGATATTAACCTGGAAGCTGGGGAATAAAGGGGGGCACAATATTCCCATGGCGTTCCTTTTGGTCTGAGGCACTTAAAGCCGGAAGTCAATGATGTCTCTTATCTGCACCATCTGCTGTTTGCAATCAGAGAAGTAATGCCATTCATGTTAGAAAGGCATTTTGTGGCGAGGTTAATTAAAACAACTCAAGTGACCTCATTTTTTGCTCCAGATGGGGCAAATTTCAAGGAAGTGCATGTAGAAATATCCTCTTCCACAAATTGTCTCTTATTGCTCTCCCTCTGACCCCAAGAATGCATGGACGGATATACTATGAATACTCGTGTATACCATGTGTGGTGAAATGCAGGTCAAAGATTCATCAGCAGGACACACCTTTAATTCCTTTTAGCTGAACTACTGTTATTTATCATTCTCAAAGAAATGGGTTGTTGGACATATTGAGGATCCCAACAAGAAAAACCCAAATGATTTTGATGACCTTATGAGTTTTCTTCTTCCACAGACATTAGTCCAAAGTTCAACGTTCAAATGAACATACAACCTGATGTCTTACTGATACGAACTGCTTTTTTAAGAAAGGTATTGATTTTTAGACTCAGTGACCTTTATAGTAATACTATCACCAGGCTGTCTTTCAGTCCTGGAGCCTGGAGTGATGTTGATCAGACGTGCGCATTCATACACCCATCATAAGAAAGATTTTTACAATCTCCTGACCTGTCCTCGTGGCTCCAGCATCAGGGCAAGGTTTTGGTTATCCAAATGTGGGAATTTTGTTTATCCAGGTGTGTAGAAAAAGAAGTAGATTAAAGAAAATCACACTGCTCCACAAAGGGAGGAATTTTGCTTTATAACTAAAGCAAACATGTCGGGATAATAACACCTAAATGCTTGTTGACTTGCCCTTACATACTCCAAAATCAGTCTGTTGCATATAATTATGAATAAATGATCACAGTGTTTTTTAAAGCTTTCATATCCTGTCAAACATGCCTGGATGGAGCAGGTGTCAGCGGAGTTATCTTTTCATGCAGACCTGTCGTTCTTTCTTGCCTGTACTCGGAACAAACGACATTCACACCAGCTAACTGTAATCCCCAGATAAGTCTGCACAGTTCATTTTCTGAACAAATCAATTATCACGGCAAACAAACAAATTGTTATTAATGCAAAAACATCCCTGTGACAAACGCCAACTAATGTGACACTGCATAATGCACATTTGGTGTTCATCAAAGTAACTGGATTAAGTTTACTCATGTGAATGCGAAGTGTGTAATCTGGGTGTGAAGGTTTACGTTAAGGTAACTACTGATGAATTTAAGAGCAGATATGTTACTTAATAGATTTAATACAATATTTGATAAAAGAGAAAGTTAACTTTCAAAGCTAAAGAAAGCAGTAAACAGTAACTTGAATCTGTGGGGTTTGAGGTGTAAAACTGGGAGCTGGGTAGAAGATTCGCTCAAATGCTCTTTGAACTTTAACACTTCAAATTTCATGGCACCAATAACCAATATAAATCTGGAAGAAATTCATCTGATTCACAAAGGAATCTTCCCCGTTAACATGTCATATCTATCCACACGTCACTGAGACAAGATATTTAGTCTAAAATCTGTTCACTGTTGCTTAAATACAAAAGAAAGGAATTCAAGTTCAAGCTGCTCCAACAACCAGGTAATACATGTAAACTTGTAAATACATTTTAGATCATCAGTGCAAAGATGATTAACATGATTTGTTTATTAAGGTGCCTGAAGAACCAGTTGTAGCCAATTCTGACACAAACAGCAGTAAATATTTATATTAATATCATATCCACTGGAGTTTTTTCTGTCTGATACCCGACACAGAAAGTTCACTTCATTTGACTGAGGTCAATGAGGGCAATCTTTGTTTTGATTTTTTGATTACACGTGATGAGATGAGACCCTGTGACTAATAGTTTACTAATTAGTGAAAGCACACATGATAAAGACGGGATCGAGTAACACTGATGTAGCGAAAGGTTGGAGGTTTGAATAAAGGCGGAGCTGGCTAAGTGGAAACGGTATCATGCAGACATGACTGATGGTGTTTACAACATGTGTTGCTGAGCTATTTCACTGGGCTTCAGCAGCCTGTCCAAAGAGTGATGATAAGAACCAGTAGCAGTAAAGTTGGGCGGTATCGCCTGCAAAATTAAGAGACAAATACATAACCTCTTCCAGGCAATTCCTTTCTGGAACATCATGCTCTAAACGCTGCTTTTTAATAAAACAAAGTCTGCTTTCTTGCACACAAAGTTTAAATTGGTTGCAGCATTAGTGCACTCAGTCATTCTGTGAGATAGTTTGAATTGTATTGCAGACAGTTAAGCAGCTCGTAGGCGTGTCGGGGGCAAACATCTGCTGTCAGGCCCCTATTGGCCCCACACATGCAACACCAACCTACTGCCAACTGTGCATTGTATGTGCCCTGTTGCATCCAAGTTTGAATTAGGTACAGTAAAGTCTATAAATGCCAGCCTCAGTTTTTCCAGACACCCAGAGCCCAAGCAGTACTCCTATACTGGAATAATACGACCTGGTCACAAGATTTCTATGTGTCAGTTAGTTTGCCGTGATTTGTTTAAACTCAACTTTATTTTAGAATATGCACAAGTGAGCAGCATATAAACTAAAACAAGAAGCTAAAGATCAAATTTCATTCTTGTCAATGGAAACAGCAGTTGCAAAAATAATCTAATCTGTAGTATTGTGGTGCAAAATTTCAAATTTCTAACTAATGAATCTACCATTGACATGCAGCAAACCTGAGACTCTTGGGGCCTCTGGGAAATGTGGAGCAGCTGTCTGCTGAGGTGATCCAGCCTCGATTGTAACAATGCATACGATATTATATATTACACTTTATTTCATGAGGAAATCCCACTGAGGTCGAGATCTCATTTACATGTGAGACTTGAGTACACGGTGAAACATCCACTTAAGTTGTCTGTATGCGTTTGAAAAGTAAATTTGTCATCAAGCCAGATGCCTCAATATTTATAACAAAGTCAGTCACCCCAATATTTACTGAATTAATAAAAGTACATGCAAGATGTAGCAATAAAAGTTTTATAGGAAAATCATGTGTGACTGACAATGTAGTCACAACACCACTATAATCACCACATATCAACCATCAATCCCTCTTCAGTGACTTGGGTATAGACTCGTAACCACATTAAAAGCAGCAATATGATCGTTTTCATTATTGGAAAGCATTATGCAAACTTGTCTGAGAGAATCTCAGTGGCTGGCATGAGTGAAGGAGGAAAAGGCAGGAAACAGTAACACGAGCAAAGGCAGCTATAGCGGTGCAGACGTCTGAACCGGCGTGAGCACGAGCCACAAAATCTCAGGTTTATTTTACTTAAGCATCGAGTAATCTCCTTGCTTGAGTCTAAAACAATATTCCTTTCATGCAGTAAAAAGGTTCTGATCTAGTGCTCAGATGTACCTTTTTCATTCCCTTCTTTAGTATGTAAACATTGTCTGCTGCTAACATAAATCTAAGTGCTGTGCATTAAGGTGGTACTGTTATTTCAATTTATGAGGCATACGTGGGTTCAGTGAGTGGGCGTAAATTTTCACCACCAGTCGGGACACCAGGGACGAGCGCTGCTGCTGCTGCAGAAGGAAGGGAAAATCACCCCTCCTTGGTCGATAAATGAGGGCCATTGGTTGGAACATCTGGAAAGGATTTGCCTGTTTCTCATCGTCTGCTCGGCTGGGAACTTTGGCTCGCAGTCAGGAAAGCACAGCAGCATACCCTAAGTCACATCAGCTGAGAATCAAAGAGGACGGGAGGGAGTGTGTGGGCACGCAATTACTCAATGGAACTGTTAATGTTTAATGAGTCAACGCCGACCATGAGAAAACACTTTAAGGGCAATGGGGCAGCAGGGTCTCCCAGTGGTTAGAGAGACCATCTTTCAATGGGACAGTCCATGTTTGCAATTGCAATTAATATCTCCCAGCATCATAGGTGGTGTTTGGCAGCAGTGACCTTCAGGAGGTGGACACATGAGAAGACAATCTATAACACTGTTTGTTAGTTTGTACAGTTGAACAGGTAATCCATCTCTATTAGAAGTGAACAAACTGCATCTGTTCATGAAAGCCATAAGAATCGGCTGTATTTTCTCAAACTGTTATTTCTAAGGTCGATAAAGCAAAACAATGTCAATTAGTAATTACAATAGCTGGCATTGTTTCTCTATTCTATATTTCACTTATTTTATTGGATGCTCTATTGTTATATTCTATTTTTTGCTACTGTAATTTCTGGAACAATCTGGCAAAAGAATTTCCTTCAAGATTAATAAAGTTCTTATCTTATCTCATCTTTTTTCAATCTTATATATTTACAGTATTTAGCCCATTTCAAGAGAGCCAAGGATGCTTTGCATGTATGGAGGAAGACAAAACAAATAGCATAAGAATAGAAAATAATCATGGCATTAATTGCTGGGGCCTTGGTGAGCACATGGGTTTTAAGGAGTTTTTAAAAGAGAGAGTTCTGTCTGATAGGTTCTGAGGGCGAAGGACATGATGGGACTCATAAGCGAGGAAGATTTCGAGATACAGGACTCGACTGGGAGCAGGTGAAGGTGGGTGACAGTGGGGGTGATGTGCTGCCAGGGAGCGAACCCTGGCAGCCGAGTCGTGCGCATACCGGGGGCCTGTCTGGGGCACCCAGCAAAGCCCTGGACAGGCTCCAGTATGTGCACGACTCAGCTGCCAGGGACTCCAGCGCCATAATCCAGACAGGAGGTGATGAAAATGTGGATGAGGGAGATGAGCCACAGCGTCTGAGAGAGATGAACATAGAATGCAGGAAGACTGATGGGTAAACAAACAACAACAATATACACAGCAGATGCAGTCATTTTCTTTAGCAATTTTCTGACGCAATTTATTTGAAAAAGATGTTTGTGACATTATTGATTTGTATCTACAAATAAATATATAAATGCACATCTTACTATAAAAAGGCTATAAAGATATGATAAGAAAGGATAAGATGCATTCAAACATTTAGAATCAAAACCTGGAGATCCAAAATTGGGAGCATATTGGGAGTAACGGCACTGAAACAAACAAACAAACAAACAAGCAAACAAAGAAACAAACGAAAGAATGAAGCTTTTAATTCGATTTTATTGTTATTTTGGAGGCACTCATTTGTCGTGCTGTTGAACTGTACTGTGTTATATGTGTTTCTAATATTTTCTCCACCTAATTCATGATAAAGAAAGTAAGACTGATTATTTCTGTGTGTGTGTGTGTGTGTGTGTGTGTGTCACAAAACAAAAACACATCATTTCCAAATGGACTAAAAAAGAGAACACATGTAGGACATGGATATTATTTACGGAAGAATGTAATTGTGTATAGGCTACGTGTGCCAGTCATTTTCCAAACAAACCCTCTCATGACTTCCTGACTGATTCATTGAAACAAACAGTAAATCCCTGGCAACCAACACGTACTAATACCCTCATAACATAAACACATTTGATTAAGTCCAAATGTTGCCACCTGTTGTGCAGAGTGTTCGGGGAATTGTTCATGGTGGGAAATCTGGCTCAGCAAAGGAGCTGTTCGTCCTGTTCTCTCCTCATCGGAGACCAGTTTGCCAGTTTGCGTGCGTCTGCCAGAATGGGCTAAAATCAGAACATATGGGGGAAGACAACAACTCTGTTAACAAATGGGAACCAAGTCAAATCCCATGGATTTTTATGATGCATGTTCAAATCAAAGTTTCCCTCGGAGACAGTGGAGAGAAATGATAAACACACCATCACGCTTGGATTCAGTGTGGACTTTTGAAATAAACACCAAGAAAAACATCCATAATGAAAAACGTTGCCTTACGTTAAATACAAACATGGGTGATTATTCTCGTGTACATGTTAACTGGATACTTTATGATTAGGTCTCAGATCTCTGGTTGGCTCCTTGTGGTGGTATCCAAATAGGGCAGGGGTTGATTTACAATTTTCTACTTCACCACCTGCTAGGGAAGTGATACAGTACTTCTGCAGTACTGTGGACGTGTTGCATAATATTTTCCAGTGGTTTCCAGTGGTGGAAGAAGTATTCAGAGCCATTCACTTCAGTAAATGTACAAACACCACACTGTGAAAATACTCCACTACAAGTGAAAGTCCTGAATTCAAAATCTTGCTTAAGGAAAAGTATGGAGGTATTATCAGCGTAATTCACTCGAAGTATCAAGAGTAAAAGTACTCATTCTGCAGAAAGATTATCTTTGTCAGTGTTTTACTATTATATCTGATGTTTTTGGATTAACATTACTGCTCATTCATGCATTTTACTGCTGCAGTTGTTTAAGTTTTTAAGCTATTTTTCAGAACTTTATAGACTATTGGGTAGTTTAAGCTACAGCAATGCAGTAATCAGGAATCATAAACATGTTGCTAGCAAAGTGACAAAAGCTATAATGTCTCTGTTAATATATAGAGGGAAGGATTTGGTTTGCATAAGGTTTGTAGGAGAGCGCTGACCTATGAAGATGTATTGTAACTGCAGCGGATCGGAGCTGTTGTCATTTACAAATGATCAAGCTACAACCTTTTCAGAGCTTTTCAAGCCTCAAGGCAGATTATTTGGTGGAGTTTCCCTTTAAAGTTAGAAAAATGATTAACTGCTTAGTCCTACGTTTCCTCGCACTGTATGAGCGCCTCACTACTTCCTGCTGTGGAACTACACGTTTCCAGTGAACATAAATCACTATCTGTAAATTAAATACATATGAATACATCCTATGGGACAGAAATGGTAAATGTTCACTGTGGTTTTCAAGGTGAAGCAGCAGAATATTTGTGCTTTTTCTGTAATATTAGCTGTGACCCTTTAGTATGGATAAATGGCTTACAGCAGTCTAAGTCTCATGTACCATATTTATAACCGTGAAATTGTCTTGTGATTAGGAAAGTCTGAGCCGCATGTATGATTACTTGTGGTCTGCTTCACCTTCTACATCTTTTACCACTATTCACTTCTACCATTTAAATTATCTTACCATCATGTATAGAGGCTGTTTTTGTGGTGAACGCAGTGCTAGGAGTAAATCATCTGAATTTAATGCCACAAACTTGAAAAACAGAAGTTTTCCTTTTCTCTTCTTTTTGGTTAAGTGAGAATGTCACAGCTCTGATTGTGAGGAGAAAGTGACTCCTCCAAACAAACCAATGAGCCAGACACAGTCACGAGAGAGGTACAGATACACGTTCAAACAAAGTGTGATTCATAGCACTCTGGTCTGAAATCTACATGAATATTATGCATTTATAAAAATTCATCTGATTTTGATTCAACATGGCTTCGTGTACTTTCAAGAACAAGGGACTGTAACAATATATGAAAACTCAGATGCTTCTATTTATGAAGTATAGTCCTGACCTGGAAAAGCCACATTTTTTTCTATGTTCTTTTTTTATGTTTACTCAGGATGAAACTTGTCGGATCCTTTTTACATGCCATGATTATAATCTGCAAGAATACCACAGAATAATCTTTAGAACATAATGCCTCTGGAAAAATAAACACTTTTAAATTAAAGTGCATGTAAGACAACTGTTGTGGCAAAAATCACTGCTTTGGGAAATGAGACTGAGAGATGTGTTTTAACATCAGTGGAAGGTGAAGATCTAAAGTGACATGAATGATGGGAGAAATTATTTCACTCATCCGGTTTCTCATGATGGAGGTTGCAAGAGGGCTATTTAGTAATAGAATGAAAAATGGGACCTCTATTGTTAAAAAAAATAGACTATACTCTCACTTAATAATATTTTTTTTGGTTAGAGTAAATACTTTCTGGATGACCTTATTACACTGCAGAGTGTCCAAGTATCTAAATATCATTTAAAGATGCCATTTATTATTTAGTCTTTTTTTTTTAAAGTTTTAAGTTTCTCGATTTTTTGTTGTCCAAAATATCCATACACTTTTTAACTAACAAAGACAGTTTGCCATCTTGCCTTGTACTTAACAATCTCAGCTCAGGCCATAGTTTGTTTGTCTTGGAGTAGCTTTCACTCAAATTATATGCATCATTCACTTAAGTCCTGCTGTATTATAGAAGAGTAATGAGTTTGGCAGGACGCCTGACACTAATTTCCTTGTAATATATGTATGTATTATCATGATTTAACGGACATAATTGGACGATGTTTGGGTCTAAATTGTGTAAGACTCCATACTGTTTGCTCTCTTGTCTGGTTTCTAATGCACACATAACTGAAGGAATTCAAAACACAGGGTTTATATATTTAAGAGCTGGTTTTACAGAGATGTTTCCTGAGGTATATACCCATAAAGCTGAGCCTTGGACTTCAGTTGAAGCCTCTTTTACCACTAATAACACTGACAGCTTAGTCGACACTGTACCACATGTGTACTGGGAATCACAGCAAGTGAGTGATGGGCATCAGTGTTTGGTCAATTTTCCAGATCCTCAAACACAGACATGTCATGATCAGGACTAAACCACAGAAAACTGAATGAGAAACTGTCAAAAGAGTTTAACCATAAGCGGAGGTTGAAAGGTGGGTAGTTAATGACACCTTTGCTTGTTTCAGGTGTTGAAATTTTTCTTCTGCAAAGACTATTTTTTTTTGTATTTTGGAACCCAGCTGCAGGGATTCGCTCCCATTCAGCCACAAGAGCATTAGTGAGCTCAGGCGCTGGTGTTGAATGATTAGTCCTGGCTCACTGTCGGTGTTTCCCCGAGATGGGATACACCCTGGACAGTTTGCCAGTCTGTCACAGGGCTAATACACTCACACTCACAGACAGTACAAACCACCTCAATGCCTCAGTGCCTCAGTGGTGGAAGAGGTATTACAATCTTTTGCATGAGCAAAAGTACCAATACAACAATGTTAAAGTATTCCACTAATAAGTAAAAGTCCTGCACTCAAAATCCTACTTATGTAAAACTACAAAAGTATCAACTGCTAAATACACTTCAAGTACTAAAAGTAAAAGTACTCGGGTTGCCATGCAGTTTTACAAACAAGGATATATCAGTATTTCCAGAAATGACAATTTCATTTGACAGAATTCAATCAAGTTGGACTGGGTCTTGGGTCAATTTGTGATGAGCAGTGAGGACATGTCGCCTGAGGACATGTGTCCTCACAAAAAGCATGACATCAGTGGCTTTTGAATTAATTCTAAAAATTGCGTGTTAAAACTTGAGTGTGCAAACCAGTGATGTTTTTCCAGAACAAACTTGGGAAACCATTTTTTATGGTCCTGCATCTGTGAATGGGGCCATTGTCATGTTGAAACAGAAAAACACTTTCCTCAAAGTTTTGCCTCAAAACTGGAAGCACTATTGAGATTAAGAATTAAGATTAAGAAACCATGAAAAACAACCCTGCAGCAAAAGTATACAGAAGTATGTGGAGAGAGAAGTGCACATACTCGAAGCCGTGTGTGTAAAGTTTATATATGTCAGTAGTTTGCTTTTATTTTGAAAACTTGCCTGGAATTTCTGGGTAAAAATGGGACAGATGTACTAAGTGATTGCAGACCCTGAAATTTAGTGTCAGCTGTTGTAAAGTTCAAACTGGTTTTTTCTGCCTGTTTGTAATCACTAATAATCAGAAGGAAGTGTTTTTGCCAACAAAATGATGAAGCGCTGTGAAATATTCGATACTTTCACTGAAAACCAAGACGAAAGCGCAGAATGAATCCCACCATTTTAACACACAGATATAAAGCTCCACAGAGAGCAGTGAATTACAAAAGTTCCACATATGTGTCAGCATTCATTTAGTTCTCGAGCGGATTAAAGCATATGGTGGCTCGGGAACGGCAAAATACAATTTATAAAACGTACATGAGTTTGGTATTCAGCGAGCTCCCAGCAGAACACTGAGATGACAGATGAGATGAGAGTCGGCCTTTTTAAATTTTTGTTTTGGAAAAATGTTGTTGGCACGCTCATTGAACTGGAAATAATACAATGAATTCTTCAATGGAAGAAGTGTGTAATCCTCATTCTGTCAGAGCCAACAGTGAAACTATTGAGGAAACGGCAAATGTGTCAACTATGCAATCATCTGTGAAGCGTGACAACAACCCAGTCAGAGGGGAAGTATTCAGATCATTCACTGAAACCCAAGTACAAATAACTCACTGTAAAAACACAAGTAAAAGTCCTGCACTGAAAATGTTACTTAAGTATTAAGTATAATCAGGATGTGTATTAAAAGTAAAAGTACTCAATGCAGAAAAAACTCCCCTGTGATTATATCATTAAATTATTATTACTCACGCATTAATGGAAAAGCAGGGTTTTACTGTTGTACTTGTTGAAGCAAAGTTCATTTTGACCTTCTTTGTGTAGGACAGCAACTAATGTTTTTCTTTATGGATTCAGCTGCTGATTATTGATTTGTAACTGTCATCACAATTACCCAGAACCCAAAGTGTGTGTTTCACAATGTGTGTTTTGTCTGACTAACAGTACAAACCTCAAAATAATTTAAAATAAAAATAAATTAAAAGAATTAAAAGAAAAAGCGTATTCTCACATTTGTGAAGCTGGAACTATGAAATGTGTTTACATAAAAATGACAATTATCAGAATAATATTGCCATTTAATTTTCAATCAGTCAATCGGCTTATTGATTAATCATCTGTACTTTCAACACATCAGATTTTTTTGTATGTAAAAATCTTAATTTGTGAAGCAACCAGTAATTAAAGCTGCCAAATAAATGTAGTGTACAATGTTTCCCTTGAGTAGTAGTAAAAAGTAGCAGAAATACTACTTGGAAATACTTTAGGACAAGTACCTCAAATTTGTACATTAGTACAGTACTCGAGTAAATCTACTTAGTTGCATTCCACCACTGCAACAACAAAGGAGGAGTCGGGGATATATTGCATCCACGGCATTGATTGGCCCAGTTTTTCTGAAGGACCTAGAGGAGCAAAACTTAAACAAGCTGATACAGAATTAATGCTTGAGTGACCGCAAATGAATGAACTCGATACAGCGGTCAATAATCCTTTCACCCGCGAGCACTCGAGCAGCAGGATGTCAATAGATCACACTGGCTTCAGACCCCACTGAGGTTTCTTCTCGCCACCAACGTTCCTCTCATCCCTTCAGCTGCTCCAACAGCTGGTGAGATGTAAACGTAATCCATTTATGCCAGCTATTTACAGACAACACTGAGATGACACTGTGGACATGAGCGCACATGTTGAAGCTGCCACTATGTATATTATGTAATTAAAGCTATTAATTGATGTTTTTAATAGAATTGATTGAATTATCTTTGCAATTTTCTGCTCCAGTGGATGACATTTTCTCACTGTGATGGATGGTGTGGAGCTTCGTTGATTAGTTGTCCAGAGGTTGACCCACAGTCAGAGGATGGACAGATATGATTATAGCTAACATGACCACGTTTACAATTTATAAAAATCTCTGATATTCAGCAGGTATAATGTTTACAATGTTCACCATTTTAATTTGGTAGCCACGAGCTAACATTTATTATTCAGCAGTAAACACAAAGCACAGCTAATGCTGATGGGTGGTCATTAGTTCTGCAGGTAATTAGTCTTAAACCAAAGTATTTGAAAAATTAGAATTATGACCTGATGATGGAGCTACATGAAATGTCAGAGGCTCACCACAGTTTTCACAATTCTTCCTGAGGCATCGCCATTCATAGAGCCACACAGCTTACATAGCAAAAAAAAAAAAAGACAGGAAAAACAAATATCTCTTTATTTCTTAGCAAACAACAGTTTCTTTATTTTCCCATGACACAATTTTCCCTCTGGTTGCAGTCTTTCACTAAGATGGGTTAAAGCTGACACATGAAGCAAAATCAACATCAATGTTTTCAACCTTTAAACCTATAGTTTAATACAAGCAGGTTGGTGAGAACAGTGATATTCAACCATGCAGCCAATGTGCAGCAGTCAGTGCCTGGCTGAAGTTCACAACCCACAGACAAAAGTGATGCTTCACCAGGCCTGAGTGTTTGTCTCAGTCTGGCCTTCAGCAAGTTAAACACACAATCAGTTTAATGGAGGTCAACGGACGGACTTGGCTAATCAAGAACTATTTTTTTCAGATATATACTTTATAACTGTAATGGTATGCAGTAATTGACCAAATGCACTTTGTTGCTTTCCGTCTCTGCCATCAGCTAATCATTTTAACAGAGGTGTGGTTTCAGCAGTGTTTTATATAATTTCTGAAATATGCGATGATTTGTCTGATGAGGAGGAGGAATTTATTAAATGGAGATAATTCCATTGTCTCTCCCAGCAGATAATGACCAAGTGTGATAAAGAGCTTGAAAACTTGGCAGGAACACAAAAACAACATATGATCATTCTTGCAAAACATTGCTAAATATTGTCGATTAGAGGATGAAACTTGGCGAGGATGTTGTTTATTGTGAATGAGAAAGCCTCCCCTTTTCTGGTATCGGTTCACCGCTCACGGAGAGAAAAGAGGAGGTGAAACGTGAACATCTGCTCAGAAATGTGATTCCAAAGTTGCCAGTATGACACACATGCTTTTGTCTCAGTGATGTACTCGGTGCGAGTGAAGGCTGGCCAGCGGCAGGTCACGTCTCACATCATGTGTCATTACCTCCTCCACCAATTTATGATCAATGCCAACCCCTTTGTTGACCTTTTATTCTTTGGCTGCTCTGCATGGTTTCTAATGTTTCAAACTGAGTTGAGCAATACCGAGACTGGGTCCAGGATTCACTCAACAAATATCACAATATCATGAAATTTACATCGCCTGTGGACCTCAGTCACTCAGTGGAGGGGAAGAAAGGCCTCAGAAAAGCCCACTTCAAATCCCACTATAACCATATTAAATGTCTCTGTTGCTCTTTCCTCTAGTGCATTTGGCACAATGAGAGTTCAATTATCATATAAATGAGGGTAAATTGACACTGTGTGGTAGACGCAGGAAGGTGAGGGGCATGAAATCCTCCTGATGAAAGGACCTTGAGAGCCAAACTGCTCTCGCTTGCTCGTTGCAGCCCCGTTACACTGAAGACAGCTGCTGTCTCCTCCAGACAGCTCATCTGGACTGATGTTTGACCTGAGCAGGCCGGGATTAAGAAGGATTATAGGTGAAGAGGAGGGCATGCCAGGTTGGTGCTCATTTCATCATCTGAGGCATGTTTCCACTTAGTTTAGTCTTTTATCTGAGTAAAAGAACTGGACAGCAGATCATCTGTCAATCAGCGTGCACAGAGAGACGTGTGCACATGCAACATCACGTGTGGGCAGACCTGCAGACTGTCACTGTAAATCCATCTACAAAACATTTAACTTTTAAAAATGATAAGATCTCTTTCTCAGCAAGCTCAAATTACATATATTTATAGAAAAGAGGGGTCAGCAGAAGTCAACAGGACATCTATAGGAATTCGTCCATAAACGCTGGCAAGTACTTTTTAAATTTTCTTTACTTATCGTTAAAAAATGATCTTTGGAAAAGTTCTCACATGAAAAATCGAATAATTAATGTCAATAGAACCTTATAATTTTACTGTCGGAGCTTGTCGAAGTGAAATGAAAAATATAGTGACACTCCAGCTCAGCCACCAGCTCAGGAATTTTGTGGCCATTTTGTGCTTTAAAAAAACAAGAATTTCTTCAGTTTCTCTTCCTGTGCAGCTGCAGCGGCTTGAAATATGATGTATATTTCGTCTCTGCAGATACAAATAACCTTCAGTTGCTTCTGTAGAGTGGTGGAATTGTGCATTATCGGTGAGAATTGACACTTTGCTAAGTCTCCCACAACTCCCTCTAAATAAAACATCCTGATTGCTTTTAGATATGAAGTTTGCCAGTAAGTTCAGACAATCCTAGAAAACAACATGGTTGACTTATCTGTGTTTTGTTTGTGCTTTTGCTCCTGATTAGTAACAGATCTTAGGCGAGGATTGATGGCAAAACTGAAATTTGGCCATGAATGAAAAGTCTGGTGTTGATGAATGCTCTTGTGTATCAGCAGTTTGGTAGCTGATACACATTGCCTGCTGAGTGTTCCATGAGAATATAGTAAATCTGTCAAGCAGACCTGAGTTATTATTATTTCTTACAGAGGTTTGCCAATACTATCTGAGATCATTTTCTGATGATTTTTTTTCAAGCGCGTGAAATTCAACATGGGTTCGTGTCGTTGTTGTCGAGTGTTTCTGCCCATGTTAATTGGAAACTGCGATGAATTATCCTTTTCCCAGAAGAGCTGACTTTGATACACGAGCAAAAGTTTGATGGGGTCGTTTGTCATTGATCAATAACAGCCACGCAGTTATCGTTTCGCCAGATGCTGAGACTTTTGTCTGAAGTCACTTTGCAGCTCGTATTCTTTGTTTGGAAGAAGCACGCTCATGCATGTGTTCTCGAGCCAAAACGGCAAATGACAAAATCTATCATTTATTAGAAAGCATTTTATATTATGACATATTAGGTGTCCATCCGATATTACTGTTTTACCAATGTGTCTCCGCTGAATAGTATTTTACTTTTGTCAGTATTGTGAAAATATGATTGAAGTATGTGGATCAAAAACACTTTGTGCCAGACACCTGGAGATTTTGTTGCAACGGAGAGGTCAATAAAAGTTATGGATTACTTCATGCATTTTCAAAGGATTTTATTTTGGGTGCAGCACATGGTAGCACTTACGAAGAACCGATAAAAGTCACTGCATTTCTTGATAAGACTGATTTGAGGGTTTTAGTATACTAAAAGGTATTTGGAGACAGTTATGTAAAATGCATGCAACGTAAATACAGTATATAACAATTCTTAACTTGATTTAAGTTTTCTTGACCATGGTTCTTCTGATTGCTGCAGACTACAGAGAGTCATGGAAGAGATTGAGTTTCTTTCTTTTGGACACTTCAGAAAGGTGGCTGCGTCTGACAGCTGTTAGGAAAATTAAAGAACAAACTCAGGAACACCGTCTGAAGATCGCAAGAGTAGGTCGTTTATTCTTGCAGCAAGGGAACAAGTCACACACAGAGGGTCTGCAGTGGAAGTGTTGTTCAAGGGTACAGAGATTCACAGGAGGTTCTTATAATGCCAGATAAGCAGAAGCTTGTTTTCTCACTGACAAATACCTCATTTCAAGAGAGAGAGAGTCTATTTATCATAAAGAGAAATAGACGAAATAGACGACAAGTCAGATGACCTTAAGGGAAGAACAGTATGCCCTGTCCTTCATCATTCACAGCTTCTATTGTCATAAGACAATTGTATAACTGTTAAACATATCACGCAAACATATCATGTTAACATCTCGTGGGGGTGATCACTAGGTCATAAACATATAGGATAAGTCACAAGATCATGTGCAATAAAGGATAAGAATTTCTCCAACACAGCTCAAGTGTAAAGTGTAAACCAGTGGTTCCCAACCTGGGGGTCTGGACCCCATCAAGGGTCACAAGATAAATCTCAGGGGGACAAAGACGATTAATTAATTGTTTGCTAAACCCTTCGCTCGAACGGTGATTGTCCAATCATAGTTTAGTAAACCGAGAAAATATTCTGTCCACATCCCAAAAGGCTTTTCTCATGTGTTTGATAATTCAGACAGCTTTATCTAGTTTTACATGTCTTCTACATGGATCGCAGACCCTTAATCAGGACAAGCAGCTGTGGCCCCAGTCTTTCAGCACAATATCATGGATGTAGTGATCAAGTGCATTTTTCAGATTTCAGTTTTCATTTTAAAATAAGTTAGTCGGAAAAGTTAAAAAAAAAGTCAACTGTCATCAACAGAACAAATCCGTTTTGTCCTGCTGCAATAAGAAGTCTGAATTCTGCCTCTGAATTTTGAATCCTTGCATCTTGCACTGTGTTAATGCAGCTCTTCATTGTCTAGGAATACTGTGGTTGTTATTTATTGTGTAATATATCATGTCTGCCAATACAATATGTTTTGCTGCCGAGACTCTGGACTGAGTGTTTTTTTCTGTGTTGCAAAACAAATTCCACCAATTGGAATTTTTAACCAGTGACCCATCGGACTCTATTTCAATCACGCAACAGCAATTCCAAGAAAATCCCAAACAGTCTTTGTTTCAAAAATTGCATAAATTCCGAGTTGTAAATCTGACTTTGTAAACTGCCTATGAAACTGCCGTGAAATGACAGAAAGCTTGACGGGCAGCATCTGTAATCAAGGGGGCGGGGCTTAGTGAAAGGTCAGTTGAGTCGAGAAGAAGAAAAAACATGTTTCTGGGAAACAGTTCATTTTGTAGACTTTTCTATTATCTTTGCCCTCTCTGGTGAAATACTAGATAATTTTGAAC
This sequence comes from Holacanthus passer, assembly GCA_025331565.1. Taxonomy (NCBI): domain Eukaryota; kingdom Metazoa; phylum Chordata; class Actinopteri; family Pomacanthidae; genus Holacanthus; species Holacanthus passer. Next base: position 21,238 of record JAFREQ010000003.1, read on the forward strand.
CTCAAATACCTAAATGAAACTATCTAAGTAGTGAAAATCAATCTGCTATTGAAAACTTTACAGCTTATAAAAATATGAAACCTGTGATGAGGGCGTGCAGGTAGACACTGTGTTTTTTAAGAACTCTCAAGCCAAAATTTTTGGGATCACCCTGATGCTCTTTCACTGACTATGGATTGGAAAAAGAAATAAAATTTGTAATTTAAACTTGCATTTTGGCTTAAGGGATTTACTTCTATGAGAAGAACCAGTTTGTGACTTTAGCACTAATGCCGACTCTTAACCTTTCAACATTTCTGCATGCAAAATCCGGCTCAGCTATCTTCCAGCTGCTCTAAAATATGACAATCATAAAACCACTCTATGAAGACAAACAGCAGGAGAAGTGAACCTCAGCCACAACTTTTAAAGTACGACATGAATGCTTTGTTCTCCGCAGCCCTCGTATTGAAAGTGTAATGAAAACTGATTGGATCAATTACAGCGTCAGCGCTGACTCATAGGGGACATGAGGGACTGCGTCTCGTTTCCTCTTGGTTTGTTGTTCGGAGCTTTTATCGCAAGGCATACATTTTTAATAAAGTTAGAAATGTAGCAGAGGACAAATGAATGCACGCTCCGCAGTGATATCGCTTTAATGACAACAAATGAGATGCTATCAAAACCCTGACCCTGTGTATAACCCCCGCCATTAACTCGCAGATGTATCCAGAAACAAAGACGAGATTGAAAACATAAATACTTTACAAGCTTCTTGGATATTGAAAAAGGTTGACCATTCTCACGGGGCTTCTGAGCCTGATGATTAACACTTATTGAATATGAGAAAGAAACTGTTTAGCAAAAGCAATCTCTGGAAAAGGTCACATGCTGCTTTCTCCTCCTTTTTTGCATGATGACAGTCAATACGGGCCATTTGAAAGACTCCCAGCACCTTTTAAAGTAAGAATAGATTTCAACCTCTGTTATCCTCCTGGCGTAAAAAGCACACTAAGGTATTTATTGATGGAAGTGTATATAGCCGTAAATTTCTACAGCTGCGTGTACTTTCACTCAGACGTGTTGTATGCATTTCAGTGATGCATGATATTTCGTTGGCTTGACGTCAGGAAACTTTGGCAAAAACAAAAGGTCAAGTTTCCCTGAGATGAAAAGCAGCCCAGGTTCTGATGTTCCCTGAACTTACTGTTATATCTACCTAAACACTTGACCCTTTTAAAACTAATTTATTCTCTTGATTCTCTGTCATGAATGTACTCGGTGTCAAATGAATATTGCTTTTGAATGTAATTTTCTTTGTGTTACACTGTATAATACAGCAGTTGCACATTCCAAGGCAGGTGAGAACAGTTCATGAATAAATCAAACTAAAATCTACAACCGTACATGGAAAGGTTTCCTTTATTAATACTTGGTCTCTCACCCTTGTCTCTTTGAACCCTCTGTGAATTATTGCATGTTTTTTTATGAATCAAATTGCAGCATTTTATTATATCATGGCCAAATATGTGTGAAATGCATCTGCAAAGTGATGTGTGGCAGTATTGTATGCATGGCTTCTTGTATAGCAGCGTGTTGAAATCCTCTGTATTTGATCAAACCATAAATATCCACACAATAATCAGTTTTCTCTTTCAAGTTTCTTTGCAATTATTTATTCGAAATAAGCACACTTTATTTTCATTTTAACACTTTTATTTTGCAATGCCTTTTATGTAAATACTACACAAACACACACACATGTAGAGAGAGAAAGAAACAGACTAATGAAACTTTGAGTTCCTTACTTACTTACTGACAATATTTTTAGTACAAGTATGCTTCAAAAAAAATAAGCATAGGTGATATGCTATAGACAAACAACAGAAGCTCAATTAATCACCTTTACTTGAGACCCAGGAGATATTTGTATGGTCGCTTCATCATCCCACAAGTCACTCACATGGCATATGTTTGTGCTTTACCTGTTCTATTAAATCTTTGGCTGCGCGCCACCGCTCACCTGAAAGCTGTCTCTCACTGATACTGCTGCCGCCAGCGCTGCTGTACATTTTGCACCACAAAAACCAAACCTCCACCCTATAGCATCCACCTGAGGGTACTTATAGGGAGGTTCCTCATCACTCTCTGCTGTGGCTTTGCCTTGTGGGGAGTGATGAGGTCAGAACATAAACATTAATGCTGTACAGTATATGGCTGTGGCTCTGTGTCCCTTCCTCCAGCTGCATTCCCACTTCCCCAGGTCCCATAATTGTCATTCTCCACCAGACGCCTGCAGACTTTTCTCTTTGCCTTCAAGATCCTGCTGCTCTCATCTTCTCTGCAATCACCTCATTCCCCTCACCTGAGCTTCCTCGCTCATGTCCTCACCTGCACCTCATTCCCTTGTGAGCTACTAACTTCATGCAGCCGCCCAGATGTTGTGATCACTTTTTCAGATCTGGACCTGTGCCTTATCTTTACCTGCTTTTCCCCGCTTCATCCCTACAACTCTGTTAATGCATCTGCTGTTTGAATTTGCCACTCACGCTCGTGTCTCTTCTCTTCTGGCAATAAACTTACTGAACTGTCCCTGCTGCCTCTATAGTCTGCATTTGGGTCCTTTCCCCCGCTGCCTCATACACACCACCTGTAACAGTATATATTCCATATTCACAATATAATCTATTCCATGTGAGTTGGCTGACAGACCTAGCTTCATGGTAACCTTTAAAGTGATACCAAACCGGCCAGACTGGAAAACATGAACATGTGTGCGTTGTGATTCTAGGAATTTGAGCAAAAATACTTAGTGTGCAACTTTATCTCATGTGGACACAGAAGACCAGTGTATTTTTTTTTATGGCTCTCTCTTCAAAGTATTCGATGTCAAACTTGGCTATTGCTCCTCCAGACTTGTATTTTTTTTTCCAAGTAAGTGATTTAATGGTGTCTTTTGTATTTCTAGCCGCAAGCGCTGTGAATCCAGAGGGAAGACTGCGTGTGGGACATTTTGGGATATACAGTATTGGCAGAAAACAGAGACAGTTTACAGACAGGTTTGAGATATATTGACATGCTTGAATATGCAACATTTTGACTAAACAAATCCTCATTGTTTTCTCTTTCGACCCTTAGACCACTCAGGCTTTTAGGTCCCTTGAGATCTGCACAACATCCAAAATTCATTCACATACTCTCATGTCATGTTACTGCAACAGCTCATAAAAAATATTTTTAACACGCTGCAGCATTGATTTGACCCTGGTAAAGTTTACATATCTGAAATTTCAGAGGCTGATGGGTCTCGCCACAAGACAAGCAAAGTGTAATCACAGGTACTTGCGGATTAACATTTTCAAACAAACACTAATAAAGCACTTCTCATGAGATGCCAATGCATTTTCAGTTTAAACACAAGAGCGGATATTTTTAAACTGGAAGTCCAGACAGATGTAGTTTTACAGTCATAGTTATTCAGAGCATCTTCTGAGCATGTTTGAATTTGCATTAGCACTCCTCGGGTAGACGCCACTCTCTGTAGTATGACAAGAAGATGAAGTATGTTCAATAAATGAATATGAGTCACTACCACTGGATGATAAAATCGGGATGTCTATTTTTAATTGGCTTGAGCAACAGAGCAGGAAATTGTGCTTTTGGGAGAAACAGAGGATTAAACAACACAAACACATTCCCTTGTATTGTCTACCCCTCGGGATGTGCAGGCCTCTATGATTGCACGACCAAAACGAAATGAAGGCACAAGCAAATGTTGCCACCGGATGTGTTTCTGCATGTTGAGGTATTTCTTGATTAGATTACATCAGGTTAAACTTCAAATTGTAAGAAATGTGAAACTTGAATGCAGCAACAGAGAATAGAAATAAAACTGTGCAGATTCCTGCTTTACAGTCTGAAGTGATGCCTGTCTGCAGGGTCTTATTCTATTATGTAACAAAGGTTGAGAGGTGTCAGCCGGATAATTAAATCGTTTCAGTTAAGCAAATGTTGACAGATTCACTTAAACATATCTCAGTCTCTAAGGTGATTGCAAAGGAACATATGCAAATATCCAAGTGGGTACAGGTTAATATACGTCCTCAAGCTATGAATTTGAAACTGCAGACGTTTGCTTGAGCTCATTGCAGAACTAACAGTGAATATTGGTACAACAAAAGCATATTTCAGTAAATATCCTACAGGTAGAACAACAACAAACTCCCCAGTCTGATTTCTTAAAAGACAGTTTCCCAATGCTTTTGGCTGTCTCTCGGTTTTGGTGGTTTCAGGCAGTGGTCAAGTCATGTTAAGTCTATTTGTATAACTCAGTTTTACTCATAATGCCTCAAAGGGCTTTATAAGCTTTATAAAAGCATGGCTTCCTGACCTTGGCCAACACAAGGAAAAACTCTGAAAAAACATGTAAGTAAAGTAACTTGCTTTTGTGATGGTAAAAGTAATTATTCATGTGCACGGATCGCATACTGTCTTTACACATGAGAGACATAATATAATTTTGGCTTTGCTGTGGTCCTTGTCTGTGGCACCTTCAGCTGACCTATTTTAAAAACTGGGCTAATAATGCCCTCCCCTGTCGGTGTAATCCCAGTGTCAACACAGATAATGTATTTGTACAATGTATAATGTATTTGCACTGGACAGACGCCAATGAACAAAATGGGAACAGCGAATTAACACAAAGCAGACGCGTTCATTAGCTTTCAGAGTGTATGGCTGCCACTGTCATGTCCATCACACATCGAACGGGCCCTTTGTTTACTTATCAATATGATACCAGACAATTAGATTATGTACTGGAAGCATACTGATTTTAATCTGTGTTTGGCGGGTGGAGTTAGGGGCCGATCAGACCGGAAACTTTTTTTAAAGCTTCTGTTTATTTTCAGTGGATTTGAAACAGTTTGTACTCTGGGTGACTTGCTTTTTTTTTCCTGGAGTGTGCACCACATGTTTTTTTGGAAAAAAAAAAAAAAAGCCCAGGGGACATCAAGTGTTCAACTTTGAAGAGTAAATTATCTACATGCAGATCTCCTTGTTTAGGCCACTTGATGAATGTAAGTCCAATGTTCATGTAGTGGCTATCTTTAGTCTACATATTTCTTAATTCTTAGTATCCACTTACTTCTACATATACCCACATCTATGGAAGACATAGACGACAGGAGACTGTTTTACACGTTGAGTTGGCTGGTGGCAACGCCAACAACGACGGTAAAACAACCGTGTTGCTCCTCCATCGCTCGTTTATTCACTGACAGAAGCATTTCACAATAAAATTCTACTTCCTGTTAATTTGTTCCTAATCCACGGAAATTGCACAGGATGACAAAATAAAGCTCAGAGGGCAAAACAAACAGGAATAAAGTCACATATTCCCTGACCCTAAATTAAAATATTCTCTCACTGTGCTCAACAAGAAATACAATTTAACAGTACACAAATTCACTGAATGAGTTCACTTTCATTTTAGCTCTGTTTTCAGTCTCCACCAACCTCAGAGAAAAACATCTGACTCTTTAGCAGCTGAATGCTCGATAACAACCGTCAGCTAGAAAGTATCTGAAGGAAGATTTTGGTCTTATATTCATGGATGTCCAAAAAAAAAATCTATTTCATATAGACATAAAGTTTAAGCTGTAATATCTTTAATGACATTTACGATGATTAATGTCAATTGTATTTCCATTGGACTAGTTGGACATGCACCACTAACTAACTAATTCACAAATCTGTCTCAAAACTGTTGCTACTGAATGTATCAGTGAACTGTTGACTGACGACTAATTTCATCTATCAATCACATTTCATCATCAAATATCTGACCTTGCGAGACAACACAATTCAGTGACAACAGCATTATTAAACCTTATTATGTTATGTTTAGGCAGTGATGGCACTTGGTTCAATTTAGAGAAGATCAACTGAAACCACCATCTTTTTTTAACCTTTAACCAAAGAGTGTTTGTAGCCTAAAACTCACCACTGATCCAATCTGGATGTGAACTTTGGTGTCAAAGTGCATCCACCCGACCTCCTCCATGTGAGTAAATGCATGGCTTCATTTACTCAGAAAGCATTGCTTCTGAACATTATAAAGGTCGTGGTCACGTTTATCACCACATGATAACTGTGAAATTAATTTAGTACTAAATAAACAACAAGACTGAAGCAGATGTGCCCTTTTCTTTAGGTCTGAATAAGAAAACAAGTCATGAATTTGTTCTTAGAGCCTTCAGGTAGAAATGTAAAGTTTGTCCTTGCACAAACTTTGCAATAGAAATTTAGGAAAACGTCAGTCAGTCAGGTTATCTGCATCAGTGAGATCTCTCTGATTTCCTCTACTTCTTTTAAACACCTTCCTTAAATGTCAGGGCTTCTAAAGATGACAGACATACAGTGTTTCACAGAGATCCAGACATGCTGTAAAAAGATAAATATCCAGCTGTCGAGCAACAAGCTTTTCCCTGCTCTTTTAAAATCTGCCACTGCTTCTTCAGAAGATCCTAAACTATGAGGTCCCTTTTTCCTCATCTACTGTTTTTAAAAACTTGAGGTGACTTTCCTCCTTCTATATCAGATTAATGTATATAGATAGGACACACTCCTCCTCCATCCACGTGGACCTTTTTAAACCTGCTCATTCCATTTTCCATTAAATAATAAATACCACGAAATAAACTTCATGATCCGGGCCAAGTGGACTGATTATGCACCGAGATGAAAGCTAAATATTAGCTCTGTTTGCTATGTTCTAGATTCTTTGTTTGTCAGATGATTTGATATGACAATGCAATCTTATCATCGTATAATGAAGCTTATTTCCGATGACCTGTCTTTGTAATCTATTTAGCTGCATATTGAAATAATATATTGAAATATTTCCATACTTCAATCACGTTATCACTGGAAATATTAGCTGAACACGCGGTGCCATTAATAAAGCCATATAACTGATAACTGCTTTAAGCCATAATATTGCGACCTCAATGTGAGTGCCTGACATTAACATCTGCGTACATTTTGGAGATTCCAACTTCTCTTTTCCACAAGTACACCTGACTTATCATTTGAACTGTAAAGCAATTTGTGATTAATGTACACAACATGGAATGATCCTATTTGAAAAAGTAATGACAAATCATTCTAAATTTGAGATATTTCAATCTGGACCACAATTGATGAAGAAATCACTCATTTCATTTGTAAGCAGATGCTTCAATGCTCAATCATGCTCGCATCTTCAAATCCATATAGCGCAAGTGCACATGGACCAGGCCTGTACAAACAGACACAGACACAAGCCATCAGAACAGGACTCTATCAATCATCACGACAGCAGCCCGGGTCTCTAATGTCTGCCAAGGCTGGAGAAGATGATTAATTAAATTTCATCTGGCACATAAACTAAGACAAAGACCACGACAGCCACGGCTGTGAATTTATGTTCAGCAGGTAGATGTGATGACAACAGAAGCTGGATCAAACTACATTTATCATCCTCCCGGCTCAGACGCTCCGATCTGTAACTCTTAAACTAACCTGGAGACGCAGACACAAACACAGACGCACACATGCATAACGTTCCACCGCCGCTTCCATCTTCTCATTACCCATCTACCTGTCCCAAAACTGTCACAACTAATAAATAGTTTTAATGTCTTTGCCAGAGCCGAAGTGAAGAAACTGCATGAATAATGCTTTATGCACTTGTGAGATTCATATGCTTATGCGAGTGGAAAATTTTGCTTGAGCGCAGAATATCTCTCTCTGTAAGTGTTTTGTGTAGGTTGCATGTTCAGTTTGCTCAAAATGTAAACTCTGGTGGCATTTTATATATTATATTATTATATCTATTCAGACATTCTTTATTTATATATAAGTAGTAACCACAAGCTTTAGTAATGGTTAATAAATGATTTGTTATAGATCAGTTAGACGCTATGAAACCTGTTGTTATAAGCTTCCAAATCTGCAGTTAATAAGATTATTAAGTCATTAATACAGGTGGTTTTTGCAATAATCCATGTTAATGCTTTGTTAAATATATTTTGGTTCAGATTCTCTGCAAACTTTCCCCAGAAGGTGCCGTTTACTGAAGCTGTCTCCCTGAAGAATTAAAGAGTTAAACAGACAAAGCAAGTGTAATGCTGGAGGGATTGAAGTTTTATCCTTAATGGCTTATAACTAATCTTTAAAGCATTAGTAAGTTATTAAGTAAGATTCCCTCCAGACTCTGCTTTGAATAACAATTTGTGTCTGATGTGTTTTTTTCCACCACATAAAACATTCAATTAACAAATTAAAAATGCTTCCTCCTTCCTTCTCATTGAAAATCCAGAATCTATGAATCCGCAATTATTTTTCGCTCAGTGTGTTCGCTGTCAAAGTGAATCACAACTAAGATGAAGTCAGAGTCCACAGTCAGAGGAGTGACTTTCATTCAGCTTTTTTTATCTTTAATTTCCCTGTTGCTGTCGAGGTGAGTGAAGGGTGTTAAAGCGTTCAGCATCCTGTCCGCTCGCTGCTCTTCAGCCTGGGTGCATCAAGACAGCAGCAGGTGTTCGTCTAGATCACAGCTACGTTACACTGTTAGAGCTGCTGCCCTCTTCACCCTCATGCACTTGCTCAGTCTTGTCACCAAAAGATTAGAAATGGTCACCAGTCTGTATGAAAACACTGAGACTAAAACATGTTTTTCCCACCCCTGAGGTTAAGAACCTCCATGTTTTCTTCTGTGTAATGATTTGGACAAACTAATTTCTGAACAAAAAGCCAGAAGAGCGATGGCACAGTTTGATTTCCTGTCATCTAAATTGTTCTTTAATGTCAGCTGGGATAGGAAGGTGGTTTTGATGAATGAAATTCCCCCCCTGGTTTTCAATATCTCACAGATATTAAAAGGGCCCTAGGTCATTGACGCAGACGGGCCTTGTTTACTGATCTTTATTGGGTCACATCTCTTGGAAATGAAGGACCCCAGAGTCACAACTGCCATTGTAGAGTGTGAATCATGACGGTTTTCTTTTTATGAGATAAGCTTGGGCTGTTCCCAAGAACCCAAGTCTGCAGCTATTTTTAGTCAATGCACAGAACTTTAACAAGCCCAGTTCACCTCATCCACCACAGAAAAAGGGGCCCATGAGGGTTAGGGCAAAAGTACATGTAGACAGAATTCATAAACTATTTACTACAAGTCCAGACGTTATCTCAATGCTCTTACAGAGTCATTCCTACAAATAAATAAATAAATAAATACATGATCGAGTTTATGAACTAAATGACGCCAATATTTAATCGAGGATCAGCAGTTTTGTTTTGTCTCAGTGATGTTTTTAGGTCAATTTAGAGGTTAGTCATAAAAATAGAAATAAAACAGGTCTACTAAAAATTAGAAAAGACTTCCAATGCATTATTAGTTGTCGCTCTGAGGATTCCCACTTTCTAATCTATAGAGGAACTGATATTTAAAACATTTAATCATTGTGTCAATTCTGCAATTTTGGTAATCAACAAGCTTTAAGTTGGTCTTTATAAAAAGCTTTACTTTCTGACAACCAACCAGTCCGTGAATGCACCTATACTAACATGAAAACCTTCGTATATATTGATTTTGAGAATCCCAGTAATGCTAAATGGAGGTAAGATGAAGAGGATGAAGATATTATGGGGTAGAAGAAGGTAGAGCGGGTCATCTACGTCACATCCAACCATTTATATCATATACACAGTGGGGTCCAAAAGTCTGAGCCCACCAAGTTTATAACTGCCTAATATTTGTAAGGCGACTTGTCAGTCTCAGAAAAGCATATTGTATATATTGTATAGCTTTAAAAACATGACCTGTAAACACCATAACTCTTCAGCAGTCACTCTATAACCTGATTTGGCTACAACTGATCCAACATGCAATGTCTGGACTGATAGGAGCCGCTGAGAGTCATTAAAGTCACAGTTACTTCAGTCATGTTTGAAACGCTGCAGACATCAGAGGATAGACAGGATGTCTCTTTAACAAACCTGAAAGCAAAACACTTCCTCCTTCTTCTTTAGTTTCATTTCAGTTTCCAGGTCTCTCTCATCCACACTCACTCTTCATCACATTTGCTTGAATTTACTGTATCATGAGCAGGTATGAATGTACATTACTGTATCTTGCCCTTTTAGTGTGGTTGTAGTTTTCATTCATAACATGTTGCAGAGCTTTTTTTTTTCTCTTGAATTTACTTCACTGAGAAATATAAAAAGTAAAATAAATTTGTCTGTTGTGTATGTATTTTTTATATCATGGGTATTTATAACTCTTAACAACTTTGTACTTCAACTTATTTGATTACAACCACACTTTTTACATATAAATAGACTTCTTACTGTTCATTTGGAGGAGCAGTGAGTTGTTTAAATACTGATGATTATTCTGCAACGAGCAATGTGGGATCACCCTTTTTAGATTTTAGATATTGTTATGCTTGAAATCAATTGAAAGTCTTTGCTGGTTGTGTTTCTATTTACAGTATATTGGCTGTTTGTAATGATCATTTTAGTAACCTGACTCATGTTTGCAACAAGCCTGAACCTGTTTGAGAATCCTGTTCTGTGTTGCATGTAGGAGAAACAGAATGACTTCAAGAAGCTTATATCTGTTTAGAAATGTCTGTATTAATTATGTGAATGTCAGAACTGAGCAACTTATTAATATATTATTGAAGCTCAGAGGAAAGGAGCTAATTATTTTTCCTTTTCACAGTTCACTGTGATGTACATATAAATAGTATAAGAGTCTAAACCACCTGTGAGAAAAGGGACTTTCAAGAAGGTGGTTTACTCTTCTAATCCTCTTTTCAAAGCAGCATGTTGATTTTCCAACATTTTTGATTTTTCCTCCTTTGGAATTAAAGTTAGATAATTTGTGTTTTTATAAAGCTTTTCTTATATCACTTTCCAAAACACAAATCTCTAAAAACAACAGTAAATTAAAAGGCAACTATAATGACTATGATTTTGTCATATCCAAACTTGAAGTGACTGACTTGTGACAATTTCTGATTGTGGTTTTTAATGACTCTTGGAGCTATACTGACATAAAAAACACGACTATCTTTGATACCCACATTTCTAAATTATATTTTCTCCCTTTAGTATTTTCATAGATAATGGAGCCAATGACCTGCAGACTGCAGACTTTCAGCCACAGCCTGCTGTCCCACTGCCTCCCTCTATGTGCTATGTTCCCCCCACACTGAGGAACAGCGAGTGTTACCATGTCTTCATTAGCTACAGCAGCACTGACTACCAGTGGACCCACTCCCTCATCAACCAGCTGGAGTCCCACGGCCTGCAGGTCTGCTACCATGAGCGTGACTTCACTCCCGGCCGCACCGTGTTGGAAAACATGTCCGACTGCATCCAGGAGAGCCAGAAGGTCCTGCTGGTTCTCAGCCCTGAGTTTGTGAGGAGCCGCTGGTGTCTCCTGGAGGCCAACATGTCTGTGCTCAGAGACTGCCTGGAGAGGAAACCCATCGTCCCAGTGCTGCTGGAGCCTGGAGTCTCTGTTCCTCTGCACCTCTGCCACCTCACCTACCTGCAGGCCAGAGACCCCGACTTTATGAATAAACTGCTGAAGGTGCTCTGCACCCCCAACCAGCAGCTTCAAGGGTCCACTGTGGTGCCTTTCCAGCCTCCCTCTATCTACAACGGGAAGGCCCTGCAGCCTTTGACTGCTGTCAATGCTGAGGGGCTCTATAAATGGGATTCTGGTCAGTTCAGTGACATGGAGGTGCCAGACCAACTGCGCCTGATCATTGAGGACCACGAGAAGTACAAGCAGGCTGTGAGGATGATAAATAGTGTCTCTCAAAATAAAGGGTATTCACTGCGGGTGAGAATACTGATGCTTGTTATTGTTACAATGGTTCTCTTACTTACGGCGGGTATATCCGGATGTATGACGGGTTTGTTAATGATTTCTTCAATCTACGGCAAGAACACGAATTTCTGGCCGCTTGTTGCTTGTCTCTACTGTGTTACATTTGGGTTAGTCATTCAGTTAGGTCTCTGGAAAAAGGATGAAGTGAAGGACATAGTGAGGGAGATGCAGAAAGCTGTTGGCCAGGCAAACACAATCCTCTTTGAGGAGAAGGTGTTAATGGGCTGTCGGTCCAATTCAGAAATCTATCTGGTCTATGTTTCTCTGGCCGGTTGCAAACATGAGTTTGCAGAAACATTTTCTGAGCAGGTTGTTGCTGAGGATATGTTTCAAAGAGCTCTGATGTTCTTCTCCTCAGGTTACACCTGCTGCCTAGCTAAAAGACACTTCCCCTTTGCCAAGCCCAGCTCCACCGGTCACCTGGAGGGAGGAGTGTGTTTCTGTCAGTATGTCTCCCAGCAGCTGAGGATGGATCAGTGGGAATAACAGTGGGGACGGTCAGACAAGACAGTGGCAGTAGGGATTCAACACAGACAATCTTTAAGAAAATCTGTAGAAACAACCCCAACATTTTATAAAAAGCAATTAATTTCCTATTCTTGACATATACTTTCTAATAAATTTAAATGTAGCTGCCTTAGATTAAAAATCCACATTACTAAACCTGTTGGCAGGAAAGACTATTTGATTTGTTTGTTTGTCTTTATTAAAGAGATTGGTTTACTGCATAAGTTTCAGCCACTTACGTGCTGCTGAGCCCAAAGCCATAGAAAATGTCCTTTATTATTTATTTATACAAAAGGTCAATTTGCATAATTGGCATTTATCAGTGACACCACAAGGGCAGCGTTAGTCAGCTGTGTTTACTACGGCAGACGGACATGGACATTCTTAGTTTTCATTGAGTTATGCTCCTGTAAATGATGCTCGGAGGCTCCCCGGCACTACTGCACATTTTTCCACTTGCCTGAAGGACAACCTGAGTCCAGTTTATCCAAGTCATTTTTATTTTCTGTTGGTTTCTGTCCTGTGATCTGTGTGATTGTTTTATTTACAGATTCTCACGTTGTGATGCCTTTTGTGCTATTTAGCAAGCATAAGTTTAAAAATAGTATAAATGTAAATGCAAGCAAATAGTAACATCCCATTACATTCAATTGAATTTGACCTTTGCGGAAGACTGAACGACCTTCTGCATCATAGACGCCCTGCAGTTCTCTGTTACTCTGTGTCCATGTTTTCCACAGCAGGTAGAGATCACAGAGCACAGACAGGAAGAAAGGTACATTTGTATTTCAACATATTAAATAATTTGACTTTTGTGTTTGGTCATTTTGATGCCATTTCAGTTGTTATTTGCTTCAATAAAATTAATTGCATCATAAGCGTGGTGGTTGTTTCCTTATTTATTTAAGTGATGACAGAAAAAAATGAGCAGAATCTCAGAATAAATCAAGTTTAATGGTGATGACTAGAAGAGCAGGGCAATCTCCTGCAAATATTTATCGTGGTCTCGAACAGATAAGATCAGAGCAAAAGTCATATACAAAACATGTACTGAAGTAAGTACAAGCTTTGAAGTAAGTAAACTTTGTTTTAGTACTGTTTATACTATTCCCCATATTGCATGCCTGTCTAGGAGGAAGAGGGTCAATTCATGTTCAGTTTTGACTCTCTCCATCTGCTGAATGACTGACCAAGGTCGACTCGTGTTCTTGTTCTCTTACCCCAGTATCAGCGACAACCACAAAACACAACATGAAAAACAAATTCTGTAAAGAAAAATCTCCTCCTGCATGAGAAACTGGTCTGATCTGCAAGCTGCAAATCTGATTTTGTGTTGAATTGGACCCAGTGACAGGCATTAAGAATAACTTTAAATAATTACCCAATCTTTTTGCTGATGGTCTCAGTTGCTTATGTAGGTCCTATAGAGGCACCAGTATTAAACTGAGACAGTTTCATCATCAGTAAAAACTCAGTGTAGTACATTTAAGTATATATTTGCACTCACAATACAAAATGTTGGCCTCATTAGCACTCGGAGACTCCAAAAACATTCTGTGCACGAAGCTCGTTTACTTGTCTATTAGAAAACTTTACAGAAACCATTTGTGAAAGATTGATTTTTGATACCGAATGATATTAAGCTTTAAAGTTTAATAACACAATTCACACAGTTGCCTTCAGGTTCACTTTCAGCGAGCAAGAAAGATTAAGTGTTCAGACCTCGATATGTTCTTTTTGTTCAAACTGTGGCATCATAAATCTGACTTGTTGCATAATGTTTTAATATTTGTCAGGTCAAGGGCTTAAGACAACCTGAAGTATAAGATTCTCTTATCTGTTGCTCTTTTGACAAGTTTTTGTTGACCTTTCCCACTGATGCCACCTTATCAGCAGCAAAGACCTGTTTGAGATGTGAGCGCCACCGTGTACCGCAGAAGAAGGATCAATATTTGCTGTCCTTTACGACATTCAGCGACAGGACTCAGGATATGAAACGGAGACATGACACCGTTGCCTGAGGGGTCTGTGGCAACTAATCCTAACAAACAGTAAAAAGACACTGCCGGGAATATCAACCAGATCGAGATTGCATGTCAGTGGGGTGACGCCTGGGTCACACTGTATACACATTCAATTCTCATTGTGCCATTGTGAACTTACCGCTGCAGCTCAATTAAAACTGAATTAGGATGGATTAAGCGTACATGTCTCAGGTAAGAAAAAGCACCTGGCTGCCATATAATCATGTTGTGTGCACGCATGTTGGAAGTGTCATGACGCAAACGACCTGTCTCGTCTTCTACGCTGATTTCATGCTGATTTAGCTCAATCACCTGTGCTTCTGTCACATCTATCGAAGCTCTATTTGTCCTGTGCATATGTGTCTGCGCACACGTACAGATGCGCTGAGGAATATTCTTACGTGAAATTATTCCCTGATCCACAACAGCTGTTACCACTTCCACATCACAGCGACGTAAATGACTCTCGAGCGCAACGAGCCCTGGGCGCTGGAAATTGTGTCGTTTTCTAAATGAGCTCTCAAAAGTGCCTCATTCCGGCTACTGTTACATTATGGCATGTTTTGAATTTCGATGGAGTTAATTAAAATACTCCTCTGCCATGGGGGCTCAGCATGGAGAGATGAAAGAAAAACAGCAGATGGAAAATGACTTGCCGAGACGAATAAAATGATTGACGTGAGCGAATTGCTCAGTTTGCAATTATTTCGGTGATTTTCTTTTTTAGCATCAAATGTGCACTTAATTTGGACTAGAAAGGTGGCTAGGAAAAGTTGTGCAATTTCCTCCTTCATAGATAACAGTTTGAAGTCTTAAAGTAAAACACCACCTTATTATGTTATGTTTTAATAAAATCCAACCAAAGTTGGCTACAAGTCATCAGGTTCACAGAACCTCACAGAAACCTAGTCCACTGCCCTTTGAGTTGTGGATGGTATATTAGTGCAGTTGTCACTCACTGATTGACTGATATTATAATCCTATCATATATCATTTACTATCATAATCAACCATTGGGGTTCTCAGCAAACCCTTCAAGTTCACTGGCATGGAGGTAGAAAACAGATCAGTTAAACAAGTGTCCATGAAAATATTGTAGGAAGCCAAAAGCAACTGTATGAGTTATTTAGAAATGCTGAGTCTTTTTTGATGAGGGCAAAAAGGAGGAAGGGAATCATTGCTTCCGGCCAAGAAGTAGTTTAACACCTGTAAAACCACAACTTGTCAATTCTACGTTTTATTTTTTGTACAAACAGGATATGATGTATTAGTGAGCTTCAGTGGCGCTGGAATGGATTTTGTTACCTTTGGACGGAGGCATGATTCCCAATCTGATGTGTGGTTGACTCAGCACATCCTTCTGGAGAGACAACACCAACACTGACAGCATGATGGGCCACCACGATCACCCCACCTGATCTGATTAGAGTGAACATAACGTGGAAGATAATGTGGATAATAGGAACCAAGTGGGCTCTTTTCAAGTGTGTCCTCGGCCAAAGTAGGCAGGCGATATGAGTTTCAGACATAAAATAGATCTGAATCTGACTGAAACAGAAACGCAATAATAGAATATTGAATAAAATTTACAAATCACCAGTTGCATTGATTTTGACCTCTCAGGTTTTTATGTCTTTTGCAATTTCCCCGACTTTATGAAAGTCACTGAATTGCTCTTTTAATAACGTGCACATTTAAGCCAAAGGTGGAGTTCTTTGACAGTAAAGCAGTTAAATGAATGTTTTATGATTTTACTTCAACCATTGTATCTGCCTGTAGAAATACGAGCGGCAGCAGCGCCACACTTTACTTATTTCTGCCTCCTGGCCGTGTCGTTTGGCTCTGGAATGTCAAGACAAACACAGTAAGTGGCCTCCTGAGGAAACACGTCCTGTCAGCTGAGACAGGAATAGGAGCCACTCCATCTGAGCTCTGTTGTACTGAGCTGCCTGCGTTGGTATGATAGGCAAAAGGGGGAGATTAGTGCCAACAGTGATTGTTTCTGAACTGCATAAATTTTCATTTGGCGTGCTGGTATTGAACAACTGACATAATAATAATGCCTTTGTTGAATAAATTAGCCTGAATTTTTAAGTCGTGAGCAACGTTTCCCATGCTGAATCCATGACCATGATATTGCATAGTTGTAAAGAGGCCACTGAGGGTTGTGTATTGACAGTGTGCGTGCATCCATGTGTAAAGCTTCTCAGTTAAATGTATCTAAAGCGTGTCTGTCTGCATTACATAAATCTTCATTATCATATATTACGTGCTCTCTGACATTGAATAATCTGAGGTTAAACCAACACCATATATCAAACTTCTGATACGGAGCAGACGTTTGACCAGATACAAACTGGCTGGGCAAAAACAAACCCAACCCCACTTTTAAAAAAACATCTCCTATCAGCAGACAACCTTGTGACATCGCCGGCAAGAAAACCAGCTCAGAGTCCAGACCAGACCTGTCAGTCAACACTGGGGAGCTGGTGTGTGCAGTGACAGCTGTATCCACACTGGCACTGACCTAATGCAGCGGCTCACTCTCTAATGCTCAGTGACTTTATTCTGAAAGAATGGGCACCTTTCAGCACCTGACAGCTATCGGCGTTGCACGTGGCAGACTCGCAAGCCAGAATAAAAACATGAATTGTGGTCAGCTCCCGGTGCCAAAAAACACACAATACTGCGAGTTTAATGTGCAAAATATCTGGAGATATAAAACATAAAACAGACAAAAGTGAACTGGTTGTACATTTGTTTAAGAGATGGTAGGACTCTGCATTATTTTCATATGTAGAGGTTAAAAATTTGGAGGATGAGATAATAACATCACATCTCTGGCTTCTTGCTCAAGTGCTTCAAATCTATTTAATTCGATTCCACTTAAGGAAAAAAGAACATGTGTAAGTCCACAGATTTATCGCACTGTCTGATCATGTCTCAGATTCCTAATGCACTGTTTAGATTAAATCTTATAGACGCTGAGATGAAGAGATCCACTGTTTTGAAGCTCTTAAACCGCTCACAGACTTGTTATGTAAGGTGCACACAGATACAGACAGTACATCAGTCACATATGAAGGCAAAGAATCTGAGCTATTCGGTTTGTGCCTGTCACACAGATTAATGGACGTTTTGTAGTTCAAAATAAGCCAAGTAAATCTCACAGACAGCTTTCACGTAAAGTTGTTATTTCAAAGGTTGTGGGTCTGTTTAATGTGTTCTTAAGAGGACTTATTTATAGATATGGCAAATGTCTGTCGCTGCAAACAAAAGCAGGAAGAACAGCAACTCCAGGTCAGAGAAAAATATATTTCCTGTGTCCATTATTTTAAAAGTTCTCTATACATAGAGTAATCAAAAATTCATTATGATTGTTTTTCTGTTGCTGTGTTTTTGCTTCATGAGCTCTTCCACTGCATACCGCTTGGCACGACACGAATCTCATCAGCTTTTCATTATCATTTTTCGGGGATTTCGAGAGGCCAAATAGCTGCCACGGCTCACGAGCTTTCTGCAGGAATCGTTTTGGCGAGGTCCAACAATTACGGTGAAACAGAGTGAAAGAGAAATTTTCAGACTCTCCTGGCGCTCAGCGAAATGCCCACTGATCCGGCAGTAATCCGAGCTGCCGCAGCTCTAAATGGCAGACACTACAAAGGAACAAGTTGATCAGTGATCCTACACATCCCTCTCTGTGATGATCCCGGCCCTGTAGCGTGAGACACGGCAATAATGGTGAAGCTGCTGGGCTGAGGTAATGCTGTGCCTGCTGGAGACAGCTCAAAGAACTTAAGTGTGTTTACCCGTAAAATGTCAATCTTCATCTTAACTCCGAGAGCTAAAATCTCTCATGTATTTCGCTGTCTAAAATCCATCTCCTCTTAATCTGTTCAAGAGTGAGCCATCGATAACGAATCGTGGAGAACATGCGGGTGGAATGGCCACTTCATGCTGGAAGAACTGATGTAGAAACAGACGAAATGTTGCTTCTTGCTTGAGAACTGACTCTGCAAGTCTGTATCTCCAGCTGGAAGATAAGGAGGATGTGAAAGCTGAGAAATAAACACTGTGCAAGTATCATCATTTTCATCTTGAATCGTTGCTTTAAATCCTGAAACCACTGAAAATTGTTGAATATAAAATTTGTCCATTAATCCAAAAATAGACAAAATGTGATGACAGTTGATGAATCATGTGCACCTGTGTTGCTCAGTCCACCACTTGAAAGTAAACTATCTCAATAACTATTTCCTGGATTGCCAACTATTGCATGAGTTGCATAGGTTGCCAACTATTGCACGGGTTGTCCAGACATTCATGTCGCCCTCGGGGTGAATTGTGATCTTGTGATCTTTTCATGTAGCTCCATCATCAGGTCAAAAAATATATTTGTCCAGTACTTGTCCAAACACCTGCAAAACTAATGATCATCTGGAGGTCGGCCTCTGCTGTATTGAATTGGCATCCTAACACACTGGTGAACACAATAAACACATTTACTATATATCAGCATGTCAACAGAGTCATTGTGAGCATGTAAACATGTTGGCTTTAGAATTACATCATCATTACTGTTGATATGGCTGTAGACGTTTAATCGTGTTAACTCGTAGCTTATATATCTCTCTCTTATATCTCTCTGAAGTGTTTTGCATGAAGGGATTCTTCTCCTCTGAGGACAACGTGGGGTGTGAATACAGAGCAGCTTCCTCTGTGAACCGGATCTGCAGGTCATCCTTGATGGAAAGCAGAGTCACTGGGGGCACAGAGGCTGCTTTTCCACTCACTGTGACCAAGCCTGGACCCACTCAACCTCTCACCAACATGTTTACGACTTCACACAAACCATTGTTCTGCTTTGTTTTCGGTGCTGGAAAGCATGTGTATAAATCAGTAGTTTAATACATAAAGCAATTACGTGATTGTCATTATGGGCTGTAGATCGTCGAGGGCACAATCCAATCACAGAAGGATGCAGAAAGGCCAGAGAGGGACAGTCCTGTGACATTTCAATTCTAAATTTAAAATGGGGTTAACAGCTGAGCCAGTGAATTAAAACAACTCATCACCAAGCTCTGACAGAGTCACCAAAGGCCCGCTGGGTGCTTTATACTCATGTGCTGCTGAAATATGACTGTCTCACATGTTGAACAGATGTACAAAGAGCAAATGGGGCGGATTTCCTCTGTGGATTTTTTTTTTTTTTCATCTGCCACAGAGGGAAAGACCAAAGACTGCAGAATAACATAAACACAGTGTCTGCGTCAACACCATATGTTTTTGCCACAGACAAAAAAAAATCCAAATTTGGGCATTAAGGGAGAGGGAGTTGGGTTAAAGATAAGAAAGACAGAGATCGTGATAGCTGAGAGTTATAGGATGACACACCTGGCAACTCAGTAAACACACCCCTAACATATCCTACTTTGGGCTTTACTATCTCCCTAATAAGCTTTAAAGAAATAGCATTTTGACCTCTCTGACCCCTGGGCCACAATCCTGCAGTCCAGTCAACATGTCTGAAAGTCTCCATCTCCATGCAGGACTTTTGACAACATCCCTCACTGAGTCCGAGCCTGGATTTATTCCATATGAACTAAAGCTCATGTATATACAAACAATCATGTATGTACTGTAGGAATAAACACTGACATACTGTTGGTATGCAAAACCAGTCTAATATTAACCTCAGCTAACATGGATGGCATGCAGCGGGCAACGTGGCGAGTCCATCACACACAATAAGAGCAAGGAGGAACGAGAAGGAGGATTGTAATTGGGTAAAAGGCCAAACTGGAGTGCTCTGTGTGCCATTATCAGCAAGGTGGCCCCAAACTCAGACAAGTCTATTTCTGTTAGCTCTTCAACTCTCTCAACAGGGCATCACAGGGGAGAATGAGTCACCAACACCTTTGATTCTGCATAAGGTGCAAATACAGTAAAGAGGTTAATTATAAGTTTAAATGTTCTTTTTGTTGGCTATGATGCATGAAACATGTAACTGAGGCCACCCACTACACTCACACAAATGCTTTAACTCCTGTTTTATGGCGACTGGTCTCATTTTGCTGCATTATATTGCTGCACTGTTTCTGTGTGCTTTCTCATCATTATTCTTTCCAATGTGTAGATTTATGTTCTCATTAAAGCACCCAGAGATTTATTTCAGCTCCTGGTCAAAGCCCCAGCTACTGAGTATCGTTAAAAATGGCTTATAGGGGTGTCTGCAGGAGAATAATCATAACTCTGCTGACCCTTGCTTTGTGGGATTGTTATTCTGTTTTTTGCCTGCTTCCATATTTTCATGGTTCTTCTCTGAGCTGCTGCAGACGTCAGGCAGGAAGCTACTGAACTGTATATCTCCAGAGAGAGATGGGACTCAATACTCCCTGTTTAGCCACCAGCTGAACATTTAGATTGAAGCTGAGATTTACTTAGTGGAAACAAAGATATGATAATAGAGGAACTTATTTAATCATTTTCTAATTCTTATAAAATCAACATCTCGCATTGAGTGAATTCAAACCATCACTTATGCCTGCATCGATGGCAGCACACACAATCCACACACCACCTGTGTGTGTGTGTGTGTGTGTGTGTATGCATCTGGACCATAATTGTGTGGGATGCATGGACCCATCTGCGTCCTAAAGATAGTGAGGGTGAGACTGTAAACAAAGACGGGGATGTTTGGTGATGCTCCATGCAAAATTTATTTTTGAGTATCAAACATGCATGTGTTTGAAAATGTGGCTGATTTTTATGCATCTTTAATTTATGACGTAATCCAAGAAGATTGAGCAGTAACCCCACAAACGTTTCAAGGACTCTCAAAAAAGTAAACAAATAAGAGGGTAGACGAAAATCTAATCAAACAAAACAACTTGTGTAATAGACATCCTTTAAATAAATTGACAAGTCAAGTTCAAGTTGCCTCTTTGCCAAATGACCTGACAGGATCAGGGTAAGGCCTGGATTCTCCCCCAGAGGCTTTATCTTATTGGGTCACAGTGTGTGTGGATGCAAAGAAACAGCAGTGAGAACGTTGCTGTCCACTTTCCTGATAGATGTCGAGTCGTGTCGAAGCCTCAGAGTTTCCCACAAACTCTGATTGCACATGCACACACAGGAACCACCACATGTCTGCACATAAAACTCACCCTCCACTCAGATAATCTGTCTTCATATAAATAACTCAGCTTTTTTTTTGCTGTTTATGTTGGAAGCGACTTTCTCATCAGTGCTGCGTGTGTATCCTCTTCACATGTCTCACATCGACTGTTTGATGCGGGATTTTCTAACATAACTATTACACGATCGGGATCAGGCGTCGCAGAAATACATTTTTCATCACATCTACTTTTAAAGATCAAGGTTCTGTTTCTTGCTTTTGGGTGATGTAAGAGTCCCTTTGTTCAACGAAAACCTTTCAGTCTTCAAACGACCTCAGCGAATTGCCTGGTGCTGACTGCAGCAGTGGTTTCAAAGCTTTTTCCAGGGAAATATAGTGGTCGTTCTATTCACGCGGAGAACAACGTGATCATACCTCAAAACACATGTCCGCACAGATAAAAGTGCTCGACCACACTGCTACACAGAAGAGAGTATTTTCTCTTTTTTTTTATACCAGCCACTGTATTAGCTGTGGCAGTGGGTCAAGTGCAAAATATATCAGACAATTAAAAAGACACATTTGAAAGTGCAGTTAATGATATTGCTTCCTCGTAACAGTAAATCAGATTAAGTACTTTAATGTGCCACTGCATAAACTACATCTAACATAAGATTAGAGAAATGTCTTTATACTTTATATGTGATATAGTGGATCTGTAACGTGAACACACTCTACAGTTTGGTAATATTTCATTGCTCATTTCATCTCTGTCTCTAAAGTGGCCCCAAGTGGTGATTAAATAGAAAATTTATATTTGAAAGTCAGAGTCAATTTCATAGTGCGACTTTTTTATTTAAGCCATCTGGTTCCTACAGCTGCTGGTGTCCCCATCAACCTTCAGCAGCATCACCGGCAAACAGTGCCTCCGTCAGCAAAACGGTCATGAACGAATCTCTGTTTTCCTGAAAGACATGTCGCAGATCGATGAGTATAATCGTTCGTCCGCTCACCTTTTCAGTCAAACAGTGCACGTTAAGAAAAACTGCAGATGCAAACAGCAAATGTCACAGGTCAAGCTGCAGCTAGTGTGTCTATTCCTGTAAACATCCATAAAGAAGATGCACACAAAAAAAATACATTTAAGCACATGTACGATACACATGTATCTGTAAGTGAGTCCCTGTTTCCTGTATGGAAGCAGTGTTGTGCTTCTCTTTGTGTGCATGTTGATGGTGAAACTCTAAAAAACTTGAAGGACAAGTACAAAAGCATAGTTCTTCTATTCAATATAATAATTTACGTGAGGTGAGTCTTGTTTTTGTTGACATGTTTGCATGTTTGCCAAGTACTGTTTACCATTTTTACCCTCTTAGTTTAGCGTGTTAGGATGCTCATATGTGCTTCTAGGTTAGTTAGGTAAGTTAGACATAAGATTTTTGACTTGATATCGTTAGGGACCATCAGTAATATACATCATCTGGAAAAAATGAATATCTGTACGAAACTTCATTATATTGAAGATGAGATGGTGGCTAGATGAAAAGACAGTCCGTCTTCATCTACAGGGGGGCATGAATGTCTGTAGAAGAAAATTTCAATCTGCCCAATAGATATTTCAGTCTACACCAAAATGGTTGACCGACTGACAGACTGACGTTTCCATCAGCATGACTGAAACTATCTTCTTATCGGAGCTTTAAGTCGGACTACAACATATTGTCACTAAATGATATCGAGGCATTTGCTGTAAGAATGACTTCTGCTCCTTGCTATTCATTTTACTGAGTTAATCTGTTGGGAGGGTTAGGAAGGCTGGCACACACCTGGAAACTGGAAAAAGACACGAGGTGAGCAACGGGAAAAACATGTGGCAAAAAATGTCTTTTCTAAGGAAAACACCAAACAGGTAAACAGGTAATCGCTGGAGAGATACAAGGCACTTGATTCTACCATGTGAGACAGAATGATCTGGAGCCGGGGCCAAGCTTATGTAGGAGGTGGTTAATGACAATTGGGAACAGGTGTGGCTCATCTGCCAGGACTCAGAGGGGGAAGTGAGAGTCGCACCAGCCACGCCTCCGGCCACAGACACTGAAAAAGAAAGAAGGAGGAAAAACACAAACAACAAAAACCAAAGACAAAAACCCAGAGCATAACATCAATCATCCATCATTTTATACCAGACCGTACAAGAAATCAAAATATAATGAGTTGCGAACAGAACAGTCGGTCATTACCCAGGACGAGTGGCTCTGAAGCTGAGGAAATGGTCTCGAAAATCTCAATGACTCAGTGAGAACACAGGAACTGATAAGTTCAGCCTGGCTATTTTTGTTGGAGCTAATTGTCTGTGAGATGTTACGACAGAAGAAAAAAAAAATCTCATGTTTTCTTTTTCCGACAATAAACGAGCGATTTCATATCAAAGTAACAATATTACCATTCACAATAATGTGATAAGACATGTTGAAACGTTCCCATTACACAGTGATCATTTCTCCCTTGTTGAATCGCATCCGAGTTGGTTTGATGTCCTGAACGCTGCACGACAAAATGAAAAGAATTAAATGAGTGCTTTTCAACTTCTGAAGCACGATTTTGGTAAAAAGGCTTGTTGTGTTAGAAAGAACATCACAACTCTGTCAGGTCTTTGTAAGTTTTGGGAAGGAAGTGGATAAAATCATCAAGGGTCAAAATCGAGGTTAAGGTTAGACCATTTAATATCTTTGAGGTTTGAGGTCCAGGATCTGAGATTTATATGTTTTCTACCCAGCTTTCATAATGTGCAGTTTTTGTTGAGGTTGTAACAGAGGTGTTGAATAAAAGCTTCTTTGAGGGGTTTAAGTTTTGATGTATTTCATTATTCTGTGTGCCTGTTTATCTCATCCGCAACCTTGTGAGCTCTTTGAAACTTGGGAAACTTCTCCCTATCTTTTTTCTTTGACAGTTTTTTTTTTTTTAAACGCTGTTTTCATTTGAGTATCTGTATAATTGTTGTACACCCCATTTAAAACCAGGCGCTTTCATTTGCTGATTCAACAGCATCCACATCCACCTGGCTACACAGCCCTGCCTCCTGCAAATCATGTTTATATATTGTTAAATATGATAGAACTAATTATAAACTCATTAACTAATTGTGGTGACAAATATAACTACTGCTTAGATTATGTTAAGAGGCAATCTTTTTTGAATTAATGAAGTGCTACATGGGAGGGTGGAGGTCAGGATGAATGATGAGCATTCAAACACACACATTTTACATTTTTGCAACTTATGATGTTAATAAAAAACATAATCTGGTGTCATTACACTTCATTCAAAACAGCATTGCTGTGGCAAATCAGTTGTATATAAATATGATTTCTAGGGGAGAGGGTTGGTTGAGGTGGACGGACGTTTGAGTCTCCCGTGCAGCCAACAAAGGCATCTTGGTTTCAGTAATTAATAAAGTAAACCTGTTGTATAAATCAATCTCTAGCTTTAACCAAGTGTGTCCAAGCAGGTGTTGTATTGCAAGAAAAGAGAATGAAGGAAAGTTACTTAAATACAATCAGTGAACGTTTCCCATTTGCAACTTATCAGATATATCAATTAACATTTTCTCATTTTGTTGAAAAAGAACATAATCATGGTGCAAAACATAATTAGATAATAAGATTAGCTTTCCTCTATGTATGGTTCACATGTAAAGTCTTTTTAAATGCTTCCCTGTCCTTTGTGCTGTTTGTGAATTATTATCATTTACAAAGAAAGATGTTACATTCATTTATAGGAAATATGTTATTTATTATAAAGAAAACCGATACATCAGTAATACTAGTAATAATTTGTGGTTTGTAAATCGGCCTCTGTGGCTTCCAACAAAGGCAGCCGCACTGACGTTTTCATTATTGCTTCTACGTTCGTCCAGGTTGCATAACCAGTGTGTACAGATTTTTACGATTATAAACCTGAATGTCGTGTTTACTGAAGCACTGATATATCATCTGCCCCAGGGCCAAGGAGACCATGCAAACCTACATATAATCTTACATAACGGATGTATTATGGGTGGCCTCAGCGGAGGTCCTGTTTGTTCTCATAACTTCATCCATAAAGTAAGCAGATAATTAAATGTTTTGTTTGACGTGATTTTCGTTGGGCTGCAGTTGTGCAGGAGACAAACAGAGCTGTGCTTTTATGAAAACTGTAAGAAGAAAAAAAAAACTTGCACTTTCTCTTTTTTTGAGTTTTCTTTCACATTCTTGATGTCAGTCTATGCACAGTATATATCATATAGAGAGCATGATGATCTGATGAGGTATTGTAACACATGAGTTACTCATGATATAAGCCAGACAGAAGAAGGGAAGCGTGCATGCTGTGCAGTTTGTTGAGAGCAGATATTCTTCTCATGCATTAGATTATATATGACAGCGACATAAACAAAGTCCTCAGATGTAATGTTCAACTTTTAGAAAGTTTTTGATTTTGTAACAGAGCACACATCGATCCCACCCCACCAACTGAAAGAGTGAGAGATGTGTTAATGAACTACAAAATTTAATTATGTCTACATTTGTGATTGCACAGTAAATTAAAATTAAATTAGTGAACAGTTGACAAGGTAAAAATTAAAAAAAGGTTGTGAATTCCACTTTGAATACTTGACTTTAATGGAGCTATATATTTCAATTAAAATGTGTAATGAAGATGTTTTAATTTTCACAAAGTTTGCTGGTAACAAATTTAAGTTGTGCAACAGAGACATTCACTTTTATAAAAGAATAAACTCCTTAACGAGTTTTTTTATCCCCAAGGATAAAAAGAAACTCCCAGAGAGTCTGAAGAGCTCTTCCAGAACCTTAAGCCCGTGAATGAAAGGGAATCATCGCGGAAATGATTCAGACTGACTGCTCTGGCTACTGGAGACACAACACGCATTCCCATGATTCCCGGGCCCAGACAAGCCGTCCACGGTTTGGGACGGTGAACAGAGTCTTCATGTTCTGAAGCTGATGAGACAAACCGAGCCTGGAGCTGTAATAACAGCACAGGACGTAACAGGTGAGCGTCTTCAACAACAGGAGATGAGAGTAAACGTGGTTCAGTCCAGCGTGAAGGGAGACATCTGTTCTGCTGTCCTTGAACCCCCCCCAGGACAAGACAGGAGTGTAGCAGAGTGGACGGACCGGGGATAGAAATCAGACACATAACAGGGCTCCCACGGGAGGAAGCTGGTTAGCTCGTCAACAGAAGCCTGCAGCATGTGAAGCTTTGGCTGGGGTTCTGATGGGAAGATTAGCAGGGACTAACACCGTGGTAATTGAGAAAACTTTATTATAGCGCTAAGCCAGTTCAACAGGCCAGCAGGAAATTTTAGGACAGGGGGGGCTCCAGTTTGCAGCACTCATTGAAAGGCCCATCGGAAATGAAAGAGAGGAAATCTGGACGGTGAACGCAATAAAGATAACTATCCTCACTATCAACACATGGATCAGATGAGCTGAAAAAGCAGCCGGATACTCACAGCCAGTTGGCAATCATGTGCTTTCGCAATGGAAACTGTAATAAGCAATTTACATTGTTACGGCTCGCTTGGAGACTGAGGCGGCATCACTGAAGATGCTGAAGCAAAGGACTGATGGAGGAGTGTGGAAAAGGCGGAGACTGGAAGGATGCTCTGACCAGACAGGAGACACAGAGGAAACAGATAAAACAAGCAGCCAGTTCAAAAGACTAGTTGAGACACTCAAACGTTTTCTGCTTATTATGAATTCACTTGGATGTTTGACCTTCATTCTGCTGAATTCTGTTAATTGTGCAGTTTGACACTAGAAGACTTTTCAAATCAATTTGCTCATCTTTAGGTTTTACAATGATTTTGCGACACTACAACAAAGTCCAATGCACTTTATCCAAGTGCATATGGAAACCTGAACCCTGATAATTGAGTTTTAATATTCTAACTTGTTAATTGCACTTTTTGTAGATAAAACAAATCAAAGTTTTAAATTTTATGTACGCTATGTTTTAATATGTCTTGTGGGGCTCTTCAATGGGCTTTATGAAAGGATGACAAAAGGTCAGCTAATCCAATTTTCTCACTTTCTTCTTCAAATAGGATCCAGCCTTTGAGACAAATTCCGGCAGTATTTGCCCAGATTTGGAAATATCCACCTCTGAGAGTCCTGCTTCCACACCAATGCATTGAGAGTGAAAGTAATTTTGTTTGTGGTGTTGAAAGTATTGAAAAAGCACATTCTGCAAATTCTTACTTCACTTAAATCCAGAGAAGTCTGCAGATTATCCAGTGTAACCAAGATATTGTTTTTGGAAAGAAATCCAAACAGGCTGTGGAATATTTTACATGTAATTTTGCAATTGGGAATTGTTGGGATGCTGGAGATCTCAAAACATGGACAGACACAACCCAAACTATCTTGCTTGCTACCATTAGAAGTAAGTGAGAAAATATGGACTTTTCGTTGGTGAAATTCAGAAATTTTAAAGTCTTTTTTGGATAAAAGTGAGGCACATAAAGACAAAATGAATGCATATAAAAAACAACATTTTAAAAGCCACGCGCTTGCACACACTTGTGAACAAACACGCCAAATAACTAAAGATTATTAATCATCAAATCCGGTCTCTTTCAGTTTGAAATATGACTTTGAATAGGAAACCCTGAACCTGAATAAATCAAGGCTGGCAAACCTCTTCAGATAAACAATGTTAAACAGCTCGTCGTTGCACAAGGCCTTGCTCTGCAGGCCAACAACATTCCTGTGTGTTGGTCAATGCATTCTTACTGCAGCAAACACAGCATCACAACCAAGAACCATGGAGATGTGTTGAATATCTTACAACAAAGGATGTTTCAGCTAAAAGATGTCTGGACGAGGAAATGTCATTATGGAATAATTCACTCTGCACTGAAAACACTGAAAGTATCTCCTCACAGTGCACTTAAAACATTTACGAGCTGTTTATTTTAACTGTGTGTTACTCAACTTACTCCCCTGAAATTTTGCAGTTGTGTTTTTTCTCACTTTTTAATGCACACAAATTTGCTTTCTAAACATGTGGCCCACACTGTGAAGAACTGTGGTGATGTGGATGTTGTTGCACCAAAGGGAAGGGCTTGAATGCACACTGCAAAAAAATGCTTATCCATCACGGTGAACTTTTAAATTTCCTAAAGCAAGACGAGAAAGAAAAAAGGGAAGAGAAACAGCAGTGACAATTATTAAAGTATTTTTTTCTGGTTTGATTCAATAAAGCTTTAAAGTCTAAAAAAAAATTAAAGCAAACGTGTCTTCAAATAAATTCATTTTTATATTAAATTAATTAAAGTTAATGCAAATCGTTCCTTATTCATGCACTTATCAAGTTTGAGGGAGAAAAGGGTGTTTCAGGACTTTTCACGTCACCAAACAACTTTTTGAGGCGCTTTCTTTTTGCAGTGCATCCGCTTTACGCACGGGCTGCTTGAAATTTGACTCGAGTTTAAAAAGGCCAGACAGCAGCCAGAAGTCAGAGAGCAGCCTGTTCCCTGTCTGCGAGCATCAGGTGGCTCCATATAGGGACTGCAGAGGCGCCTCTCAGCCCCTCTGGCTCGGACCTGCTCGGGCGCACAGGGGGGCCGTGCCATGCGCACTCCGGACTGCGCGCTGCTCACGAGCGCGCGGAACCACACTCTGGTCTTCAGTCCCACGGATGACCTCGCGATGGGGACACCTGGAAACAGCACGGTCCACCCGAATGGATCCGACCCTTTTGCGCGGAACGAGGAGGTGGCCCAGATCGAGATCATGGTCCTGAGTATCACCTTCGTGGTCGCCGTGATCGGCAACGTGAGCGTCCTGCTGGCCATGTACAACACCAAGAAGAAGATGTCCCGCATGCACCTGTTCATCAAACACCTGAGCCTGGCGGACCTGGTGGTCGCCTTCTTCCAGGTGCTGCCGCAGCTGTGCTGGGAGATCACCTTCCGCTTCTACGGTCCGGACTTTCTCTGCAGGATCGTGAAGCACCTCCAGGTGATGGGGATGTTTGCATCCACCTACATGATGGTGATGATGACCCTGGACCGCTACATCGCCATCTGCCACCCGCTGAAGACCCTGCAGCAGCCCACGCAGCGCTCCTACATCATGATCGTGTCCACCTGGATGTGCAGCCTGGTGCTCAGCACGCCGCAGTACTTCATCTTCTCCCTGAGCGAGATCAAGAACGGCTCGGAGGTGTACGACTGCTGGGCTCACTTCATCGAGCCGTGGGGGGCCCGGGCGTACATCACATGGATCACCGTGGGCATCTTCCTCGTGCCCGTGCTCATCCTCATGATGTGCTACGGCTTCATCTGCCACAGCATCTGGAAAAACATCAAGTACAAGAAGAGGAAAACGATGGCCGGAGCCGCGAGCAAGAACGGGATCATTGGGAAGAGCTCGGTCAGCAGCGTTACAACAATATCCAGAGCCAAGCTGAGGACTGTGAAAATGACTTTTGTGATAGTTTTGGCCTACATCATCTGCTGGGCGCCGTTTTTCACGGTGCAGATGTGGTCGGTGTGGGATGAAAACTTCCAGTGGGCTGGTGAGTGCTGCGGAAATACAACTAGAAATGAAGCGATCGTGACTAAATTTTAAAACTCATACAGATTTAAAAATGATGCGATGAATAGACAAAAATGACAGCAAAGAAAAAGCACTTGTATATGTGGCACAAAATGGGAACCGTGCGTAAAAATGTCCAATTGCGCACAGCTTTTACGCACGGATTTATTTGGCACACAAAACTAAAAATATGCGTAAACAGTGTAAACAAGAAAAAATACAACAAAAAGAAAAATGTTTAAACTGATTTATTGTTTGCAAATCACTTTATTTACAGGAACTAGTCGAGTGCACCAATGTGAGCCTTTAAAATTCAAATTTCAACCCAAAAATGTTCCACTTAAAATTAAAAAGGGGTAATGAGATATTTTTATTTTAGTCCCCCCTTTTTTTCAGAATTTCAGACTCTTCAGCCACCACCTTTCACTTCAAACCAAGTTTAGTCTTAAGTCATGTCTAAAGTATTATATCGTGACACAAAAATACTGTGATTGGTCTAAAAGGTTTGATTTTCTTCAGGTTATTTTGCTTCATGAACTTCTCTTCGACAGAGTCAAGACAGACACAGATTACTTCAGTAAAGTCAACAAAATGACACTGAATTCAAAAAGTCTTGACATAAATTTGATTTGTAGCAGAAACTCTCACTTTCTCAACTTGTGCTTTTGACGGATTTTCTCTTCTTCAAAGAAAGATTTCCACACCAGATCGGACACCAGGCGTTTCTGCAGCCAAGCCTGCACCAGATGTTTTGCAGATTAATCATCCTTTTCCTCTTTGCTCTCTCTGTTCTCCAGATTCTGAGAACACAGCGGTGACTCTGTCTGCGCTCCTCGCCAGTCTCAACAGCTGCTGTAACCCCTGGATATACATGATCTTCAGCGGTCACCTCCTCCAGGATTTTGTGCACTGCTTCTCCTGCTGCCTCAAAATGAACACGGACTTCAAGAAGGAGGACTCGGACAGCAGCCTCCGCAGGACAACGCTGCTGACGAAGATGACCAACAGGAGCCCGACCGGCAGTTCAGGCAACTGGAGAGAGCTGGACAATTCTCCCAAAACCTCCATCCAGGCGGAGTAAACACACAGCCGGGCAACTCTGTTCACTGGGGTGTGGCATCAAAGACACACACACAGTATCAACTCATCTTAATGTCCCCAAACTCTAAAACTATAAAGCAAATAAAACCGTGGAAAACAGGAGGAAATATGATGTAGGACAGAAAATATGGACCCATTACATCTGCCTTGTTGTATTTTGCATGTTCCTTTTCACATGACCTCAACAAAAATATTAGAAAATCATTGGGAAAGAGAGTGAAATTTGCAAATACTTATAACTCTGTTTTTATATCCACATTGTTTCCAAAAGCACTAAATACTGACAGTTGTGCTTTTCATCATTTTGCTGAACACTTGAAAACTCGACAACCCCAAGTAGTCAAGCAGATTTTTTTTTGGACTCCCAACATGATTCTTTTCAATGCTTTTAAAAGAAAAGCTCTTTTCCAGGAATGCTGATGCTTTTACTGGAGCTTGTGTGTAATGTGCGGCGCAGCCAAACACCCCTTCCTGTTTGAGTGTTTACAAAGATAAAACTTTACATAGCGGCCAGGAGGTGTGCGGCGGTGGAACCGACTCTTCCAGACCACACGTAACCGAAGCAGTCACCTCATCCTTTGAGCTTGGCTTTTTATTTTGTTTTTCTCTGAGCCAGATTTTAGTGGCTTATGTAAAAAAAAAAAAGGAATCTTTACTTTGAACTGTCAAAAAATGAGAAATAATGGGTATAAGGTTAAGGCTGCATTTATTAATCAGGGCCTTGCATGCTTCCATGTTTTTCTGATTATTGCATGTTGGAGCAGGAGGTTGTTTGTGTGGATCCCCTGAATGTTTGCTTCTGGATGGGATTCCCACACACACACACACACACACACACACACACACACACACTGGGGCTTGGGGTTGGCAGGGGTTTTGATAAAGTGAGATTTTGCCACAGCTGGAGGAGTCCACCTACCGACCCACACACCCCCTCCCATGGATTTCACAAAATGCTGGGGAGAAGTTCTCACATTCCACTCGCTCTACATCAACACGCTTCCTGAGATTTTTTTTTTTCTCTGACATCCTGCACCATTGGGGGTGGTGGCGGTGGGTGGTGCTGTTTCTTGGCTTGATTTGCACTCCAGACGAAAACAATTTCCTGCACGTTAATGTGAAGCGCCGGTTGTCAGACCACCATGAGAACCCCACAAGAACATGTATGTAATGTATGAAGGTATTTCTATCTGAGTGTGTAGTATATTTGTACATAAAAGGCACGTAAATATCTGTAAATAGGAGTAATATATGTAAATATGTCCAACGTGAATTCTATTTGTCTGTAATGGCTTGTGCACATTCAAAATAATCAAAATATCCTATAAATATATGTTGAAATATACATATTGATGCACTGAAGACCGAACTGGCTGAGTCTCCTGTTTTCACAACCTCGGCACACAGGATTTCACAGTTTATACTTCATGCAGTTGCTACACATCCATATAAATCTCTGGTGTTATTTTTGCTGAAAATTGAGCAATGTTGAACTTTTCTAGCCAATCTAAGCATTTACAACCTGCCAAACTCTGGACTGACCACCCACTTGAAAATAATGTGAAAAAGAAGTTCTGTTAATGAGAGACTTGCTGTCCACCTCCACACATCTTATAATACATGAACAGATCTGCTCAAAATGTCAATGTACCTTTAACTTTCAAATATAACAAATAAAATTGCTTGTTCAGTTTGTTGCTGGATCATCATCAACATCATTGCATTAAAGGGTCATTCCACCTATATTACCAGACAAACATATTTCTCGCTCACTTTTATTAGCTCAGGTTTTCCAAAACAAAGGACATGGACAGAATTTAGTTTGTGGAGCTTCATTTAAAGGAATATTTGGACATTTTGGGAAATACTCTTCACTTTCTTTCCCAGAGTTAGATACAAAGTTAATATTGTCATGTCCATGATAAATATGATGCCAGCAGCTGGTTCGTTTAGCTTAACATAAAGTTGCAAAGTTCACTTATTAACATGTTATATCTTGGTTGTTTTTATCAAAAACTGAAGTGTAAACTTGTCTGGTTGAGGATTTATGTGCCTGACTATTTCTTGGCCAGGAGCAGTGACTGCCTGGAGTCTTTTCATCGCTGTGAGTTGACGACCAGCTGAGACTAAACATACAGGAGAGAACATTTTAGTTGTTGAGCTTTAAAGGTTCAGACAGGTGGTTTTGTTACATTAGGATGAAGCAGTCAGTCAATGATCAGTTGACAGTTTCTTTGACGTTGACATTTTTATTGAAAAGAGGTGTTGTTCTATTTTTTAAATCTTATTTTTCAATATCTCGAGCAGCACAAGACAAATTCACCTCACTGTATTATGTACTGGGGAGACAGATAAACAAATATCTCAACATTTGGCAAATCTGCATGACTTGACACCACTTGAGCTTAGTGAGAAAACATATTTGTAATTCGAGCGATCTGACGCTTCAACTATCTGTTAGAATCCATCAGGAGAGCGACATAATCTCATTTGGTTATTTAATGATATTACTGTCTAACTGAATTATCATAATCTTCTGTTTCTTGCTGAAAACATGTGTTAGAAATCATAATTGTGTAATGTAATAATGACTTCATCCAGTTTTTCAGCCTTTTTTGCATCATTAGCTAAATTGAACATTTTTAACATATAATGAGCGATTATAGCTGCATGTTATATTTTTCTGCTATTGCACATTGTTCTGTTCTGGTGTTTTTGAAGGTTTCCCTTAAACCCTCCCCAAACCCCATGATCCTCCATGGTTCAGTTTATCTCTGACCATCTGGCTTTGTAACGGATCCAGTAGTCAGATCACAGAGATGTATGGGAGGGGAAGTCCTACAGGAAATTACGTGAGTTCTTCAAATATAGAAAAGTAAGAACTGTCATAAAGGATGGAGGTGGTTATTGTCAGCAATAAAAAGAATAATCATGGCATCAGGAGGAGGAGCAGAAGGAGCATTGCTGTAGCTGGACATATCTCAAATTCCCAGTCTAGCACCAGCTCTGCATCTCATTAGACACGCCAATCATTAAGCAGCAAGCCTCCCAAAGGCTGTCCCTGCTAATATGATCTGGACTAAGGCCATCAGTCACAGTCTAGACGAAGGAGGCAGTGATTGAGCTTCTTTGGAGAGTTAGAAAAAGTTAGACAGCCAGAAAACAGATGGATCTTATTGTATGAAGACGTAAAACAAGAAGCAATGTTCAATACATTTCTTTGCTTTCTTTTGCACTTTATGAAAACGCGGGAGAAAAAATTAATGAGAAAAACTATTTCACTGTATAGTTTCTCATCCGTACAGCATGTAGTGAGCTGCCGAGATGACTGGAGTAGGAGAGATCGGTCTGACAGGATGCTGCGAAGAGCAACAGCAACAAAGACCTTCATATTCTTTGTGTGTGTCATGTACAAATACCTCCGGCGAAAACACAGGAGGCGAGAGGTCAAAGAAAGAAGCAGGATTGAACATTAGCTGCACATGCACATGAAGGTTGTTGTTCCCCGTCACACCTCTGAAGAGTCACTTCACACAGACTCATCTCTCGTCTCTCAGGCATGAAAGATGACTTCAAGAATCAGTTTCCTCCAACTTCTGGGCTGGATGCAACATTGCTTAATGCTATTCTTTAGGCTAGAAAAACATTTTGATCGTGCATTGCGTGGGACTAACGCCAAGAAGATCCACGCTTCCTTTCTTAGCGAGTAAACAACTTCCATTGTGTTTTCCTGACAGGAAACAAGTCCTGTTTTCTGTCTATCTGGACAATCATGTCCACAGCTGGCTTCCGTCCACCTGACACCCTGGCCTTTTCCTCAGCCCAATACAGACCCTGTTATTGGCCGACCAGCATAAACAAAACAAGATTTAAAAAGAAGTCAGATATGTGTTGGCAAAGTTTTCATTTTTTGGACTTTCGTTGGTCACCGTTCTTTCGGGACTCTGATCAGAGGAGTTAGACGAGCGAATTACACGCAACTTCCTGCTCCATTGTTCTCCTTCCATCGTCCTCAAAAACACATATTTCTGCTACTATTGTGTTGTTTAATCGCTCCCCAGATGTCATTCATGTCACACAAACGGGTACACAAATCTGGAACTCCATCAAACGTTATTGTCCGAGACTCGTCACGTGGGGCCGGCGGTGTGAGGAAGGCAGGGTAGAAAGAAAGGTGAAGAACAATTGGAAAATAATCCACAATATCAGTTTTTGGAGCAAAGAAAAATGACTGTGTATAAAATCTTGTCCCCTGAGGAAACAATAAATGCTGCTGTATAGCTTGTCCCAGATTATCTATCCAGAAGAGGTTTGCTTAACATAGCCATTTTTTTTCCTTGGTGAGATACGCTGTCATCGAAACTGTTTTGCTTCGCAGAATCTGTGTACAGTTGTTTGCCTCTTGTCTACTTCCAGTCTCAGCTGTCAGCATGTTTTTTGGGTCGGCTCACTCTCTATAAGTTATTGTTTCCTACCAGCAAAGGCTTTTCTTCCTGGTATTTGTAGACGAGGTCCTCGAAAGGGGGACTGCTCATATTACAAAGGAAAACAGAATTAGTTGTTAACTGAAGTAAAATACAAATAGATAAATACTATAAAACTAGAAACAATCCCTTGAGTAGCTGAAAACTGGCAAGTAAGTATGACAACACCTTACTACTGGCAATGATGGAGGTTGAATAATACTCTCAATAAATCACTTAAGCAAACAATGAAAACATGTTAAATCTCAGTAACTGGACCTAAAGATGATTTTGTCAAACTATGATTCCCAAAGTGGAGAATTACTCTTCACACTGAGTGCATACTGTACCAACATATGTCTTTTTCATTTAATAAATCAATTTGATATTTTGATATGCTCTGGTACACTGACTATTACATGCTATAAAAAAGAATAATATGTTAAAGAGGATACACTATGGTCACAGATGATGAGGATTTTCTTGAAACACCAACATCATAGTTGGTAACATGCATGTTAGCATCCTAAGGTTTGCACAATATCAGCATTCAGCTCAAGGTGAACATACACAGAGGTAGCTGAGAGATTTGATCATTGTTCTGGGGTTTACACTTTTGAACAATCTATCCTCGGAAGTATTCATTGTGTCACACTTGACAACAGCGACAAAAGTAGTTGTGTGCAGAATGAAAAAAAGTGCTTGAGCCAGAATTTTAACACAACTAGCCAATCAAGTCTGTGAAGTGGGTGTGACTGATGTCAGGAAGGTGTGTAGGTGGGAGGGGTTTCAGATGTCAATCATCCCACAAGCACTGTAGTTGCAGCTGTCAGAAGCACTGACACCTTTTCTCTGTCGCCACCTTCAGGCCAATGCTGGTGGTCACGATAATAAGCTCATCATCTGCAAGCAAATAATAATTAATTATGAGTTTAACAAAAAAAATGTTTTGAGAAATGAAGAGGAAATTAAGTTGTCCTTCCATTTTTTTACCTTTACTTTCTGGCTCTGACTTATATCCTCACACATCCATTAGCATATCCCATCATTCCTTTAGTCTCGTCTCTCAAAGAAGTGGAAAGGTCGCATCCTGATCTCGTTAATCAAACGCCAGCTTTGAGGTGCTGTAGGATCACAGCAAGGCGACATATGAAGGCAGCACACAGATGATTGACTCACTCTGTGAACGTCCAAACCAGGTGGGAATCAAAGGCAGAGGTGGGGAGGCGACATGTTATGTACTCCTTCATCCAGCCTCTGTATACCCGGGTACACGGATCATACACAATGCAAAACATGTGTGAAACCAAACATAGGTAACATATTTAAGAAGAAAGAGAATAAGATTGTTGGAAGATATACCTTATGTAAAATTGTAATGCATATATTGTAAACATTTGTGCGTCTTCATTTCACAAAGCTGGATTATTTAAGACGCAAGTGACTGACAAACACACACACAAACACACAGCACAACCACTAAAATCTAACTAGCGTGCGATGCTTTCACAGCAGAGTTGTTGCGTGGAAACCAATAGCAGGTTAAATCGGCTCGATGGACAATGACTAATGAAGCTCATGCCCACAGTTGAGGGAGAAAACGGAGCCTTATTTGTGCACGGTTCTGTCACGAGCACAGAGAGATGAGGTGTTGCTTTAAAAAGCCGTCCTGCCTGTTTAACGCTGCACGCTCTTCTAAGAAATGTGCCCTTTGTGATTTTATCAGCACTTCTCATCGGTGTTAGACAGCGAACAGGATGTTTGTGGCTGAATGTCAAGTCCAAAGCTCCAAAGCTACATTGAGTCAGAGGAGCACAGAACAGTCAATGTACATTTCTTTTAAAAATCAGCTGACTGCTTCTGAGTCAATAGTGTTGATGATCTTCTTCACTGTCACACCAAACAAAAAACCCACTAACATTTGTTGACTTTTGTTTTAAGTGGGAAAGGGTCAAGTGGCTCTGCAGTAGACCTGAGTATTGATCGGCTCTAGCCCTGATCAGCACTGATGAAAACATGACACCCGTGTGTGGACACAAACATTTTCCAGCGTGATGCTTTGATGCACATTGAAGTTCTGGACATTGGCTTTTAAAAAGCCTGGAACATTATTGTTTTTTAAAGTCTGGGGAAAAAATGCAACGGCGACATCTTTCAGTCGATGTTGAGTTTGAAAGAGAGACTGAAGTAAAAGATATAAAAAAGTAACCATAACATTGTGACTGAGCTCCATGTTGCTTTCTGCTGTTCCTTGTTTTCATGATGTCAAATGTGACACACCAGAAAAAAAAAAAAACGACAGACAAACTCATTTACTGGCAATGAGAAAGGAGTCAATCACCTATTTTTGGTGTAAAAATGAGAGTGACGGGTTGTGGGCTGAGTAGCCGACGTGTTGTCTGCATTTTATCCATTAAGACATAAATGGACGTCCAACTGGGAAATCTTCAGTCAGACTCTGGGGGGACCAGCTAAATGAAGCATTAAAAAAATCACATTATAATAAAGCACTAATGACTAACAGTCAATGTTGCTGATCTGGGAAATGAGGCTGTGCTTGTACTCGCTCCTATTAGTAACCAAGCGTGCACACACCTGGCATACAGTCTGCACATGAGCACGTCTTGAGAAATGATGAATAATATTTTCAGTATTAAATCTTTAAGCAGCAGCTACAGGTTGGATGAAACACAGAACATATACAGGGCGATAAGGACGGTGCATCGCAGACAGTGTGGTGAACTCCAGTGCACAGATCTGCCACCTGCAAGTGTGTGAGTGTGTGTTTTGACCAACAAGAGAATTACAACCTGTTTGTGATAGAAAAACAGCAGCTCACCTCCTGTTCTGAGACATAAAGCAATAAAAGCATGACCGTAAAATGTGCCAGTCGCTCACATGGCTTCCAGTCTTGTGGTGCTTTATGCTAATGTCTCCAAATTGTGGCAGTTGGGATTCAATTATGTTAATGGTTCGCATCCACTTTACACTTTAAACTCAACATTTTGACATCTTGCATCTAAAAACATATATACAGCATGGACCTTCAGCAGGACACTTTAAATTGCCATGATTTAGTCGTCATTCAGTTGTGTTAGCTGGATGTTTCTAATGAAGGGTCTATTGGTGCCTAATTGCAGGAGCTCATTAAAATTCAAAAAGGTTTTTCGCTAAATGAAGATTTTTCTGTTCCATTATAAAAGGTAAAATTAATGTTCCAGCATTAACATTCCAGCTCTCCATTTACATCAGTGCCTCTGAGTGTTATTCCTGCTCAGTATTCACTTATCTGTACACTTGTCCGACATATCAAGACACCATAATTGTGGGAAATGAAACTGGATGTATAATGAATGAATGAATTCTTGTTTGATTAATAAATTGGACGGCATGGGATGACATAACATCAACATTCAAGGAGTGATTTTTCCTCCAAAATGCATTTAGAGCATTCTGGAAATAAAATTGTAGATGCAATGGTATCTTCTAAGTATTAAATGAAAATGCACCTTTGAGTGATACCACACTAAAATTCCCAACAGCTGTCCCAACAGACTCTTTTTAGTTGCTCCCTGCCCTCAGGCTAAGGTTTTCTACCACATTGTTATGAGCTTTCACTGCCAGTAATTTCCATTAAACATTCAACTGATTTCATATATTTGTAATTTTCTTTTACTTGGTGCTTTCTCATGATGGCTCGCTATCGTTGTTTGAGTGACTATCATAATGAAAGATAACAAAAACACATTATTTTTTTGGCCAATGTTTCTGATGAGGCAGGCGGTGGTGTGATGCTGCTCTTCAACATATTACATTTTATCCAAAAGCAACTTTTTTGTAAATCAGAAACAGCGAGAGTTCACAAGAGTCAGACCAATAATGTTTCATACAGGAGCAAACGTAGCAGTTTTCTACTGCCTGTCCATATTTATATGTTTATATATAATGTTATGTGACATCTTTTTGGCAAACTGTAGCACATCACACATAATGTTTCTCTCTAGTAAAAAAAAAAAAGATCAGAGCTTGTCTGATTGGAAGTTTTCTCCAAATACAAGACATACATGTGCTCAACAAAAACACACGTATCCTGTTTTTCCATTGGCAAACTTTAACTTTGCAGGAGGAAGGTGTTGTCTGCCACAAAGTGAGGAAGGCAATAACAAAGACAAATGGCCAGAGCATCTGACCACCCCCATCTTAACCCTCTGATGGGCCAGATGGGAGAGGAATCTGGGCCCATCGACAAACATAAATCACACACATTCACAGTTCAACACCAGCACAAGCACCGCTGGTGGTGTGGGACCGGATGTTCCCTTATTGCTTCACACAAAAACTCACTATATGGATCTTTAGGTGTGTGTTGCATACATTGATAGCATGTGTATGACCTGGAGATCCATGCATATGAATGTTATTATACACATATGTGTACTTAAGGCAGCACATAGACACACATACAAGACATGTGTAGTATTAAAAAAAATAGTGGTCAGATAAGGTTTCCACTGAGAGATTCTGTGTACTCTGCTGACATCTGCTGGTCAGAGCTTAAAACACAAGTCAGTCTGATCAAATAATCACTGCTTATTGCAGCAGACAAACACATGCGCACTCATGCACAAGCTTTCATATGTTTGAGAACTACTCATTTCCCAGTGCACTAAAAAAGCATAACAAAGCTGTTCCTCTGTTTCCACAATTTTGTTGTTATCGTGTACACAAATGCTGATGTTAGTGACTCAAGGGATGGATTAACCATCAGCAGGCCGGAGCTTGCAAAGCATGGAAATGTGCAAACACAGCGCTGCACTCTGATACTGTGTGAGAAGGGAGGGAACGGATCTGTTACAGTCTACCCAAACAGTTTCATGTAAAATATTTAGTTTCAGTGAGATGAATGGAATTATGTTGATTCAGTTTGAAGATATTGAGAGCAATTTTTTTCCTGTGTGTTAGTGGAGCAGGATTGGGACTGAATTAATAGTTGTAAACTAAAAGAATAAAGGAGTAATGCAGTAATGAGCAGCAGCAGCACTAGTAGCAGTATTAGAAGAAGTAATAGGATTAGTATTATGGGGGAAGTGAGAAGCGGTAGTATACAGTATGCATGACCAAAGTGCTGCTCATGAGCCACATGCAGCTCTTCTGGGCCTGGTGCAATTAATTAAAATCAAAATACAAGTACAGATATAGCAGTACTTATAATAGTCCTTCAACCAATAGTGGAGGCAGTAGAAATAGTTTAGTTGCTGCTGTTTTTTACTATCACCTGAGCACAACCACTCAACACTCATAAGTGTGTGTAAATGCATTGTGTTTGTGGAGTGTCCGTATCTCAGTTCAAAGACAGATGTGCGCCGTGCTGACGTGAAGATGACAGGACGAACCGTCTCCCTGTCTCACACAGATAAACCCACACCATACTCACACTCCAGCTCACCACCTCCAGATTATCCTCTGATACGAGTGCGTGTGGGCAGCCGTCTGTGTCCATCGGTGAGTCAGTCGTCTGTTGGACTAGCAGGCTGATTACACACACACACACACACACACACACACACACACATGCAAACATGCACACACACACACACAGGCTGTCTTCAAGCCATCTTGATCCTGTCATCACCGTCATAATCCTCCGATGAATAAAAGAGAGGCAGAGCTGGAGGGAGATGATGGAGGGAGTGGACAAAGAATAGATCACTCACAGCTCATATTATCCACAGTCGATAACAGTCAACAATTATTGACTGACACTGCAAAGTTCTTTTCATTTGCCCGGCAAATGAAAAGATCTCAAAACTCATGGCAACATACTGCATTTATAACACAACAACAGAAAAACAGGAGCAACTATTAGAAATTCATGGAGACTGATTCTGAGAAGTTGAATCTAGATTGCTGACACAAATCTGAGGAAACTTTGGTGTCAGACTAATAGAGGCTCAAAGTGACACTGTAGCCTTTGATTGTTATACACTAATATATTTTTGAGCTTTAGTTTTGCAGTGCAGGATTACTTTTTCGGGTATGTATTACATAATGTGTCTCTCAAAGGAAAGGTGACCCTTCAATGATTTGGTTTTATTTTACAGAGATGTCTCACATTACGATTCATTTAGATTTTTGTCTGATGTAAATTTTAGCCTCACGATCAGCGGGACTCTGTTTCTGTCTGTCCCACAAAAGTAAAGTGCATGGCCAAAAGTATGCAGACACTGTCCTATGTATGTGGACACGTATTACACGCATATATGCTTGATAAACATCTCATCTCAAATCAATCTACTGCTATAACAGCTTTTATTTTCTCTGAAGGTTTTTCTTCTTTGGGCATCATTTCAGTGGGCATCAGTGAGGTCGAGCACGGTGTGTTGGTTGTTAAGGCCTGGTTGTTAATGTGGTTGAGGTGAGGGCTCAGAGTCTCAGACTGCGTAAACCATTTCTTGATGGACTTTTGCAAGGCTTTATCATGTTGAAACAGCCCCAGACTAAAAGCACACCCTGATCCACATACTTTTGACAAAACCGTTTTGGATGCACCGATTGTGAAATTCTGGGCAGAGGCCAATATCAATGTTTAAAATAACAATTTGGCCAATTGCTCATATTCCTCCTTTGTGCCACGGAAACAAAAAAATCTTAATCAATTGCACTTTGCACTTCATTGCACTTCCTCATGTCTGTTTTTCAAATGGGTGATGAGGTTTGTTGTGTAAGGCCGACGGCAGTCAATCAGGCCAATACTGATACGGAGGTTTGGCTGATAAATTGGTGCATCCCTAATATCAGCTGTAAGATGGACTACCTTGAAGGATGACTCGTAATGGCTTTGGTGATCATCATGTGGCACCAACATGTCACAAATGAATGACTGAATTCCCTTTCATATGTATTTCGACATGAATGCTAATAAATGCTAAACATCAGTTTTCATTAAGTAATTTCAGTATCTGTTCAATGTTAACATAGTTTATCAGCGTAACATAATAAATGTAAACTCTCATGTGAAATATGAGTTATCAGTTTACTGGATTTCTGTATTATAGATTAGTGCTCTGGTTAATCTTTACTAACTGTGGATGATCTCATATCCTGCCTAAGGTGGAGTAAGTCATCTCCTACTCACAGACTGGCTTGTTCTGTGTAATTAGGTCAGTAGAGCTCTTTCCTGGCAGACTCATGAATTATTGATCGGATACAGTCTGCCAAATTGGCAACTCCACTTTCATTGGAGTTCATTCATTTTCTCTGGAGACGTTGTACATAATGAGCGGGCTCACGGTTTTAATGGGCACGTAAACTTATAAACATCGAAAATACTGTAACTGTGCGTTGGTGAATATAAAGTAGGTGCTATATTCTTCAGTGAGTCACATGGTGTGCGCTGTTAGAAACCCTCACCAAAAAGCAGAGGGGGAATAATTCACATATTGGAACATTTGACTTGGCACACTAGAGTTTCAGATATTTCACATGTGAAAAGTAAAAACAAATGTAAATATATGTGTCACAAGTAAAATGGAATTTCATATGTGATCAATTCTTATACTGTATAAATATATGTGGTTTTCAGACATTTCACATGCAAAATTTTACATTGGATATATGCAATGTTATTTCACATGTGAAGTGTAACCAAAACCACACGCTGGTACGTGAATTTGTGGTGAAGGTTTATACTGAAAACAAGAATTTCATGTGTGATCTGAGGTCATGAAGGCTGCATGTCAGTGTTTAATATGTTTAGCATGAACATTTTGTCATTACATTCGCAAAAATGTAACCTGGTGGGAGAAGTTGAAGATTAGAGTTTTTGCAGCAAAGATGAAAAAAAAAATCACACATGAAAAGTGTAAACTTTCACAACAGATTCACCTGCAGGTTTATGTGGATTTCACACAAAATTCTTTCACATGTGAAATTTGTTCAACACGTGATTAAGATGTGAAATGTATTTTGCATGTGATAAATAAATCTGTGATCTTGTGGCTTATAGAGGGGCCGTGTGTCCAATATGTTGTTCTATTGTTTAGGTTTAATCAAATTGCCATGTAGTATTATTTGAATATTCTGGTGTCTGGCTGGGTTGGAGGCCAGTAGTTGCTGACAGTAATGTTTTGTTCTGGGACAACCAAATAGATTAATTTGACCATGTTTGACTTGATACTTAAAGCACAAAAGAATATCTCACATAAATGAAGAATTATTCTGAGACAGATACAGTAAAGATTATGAATAATAGACTATTTAAAGCTTCACATGAATATAAGAGCTATAAATCGTGCGTTATCAGCATCAGTTATTCTTGTGATTATAATACTAAAGTGCACTTTTATTTGAAGGCTGATCAGACGTCTGCCAGCTCTAAGTAAACTCAAACAAA
Source organism: Holacanthus passer (assembly GCA_025331565.1). Lineage (NCBI taxonomy): Eukaryota > Metazoa > Chordata > Actinopteri > Pomacanthidae > Holacanthus > Holacanthus passer. The sequence goes on from JAFREQ010000003.1 coordinate 65,374, forward strand.
ATGTGACTTGAGGGTTGTTGATAGAAGCGGACTGAGTCCAAGTGGCAGTAAACCTTTGGACTACATGGATTTGAATCATTTCCCAGACGAGTGTAACAGAGCCAATTTGTGACTTCTTCTATCATAACAAGTAGGGTGTGCTTTTTTAAAAGTCATTCTCAGAGTGTTCTGATTTTATATTTCACCTTTCAGTGCTGTTCATGAATAGAAAGAAGCCTGTGAGTCTGTTCTGTGGGTTGGCCGCTCTGCAGACTGTGGTATTGTATAATAGATCATTTTGTGAGGTTTCTCCAAAATCCAGCTCTGAGTGTGTTTGTAAGTTCACGACGTCTAGACCCACATCCTGGTGGGTTGGCTGAACGCCCGGCCAATCAGATTTAAACCAGCTCACAGACCAGAACAAACTGAAGAAAGAATTTGAAACAACATGAATCAAAGTACAAACCTGATTCCAAAAGAGTTGGACTGCTTTTTGACGTACAGTATATTCAACTGGAAACAGTAGAAAGACAATATAGTTGATATTTGACCTCATCAACTTGATTCATTTTGTAAATATCTGCTTATTCTGAATTTGATGGCAGCAACACGTTTCAAACAAGTTTGGGACAGGAGCAACAAAAGACTGTGAAAGTTGTGGACTGATCCAAAAACACTTGTTTGGATCATTCCACAGGTAAACAGGTTCATTGGTAACAGGTGATAGTATCATGATTGGGTATGAAAGGTTCATCCTGGAAAGACTCAGTCGCTCACAAGCGAGGATGGAGAGAGGTTCAACACTTTGTGAACACATGATTAATTAATGAGTTCAACAGAATCCAATTTGTTCTTATAGTTTAAAGGGAAGTTTTATGTGGATGCCCAGTCAGTGTTGATGGTTAATGTAGTCAGTTGAAGTAGGGATGCACCGATACCACTTTTTTTTTTCAGACCAAGTAGCAGTTTGTACTTGTACATTTGGGTAGCTGCCAACAACAATACAGCATAAAAGTATACAAAGAATTGAGTTTAAGGAATTTAGTGTCTCTCCAAATATTATAAATGCTCTTCAAATATTGATATTATTATCTTTATTATCGCTCAAGTTACACTTCATACGTGACCTGCTCACTTTGTCTCTTTATCAGTTACAGTCCTGGTCGTCCACTCCTCTTACTGACAATGGATGTTTTATAGAGCGTGTCAGCTGAGTGCACTCACGCTGTCTTCCTGTGTTTGGATTAGGTGTGTATGTGTGTGTGAGAGAGAGAGAATTTGTGTGGGTGTGAGCTCTTTTCTTTTATTCTGTCTTCAGATAGAGGTCAAATAAATTGCACATGAAGAACAGAAGTATTTTTTCATTCTTTGAAATGCAGAATGATCAGGGCTTGTGACCGTCGACAGATTCAAGATTAAACACAGCGTCCTAAATACAAACATCCTGCAGATACCTTAATACATTTATGACGTTTTATGAGAATAACTGATAAAAATTATGAACCTTGAACTGATAACAAGTCACTGCCAGAAATTTATTGTTTGTGCAGCTGTAAAACAAGGCTGAATACAATGGACTTTCAAATGCTTTATATCTGGGACTGATACTGACCATCCCTCCTCAATCCCAAATAAATCAATTTAAATGAAATTATATTAAAATCTTATTGGAGTATTATAACAGTTGAGAGGTTGAACAGGGATTTAGACCTCACTGGGTCTTTGTCTTATTTTTGTATTATTTTGTGGCAAACAAAAGAAGATATATGTGCTCATGCATAGCCTCTTCTAACATATCATTTCAGTATTTTGTCACCTTCTTAAAATGAACAAGGCGAGCCCAGTTTGTTACCACTTCAAAACATAACGACACATATGGGTTTTAATGAGGTCGAGAGAAAAGAAAAATATTCAAAGGAATCAAATTTTGTGGTATGTATGAGTGAGGTCCTAAAATAGACGACAAACCAATTAAACACGTCCAATTAAAGATATTATGATTACACTAAATATAAAGTGCATTTGTGATGGACGGGTGCTGAACATGTGACAATCTCATGTGAATATAACATGATTTTTAATACGATGATTTTCTTTTTTCACATGTGAAATCGGTTCAACATGTGAAAATTTATAAAAATGTATGTAAACAAATCTGTGATCATGTGACTTATAGGGGAGCCAGGAGCCAAAATCTATTATTCCATTATTTTGTTTTTGTTTATATTGTGCTCACATGATCAGTTTTGCTAAACCAATTTGGGTTTAATCAAATCACCATGGAGTATTATTCCAGTGCACTGGGTTGTGTGTGTGTAAATGTGTGTGTATTTTCTGTGTGTGTCTATGTGCACATGTGTTGCGAATGAGGGCCCAGTCCTGAGATCCCGGATCCAGCCTCCTCTGGTCCCGGCCTCTGGTCTGCACCTCGTCACTGCGGGATTAGGCACCTTTGACCTCCCGCACTGTCAACACTAAGCTGCTCACTGAGATGCACAGTGAGACCAAATCCACCAGCAGGAACCGGTTCGTCACATGACCAAAGCTGCTGCCTCCTCTCTCTCTCTCTCTCTCTCTCTCTCTCTCTCTCTCAGGCTTTTATTTCCGCGTTCACCGAGGGACAGAGAGTCGAGTGCGCGGTCCGTCTTTACCGCAACAAACTGCGTGTCCGTGCGGGATCCGTCAGGAGGGGAGGGGGGAGGGGGGGCTGTCACGCATCCCCCGCACCCGCTGCTGCTGCGGGACCATGCTGACGCGCGTGAAATCGGCGGTGGCCAATTTCATGGGAGGGATGATGGCCGGCGGATCCAACGGGGACCATCCCGGCGGCTCGGATCTGCCGCTCCGGTTCCCCTACAGCAGACCCGAGTTCCTGGGGCTGTCTCCGGACGAGATCGAGTGCTCCGCGGACCACATCGCCAGACCCATCCTCATCCTGAAGGAGACCCGAAGGCTGCCCTGGTCCACCGGCTACGCAGAGTGAGTACAACCCGCGCGCGACCGTCTTCTCCCGCACGGCGCGCGCAGCATCCTCGCGTGGACCACTGAGATCATCCTGCAACACATGCATGGTCATTATTATCATGATTATTGTTGTTATTGCATGTGCATGTTACATTATACAGAGGCTGAGGTGCAGCAGCTGGCCTTTTCCCTTATTCAAACATCACAGTGTCCTATGAGGAGGCTGAGATCATCCTGCAACACATGCATCGTCATCATCATCATCATTATCATTATTATTGTTGTTGTTGTTGTTATTACATTTTGCATGTGCATATTTCATTATAAAGAGGCTGAGGTGCAGCAGCTGGCCTCCTCCATATATTCCTTCAGAGACAATATCACAGTGTCCTATGAGGAGGCTGAGATCATCCTGCAAGGCTGCAACACATGCATTATTATTATTATTATCATTATTGCATTTTGCATGTGGGTATTTCATTATGAGGAGGCTGAGGTGCAGCAGCTGGCCTTTATTCCTTCAGAGACAATATCACAGTGTCCTATGAGGAGGCTGCAGGACATAAACATACCTCTATCAAACAGATATGACAGGGAAGCTTTGTTACTATGATGGAGATGCAAAAAGACCATAAAGTAGGATGTGATAAGGTCATTGTATGCTCACTAGTGGTGCATGATAGGAAATCATGCAGTAGGGCTTTTATTCTAATGTAAGATCAACATTCGCGCCCTCAAAACGAGGTTTTATTGTAAATAGCATTAACATGTCTGTCTAATATGAATTGTTCTTTTGTTTTTGTTCATGTCTCTGTAAAGCCGATAAAACCTGACAGGGACCTTTTTAGCTTTATGTGACCTGGAGCACTGACTTGCAGGTGTGTGAATATTTGCTTCTTCAATATTTGCCTTGTCTGGGGGAGCGTAGCAAAAAGTTCTGGACCCCTTACATAGGTGTTGTCAAAGGGCCCCTCCCTGCATCCAGAGCCATTTGTTCTACTATCTTTGTGGGCCCTCCTCATATGAGGGCCCTCAAAGATGCTCAGCATTTTACCCCCAGTCCCACACCCCTGGCCTAAAAGTCATCCTCCTTCTACTTGACGGCTGAGACCAGCATCACAACCTAAGATCATCTGTTGTATTATTGATATCGCATCTTATGTTTGGCTGTACAGAATCCATTTGGCTCCCTGCATCCTCCTGTCAAGGCTGTAATAAATCGACTGTGTCGTATTTTAAAAGGACGTATTATAAACAGTATTTAGTGAAGCAGCTTGACTCATGAAAAGCTGTTACTTTGCCTCTATAAATTGTGTCCTCAGCATGAGAGTGCAGCTGCAAAAAAAAAAAATAAAAATGTCAGAACATAAGAAAATGCAGACTTGGTGAAATATTTTGACTAATGGCAACAAAGAGGACAAGGAAGTAAGGAATGACTTCATTTGTATGCAGGTAAGAGCTGTACATGTCCTCAGGCTAAAACAAGACCTGCCCTGCACAAACAAACCCTGCTGACTTTTCATGTCATGTATTTTCCATCTACATTTGACAGGAAGCAACACAAAATATATGATAAAGTCTTATCATCCTTTAACGCCCGAGTGCACAATCACTTCTCCTCATGCAACCGTGCATAAAGTACCTGGTTGGTCTGCCGGTTAGTGACTCATGACTATAGAGGTCACAGTTCAGTCCTACCTACACCGAGTGTGATACAGCAGTTTAATGCCCTGAATTCATAAATTAGCAATGAAGGGTTCTGTGTTGTTCCCTCGACATAAAGTCTTATCTTCACGCTGATGAAAGGCTGTTATGATAGAGCGCTTATTTCCTCCAGCTTAATTGTTTAATCGATGATGTTAGACGTTCAGTGAGAACACCGTGTGCACAAACTCCTCCTATCTCTTCGCATCTAACGTTTCTGCTTCAGCTGTGCTGGGAACCCAATTTTGATGTGAAAATGTGTCATCTTAAGTCAGCCAGAGCTTTGACACAACTGACCGGTTTGGTCTCACTCCCTCAGGACATTTTTCTGCGTTTACAAGAGATAAACACCTGATCAGCAAAAAAAGAGATTAGAGCTGCAACTAACATTATTTTCTAAATCAGTTAATCTGTTTCATTTTCCTATTCACTGATCAAATGTTTGAAACATAAAATGTCAGAGGATAGTGAAAAAAATAACACTTTCCCAGAGCTCAAGGTGATGTCTGACCATCAGCCAAAAACTCAAAGATGTTCAATTTGCTACAGAGAAGCAGCAAATTCTCACATTTCAGAAGCTGGAAGCAGAGAAAATTTGACATTTTTGCTTGATTCAATACTAAAAATTGTTGTCAATTAATTTTCTGTTGATCTACTAATTGACTGATTCGCTGCTTCAGCACGATAAGAGATGCAAACGGTTTCTGCTTCATATAGACTGAAGAAATCCTTTGAAATTCTCACACACGCCCTCCTCTTTGCTTCCTCGCGCTAATCTGCCATGAAGAATTCTTAAGAGGGAGAAGAAAGGACGATAATTTGCTTCTCTGAAACCATCACCCACTCATACACTGTATGTTCTAAAGTGGGTTAGCTGAAGGTTGAGTTTAGTTGAAATGATAATCAGGATTTTAATTGTGCATTTCATTATCATAATTATTGCTAGTTTATGATTGAAACAGCACAATTAGTTTATTGAGGTTTCTCTCTCTTATAAAAACCAACACACTTAAATGGGATGTATATTTCTACAGGATCGCTTGAACAGCTCTACTTCATGAATAGATGAGATGCTTCCAGGAGTGTGCGTGTGTGTGTGTGTCTGTGTGTCTGTGTGTGTGTGCGTGCCAGCTTGGTGTAGCATCAGCCAGGACTGAGCCATACTGGGGATTTGTCAACAGCTGGCTCACCAGCAGGCTTTGTTGTAGTAGAAAACCTGAGTCCATATGAGATGATGTACTCCACTCAGATCCACACGTGAGGCTTAACAGGGTCAGACACCAGCAGATCTCTCTGATAAGACGAAAAGCCAGGTCGTGGTGCAGCCGAAGACTTGGTGGTTACAGCTTTTCATAGTAAATGTACACACAGTTTTAATGACTGGCTATGAGCAAAACAGATTGTTTGATTTGCTTCTTTGAAGATAACATGGTTTAAAGGGAATCTCCCAGTTGGATGAGTGTGTGTATGCATGTGCCAGCTAAATATTGCAATGAAAATTTGCACATAAATTCATGGTCTCCAGGTGATGAAGCCTCATCATAATCCTCTCACTTTCCCCCTTGTGCCACCATGAGATTGACTTTTTTGCGTTTAAAATCAAAATGAAATGGAGCCAATTGTTTGATTTATGAGCAAATACCTGCAAACGAGATGACATTTGAATCAGCCTCGAGTGTACTTGTTCACTTTGTACATTGTACACGTGTACATGTTAATACTCAACTAAGAAGATGAACATGAAAAACTTTATGCCTGCTGGCAGACTGACGTTCATTCATTCATTCAGCTCAAAACACAGCTGTGTCTAATTCCATGTTCATGTCGTATCAACGTTCTTGTAATTATGACTTTCCAAATTGTAAATGATGTTCAAGTCAACATCTAAGTCATAATTATGACTTTGAAAAAAGCTCAGATGCAACTAAAAATAACAGCCAAAGTCCGTCATTCAGTGTAATTAATCTCAAATTTAGTGGCTATGGTGTCATGTTTTTAATGCACAGTATTTTAATCCTCACATAACCAACTCATTAATGTTTGAATCTTTCTCGAACCATCCGTCCAACGCGACATTAATGCATCATGCAAACAGCCTCACAGAGACAACAATGTGGCTGTAGATTTTCTACATACATATTAGATGCTTTGATTTGTAAATATGATTTGAAGGGAATCTCTGGGATGATTAAGTGTGTGTATCCTGTGATTTTAGTAAATATTACGCTCATAGTCACATCACGTGGTTGCACTTTTTTTTTACATCTTATTTCAACTTTCTGACGAATTCATAGTGTCAGTGTGTCGATCATTAGAGATATAAAATGGGCAGGATCATGCAGGATGAGTTTTATACACGCCTACTCCTTTCTGTGTTTTTCTTCTTCATACCACAGCCTGTCTATGAGCAGGCCTCTCTCAGCCTGCAGGGGTTATCCTGGGTTATTGTGTTGCTCCCTGTGGAGACGGGAAGAGCGGTCGTGCTTCATGAGGAGGTTTCCGATGCACCGTCTCTGAGTGGGTGCACTGACTGTCAGGTCCAGTGAACACGGTCATTTGAATGGATCAGTGAGTATTGCTCGCTCTAACTCGTGTCGCCCTCTTTTCTCCGGCACATTGACAGGCCTCACTTTTTGCAGAGAGGCTGCATTTACTGCTGCGTTGTTCGTCTCTACGCCGGCACTGACCACTAGTGACCCTCCCTTCAGATCTAGGTTCAGGTTTAGGTTTGTGTTTCCAAAAGTAGAGGAAAAAGAAGGAAGCGGCTCCAGTCGACTGCATGCTGGTGTGCTCTCTCTCTCCAGGAAGTCTTTTCAGTTTCGGAGGGGTCGACCTTCCTGTGACCGTGTCTGTTCACAAAATGCCAAGTCATATTCTCTCGTTGGCCACTTTATTAGGTACACCTTTGCAGTCTAATGCAATTCAAAACAATTCTGCTATAAATTCTATATTTATGACATTTAGGGTTTGGTGACATTATTGGAAACGTGCAATTACTGAGATTAAAGGTGGCGTTGTACTAGACTACATTATGTCCAATATTATGGTTTGTGGGAGGACAAGAGGTTCATTAAGAAGCCATTTCATCAATAGCAGAAAGCCAGTTTTGATGATGGTGTAGCAAGAATAGGGGCTTCACCTTAGCTCCCCCTCTCTGTGAGGTCTTTCTTCTTTTTCTGTCTTCACCTCCTCCATTTTGCTTGTTTTGCATAGGAGAGCAGTGTCTCTGTGAGGGTAAAGAATAAGCTCTTCCACCCACTCATCCCTTCACTTACTCACTCCACTGACCCAATACCAATACCACATATAACACATAGCCCTGCAACCTCAGCAGCAGCCCGATCAATACTTGATCAATACGCGTGTCTGTAAGCTAAACGCTCACGTCACCACCACACTTTGTATGTTTTGCCTGCAGGTCAGCAGACCACACGCATGAGTGAGAGGGCATGTCAGTGCTTTGGCTTGTGACTAGAAGCCTGTAGATTTCTCAGTGTTAATATTTAGGTTAAGGGAACAGAGATAAAAAAGTGTGTTTAACGGTGTGAAGCAGGTGGAACATGCATATTCAGCAAACATTTCCTATAAAGACAAATCCTTTAAATGTCTCCACTGTATGATGTCCTTCTATTTTTATTGTGGGTTTATCCATATGACCTATACGCTTCAGTCTTTTCCTCGACTTTTCCATTGTAAAGGAGCTAATTCAAGTCAGTTTCACCCTCAGCTGTGGAGAGGAAGCACATGAGAAGCCCTTTTTACATCCAAAGCTTCCCTGTGCTCGATCACATGATACGGCGCATGTTCTTGTGTTGTTGTTTTTTTTCTGCTGCATCGACACGGCACGTCGCTCCGAGGCAGAAACAACGTAATGCTGTCTCCGTTCAGTGCCGGCTTTCCTTAACGTGTAGCCTTTGAACAGACATGTGATGCACTATAATAGGATCATCTTTGTCGTTATCTTACATGATCTGTTTGTGGGAACTGTTGCAGCAGGAAGTGCAGTAACAAGAAAGTACGGCATACAATGATAAGATCCAAGCAAAGATAAAATATGCATTAAGAACTAAGACAAAACATTTCAAATTACAAATGTAAATATATAATGTGTAAAGCTGGATCGGCCTGTGAATGTGCTACAAATACCCAAAATGTGACCACGTTCTCGTCGACAGGAGTCATGTGCAGCATATAAAGAAAGGTTTAACATGCAGTGTGTAGAAACAGTTAAATGCGTTCATCTGGAACTTTAAACAGGATTTGATTGAACACAAAAGAACTAAGTGCTGGATGAATGTAGAAAATCTGTTACAGTACAGGCGGTGCAGCGGTTCAATAGCCAACCTGAGAAACTATAATTATCTGTGTTTTGTGAACAGTGTGGTTGTAGTAGTCATTGCCTCCAGGTGGTTTTTTTTCCACTACTTGGCATCGCTCGTGTGTTTTTTGGTTGTGCAAGAAGTTGGCAGCAAAGGACGATGCAGAGCAGAGCAAAGGATCCAGTTTTTAAAATGTAGCTGCATTTAGGGAAGCAACTAATGATGACTTCCATTACTTCTAGCAAAATATTTAATTGTTCACTCTATAAAATGTTAAAAAAGAAGTGAATAATTGTCATCACATTTCCCCAATGTGACGTCTTCCGTTTTCTTTTTCTGTCTGACCAACATTCAAAAATGCAAAGATATTAAATTTACAGATATAGAAAACGGAGAAATCCTCATATTTAAAAAACTGTAACCAGCATAAATTTTGCTTGATCAATGACTAAAGCCATTCAATGCATGTTAAGATTGTCTATTAATTTTTTTATAGTCAACTGATCAATTAGCTGATAGGTAATGAAAATATTTACCAGTTTTGCCACATTATGCACATTTCAAATCTAAAATGACCTGGTGGAATCTGATAAAGCCTTTGGAGCAAAACTCAACTGATGCTGTTACTGGAAAGAAAAGAAAAACAAAACAAAAAAGAAGTCACACTGTAGATTAAAGCTTTGACAGACTAATTAAGGTCATGTCATTGTCTCAGATGTGAAGACGTAAAACGAGATAACCGAATGTGACGTCCCTGCTCACGGACCCGGCTCGTGCCTCGGGGTGTGGATGGCTTTTCCTCTCACATCAGAGATGAAAGGCTCGAAAGCTCAACTGTTGTTAATCTTGTGATCTTCCAGGGTCAAATGAACGTCGCTCTCTGCGGCTCTTAGGTCTCAGACACGCGTGACGGTGCATGAAGTTTGTGGCCTCTATTCATCATGTGAAGTTAGGGAAGGCAGTTAATGGGTTCATGCTACTAACTATATCATACACACTGTGTGCTTACATTACTGCTGGCTTTTTTCCAGACCGCAGCATCATTTCAAAGACTGATTTTCAAAGCTTGTGGAACAACTCTAACTATGCATGAGACTCTATTGTGAACTGGCTTAAGCTGAAACCAACACTTGCTATGTTGAAAATAGTCTGTAGTAATGTACATTATATGTGAAAAACTTGGTTTTAAATCTCAGTTATTTCTCTAAAATATGTGTAAATAAGAAACAATCACAGTTAAGATAAAACAAGGCTGAATTTGTTGTAAATTATTAATAGTTCAACTCTTAAATCTCAACTCAAAAATCTGCTTCATGCTTCATCACTGTGTGGATGTGCTTTGATCAGACTCAACATTAACAGTGGCATTTTCAAAGCAAAATAAACATCCCAACAACTTGAGTAAGAAAGTTCATTTCTAAACTTGGACAGAAAACAGAGTTTGATAGAAAAAAAATCTTAACTCAAGGTCCACTTACTATCTTTATCTGGTGCATTAAACCACATCTTTGAGCAACTGAGCAAATCACAACTGTTGAAGATGAGATGTGAGATGCAGTTGAAAAAAATGCTTGTGAATGGTGAAATAATGTCTTCATGTAAAACTTTGTCATGGAAACTGAAAAGATTTCACACTCAGATAAGGAAGTGATTTGCCTCTTTTATCAACCATAACAGCACTGAGGAGACTACTGCAACTTCTGTCTTGCAAATAATGAAATGCAAGTTGTCCAGTTTGACTTGCAAGAAAAGCACAGGTGGAACTAATGACACCAACGATGGCTCCTTTGCAGCAGGTAGTGAAGTGCAACATTTAATCATGTTATCAGTCACACCTGTGTTTCACAATCAAAATGTCCACTGTTAAAAAAAGGATCGATTAAACTCCATGTTCACTCCAGATTTTGCCCCTTGGTTATGTTTAGTGCTTCAGCTGTGTTGCTTTATGAACAATAAAATTTGTGCAGTTTAACTAAAGAAGTGACAAACACTCACACATTCAGTACAAACTGTGTGCGACATGTTCAATATGTGCACGTGACATCTGCATTTTTCTGAGCATTTACTGCGTTAATGTCACCTTCACTGTCAGTGATGAGGTTTGTAAAGTGCTGACAGTGATGCCACTAATGATTATTACATTACATTTTATTATCAACTCACATGTTGATTGTTTTTTTTAATAAATTGATGATTCATTTAGTCTAAAAAATGGCGAAAAAAAGCTCAATTTCCATGACACCAATATGCCTTCGAACCAAAACTCCACAATCTAAATATATGCTGATTATATAAATTATAATGATATAAAACAAAGACTGGCAAATCCTTCCATTTAAGACATTCAACGATTAATCAGTTATTAAAATAGTTTTTCATTTTGTTAGACTTATTGATGAGCTGACTAATGTTCTCAGCACTGTTCTGATGCAAAGCGAGCATCTTGCCATGCGTCACTCTTCATGTAGGTAGGTGGAGATCCATTCAGTGATAGTTGGCTGTAACTGTGTGGGCAGTGTTTCCTGTAAACCCGTCTTATTGACACACTACAGGGAGTGGACTACTTTTAGTTTTTTAGGATAGGGATGTGGTGAATAACCTATTGTGTAAGACGATTAAGTTTTACTCAGTGAAGGTCAATATCCTGTCAGTTTTACAACCAGTAGTGTTTTCTTAGCTGGAGACCGAGGATCGCCGCTCTGCGTGTTCATCCTCAGGACCAATTAGGATTGTTTGTATAGGAAAATAATCATGACTGCCGCTCATACCAACATGTGGCCATATAATCATAATACTAGTCTATTTTATATGATTTTGCTTTAAGATGTAGAGACGTGCTACAAGTCTCTACGTCTTTAATAACAAAATGTTTTCTTTTCACCTCAAAAACAGACTAGTACAAACTGACAGAAGACCATAAAAATGCATATTTGTTCCTGTGTGCCCTTTGCTTATCTAACCTCCTGAGCTCTAATTTCATAAGTATATATACACAGCTTTAATAAGGCCACTGCAGACCGAACCTCTCCGACGGTGCGGCTAAATCGAGAACGCCTGGAGTGTTGTTAAACAGCGTGTTCTCGTCCATGACTACGGCAGCTCGCGGCAGCAGTGCACCGTGTACCAGGTGTTGTGTAATGCAGTATTTATGTGCCTCTCTGTCCTCTGCCCTACATGTGCGGGTCTCAAGTTGATGTGTGTATTTAAAGAGTGTGCTTCTGTTGATTTTGTCCTGCATTGTCTCACTTGGTTTATCGCAATAAAACTGCTGTCGCGAAGGGAAACTCTCACATCCTTACACAGAAGGTTGAAGTGTTACGGAAGACATTGAACTCCTTAAATTACCTGCAGCTGTGAATCATCAACATTCAGGAAATTTGCAAATTTGCTATCTTAGACGTGATAAATGCAGAGAGGCACAATCAGCTTTTGAAGAGTTTAATCCAAGACCCAGCTGTTACTAAACTGTTTTTGATAGAAGGGAGTGATTGAAGTGATGTGAGTGGAGATGACAGCTGATGTCTTACAAATAGTTCATCCTTCAGATCCCCCAGGCTTTGTCGGCGAGTTCTTATCTTTCTGCGTCCCCTCTCTGTCCAGGGTGATCAACGCAGGAAAGAGCACATTAAACGAGGACCAGGCCTGCTGCGAGGTGCTGGTGGTCAAGAGGAGACCTGCAGGAAGCTCCACGCCCAACCGGACCCCCATGGCCCGCAGGAGGTCTTCCCTGCCCAATGGAGAGGGTTTGGGTCTCCGGGAGTGCCTGGTCAGTCCAACTAATGAGTCTGGTATCCACCTTTTTCACCTCATCCAACATGAATGACATATTTTATGACTACAGGAAGTGATAAGTTAAAACATAATACAAAAAATACAAACTGCAGTGAGATCTATTGCCTCTGTTGCCCGTTCCTTCAAAATAATCACAAACTGACAGGATGGACAAACATCCCGATCTCTGGGCATTGTACTTACAACAAATCAGACATTTTGTGAGATAAAATGAAAATTCTTTGTAAGAGATTAATTGCACAAGTGAAAAGATATTTTAACAAGTCATGGTATTCTTTAATTTCTTATCTTAAAGAACAAGAGCTGCAATTTCAACTTCAGTTCAAAAATGTAAAATTTTTGCTATTGCACAAGGTGTGATCCATCTTTTTGATAAAATGTTGATTGTGATCACAGACTGGAAGCGTCTATGTCTTTAGCCTTTCTTCGCTGATGACATCCAGGTAACGATCGGGGCAGATGTAGTCCTTGAATGTCCCTGGGGCCTGCTGCTGGGACCCGCCGTCCCCTCGTCCTCTCCCATCAGCAGTTTACTGGGGCGTAGAGCGCTGTGTCCTTTGCACACCACCGTGGCCTTTAACAGCTCTTGACAGCCACTAATGTGCGCAGGCGAATGCGAGTACGTTTGCTCACAGAGGCGCACAAACAGGCTTTACAGTTAACCTTGTGTCCCTCTGCAATTGCATCATGTTGTGTACAAAGGAAAACTAAATATCATGAACTGTAAACTCTGTCTGTCCCTTTTTTGCCACTAGGCTGAAGAAAACTATAATTAATATTATAAAACTACTTTAAGCCATTTAACATTATCTCCTGTGTTTCAGTTTGTCTCTGATTTCTCTCTTCTCTCTCATCTCTAACTGCTAATTTGCAAAGGCATTATGTGTCTATATGAAGTAATACTGCTGCTAAAATCTCCTCTCAGCCCACCAGTACTATTCTCAGGCCCACCCAGAGCCTACAGCAAACTCATGCAAGTACCTCATGACTCACAACTGCAGTGATGCTAGACCAATAAGAGTAGTGTAGAGCCGTTCTAGAGCTCTTTGCTTGCTTCATAGGCTCATGTTGTAGACTCTGCCTGCATCATATTTAGAAAATCAGAGTTTTAGTGTTTGCAGAAATGTGTGCTAGCAATGATCTACGCTCGGTGACCAGAAAAATACAGCATAGGCTCTGCCCCTGTGGAAATCAACCCTCTCTTTTTAACTTTACATGTGTGCCACGGCATGATGAGATGTGCGCAACTGCAACTCTGTGTTTATATTTTTATTCTGTGTGACTCAATTCCTAAGAATGGAGTCAAATTTGTAGCTAACAGACTTTGAAAAAGCGTGACCTCTGGTTTTAGGAGGGCAGGAGATCACAGAGTTTCTGCACTTTTTGAAGGCGGCAAACTCAAAGGTGTGCAATGAATGAAAGCAGATCACAAGACACTTCGTCTGATCTTTTTATCTATTTATCTTTTATGCTGGAGGCACTTTGTAGGTGAACACAGAAGACAGCACAGACAGTGCATCACAGTGGGTCTGTTAAAACCTGCAGATTGAAGCATTGATCCCAGAGCATGCATTAAGGATACAAAGCGATCCTGCTGAACACCTGCAGTATGCATGATTCAAATGTCAGTAGAATGGACCTTTCAGCCCTTAACTTTTGGCAACGTGTGAAGCACTGAAGTCTGCATGAGTCAGCTTTCACACCTGGACCATACAGCTTCTTGTTTGAGTCTCTGTGGCAGCTGAGGGCTAAAGTTGCTCCAACATGATATTGAACAAATGCTTCTATTCTTCTGGTCACTGAGACGGTAGTAAATCAGTTCCCAACCTTTTTGACTTTTGCACAACATCAAGTGGCTCCATCAGTGTTGTTCCTCTCCCAGTTTCATTTTAGTAGTTTTTAGAGGCAGAAGTAAAGAAGTAAACTATCCAGTATTTCACAATAAAAAAGCAAAGATTAGAGAAATTATTTCCTGCTCTTATTTTGACATTTACAGATGTTGAGATTGCTGTGTCCCTCCAGGTTGGGAACCACAGCAGGACATCATATTACAGCAAGACGAAAAGAGGCTTTAAATTACCCGACATTCACATTTTCATAATGGATGATGAGTCATTACATTTCATTTCATTTTGATAATAAGATATACTGTATCTTGTTATTAAAAATAAACTGCAAAAAGTTGGATGAAGCTGTCGTCCAAGCATCCATTTACAGATGCTTATTAGATTGTAATATTTGATCGTTTGCTATCAACTTCTGATTGATTGTTTCATAAACTGTTAAAGACACAAAATCTAATTAATAGGAGACTATGTAGACAGATTGTTTTTCCTGTTGCCTGCTGGTGACTACAAAAAGCCCCGGCTTGTATTCCCAGATGGAAAACTTCACACACTGGATAGGTTTGCTCCACAGATAGATTTTCAGCGCCTAGTTGGTTGATCAGTGTGAACACACTATCTGACATAAATGCAGATATTGACACAGTTGATTAATGCATCTCTGTCTGATGTATGTTTGACTCAGGACAGCTCTGAAGACCTAACCTTGCACTACTGGGCGTTGTTCGATGGCCACGCTGGTTCTGGGGCGGCTGTAGTGGCCTCCCGCCTTCTTCACCACCACATCGCCCTGCACCTTCAGGAGGTGATGGAGATCCTCTGCACCCCAAACCTGCTGCCCCCAACATGTCTGGGGGAGGAGCCCATCAACCACCACCTCACCCCGACATCCCAGCGTGCCCTTACCAGGGCCGCCTCGCTCCGCGGCGCCGCGGGGGCTCCGGGCTCGCCCAGCACCCCACCCACACGCTTCTTCACTGAGAAGAAAGTTTCGCACGAGAGCCTGGTGATCGGAGCCATTGAGAATGCTTTCAAAGACATGGTAAGATGCGTGTGCTCGGTGTGGAGTAGAAATCTGAACGTTGTTGATTGAATGTGCTGATCAACTCTCCAGTGCAATGAAAATACTGATACAGATTCATTCAAATTACAGAACGTAGAAAAAAAACATTTTTTCTTCTAATTGTCTTGTCACGAATTCACACTCACAATCTTGAAGAAACTGTCCCTGATTCTGTTTTTGTTCCCAAGTGTGACCCCAAATCTTTTCAGCTTAACCTTGTTAATTAATATATTTCATATTTGAGTGTCATGAAAAGTGATTTGGGAGGAAATTTAGAGATTTGATGGCTCTTTTTCTGCTCTGTATTTATATTAGACATTAACCTTTAACTGATATACAGTATGTTATAAGTTTATGAGGGCTAATACATTATTCTGTGGACAGTATAGACTTTCCTTCAATGTTAGCGATTTCCCATAATTCCCACAACATCATTGGACATTCCTCTGTCAAATCGCCCAGAGCTGCTGCTTCCATCCCTGGTTTTATGTGTATTTGGAGAAAAAGGCTGGTCGTGCCCTTTTTTTCTGAATAAAATTACTTTTCCAGCTGCATTTGCTTGGAAGCCAGAAGCTGCTGAAAAAAGAAAGTAAGACACAAAAATGTATGTATTTTCTGTTGGCACTGCTAAATGTTAAGCCTACAGTCCAAATAACTGTCGATCTGAGGTTTTTTTTATTTGCGTGCATTTGCCATTTACATTATAGAACTTGGTGAAAACTGCAAAGTGAAGAAGACTGTTGTCACAAATTGTTTACAGAATTTCCATTTGGACAACAGACCGCCGCATTTAACTGCGCACATATGGAAGAATCAGTACGGTTACTTAACATCCATTAAGCTCTAATTACTAACTAAGCCAATAGATATTGATTCACTGTAAGTAGCATAATGCACGGAGGCCTCACAGTTTCCTGCTGTCCATTTAAAAAGATCAGCAGACATACATGAATCATTTCCCTGTTGAAGCTGACCTGTGGATACAATAAATTGAATATACTGAATAGCACACACACTCTTATTTTATTACTTATCTCAGCTCTTAAGAGAACACTACAAACAAAAGCTATGGTTTGAGTATTAAAAACTCGTCCCAGGCCTGAAAGGTAGCTGCTTTTCCTTTCTTAATAAAGAGCTGTGGATGTGGTCAGTTCAGGTTATGTCAGTTTATTCCAGAATATACATTCCTCACAGTGATCCACCTTTCTGCTGCTCATCTGTCTGCTCAGTATGTTCTGAATGGTTTGTGTTTCATCAAACGTGATCACTGACTGTTTACACAGCTTTCAAGCCAACATTAGAGCATCAGTATTCGATAGTCAAAAGTTCATTTTTAGAACTGCTGTACTTGTGTGGAGTGTTGTCCTCCTGCAAGCTGGATGATAAGGTGATAAAGTGCAAAAGGTTGTGGTGCGATCACACACTATAAATATTAAAACCTTAATAACAACATAGACACATGTACACGAGTACACCAAGTACCTTTTCCAAATTCAGGAAGTATGACTGTTTGCCTTAAACTGGAAGCATATGGTGCCCGTCGGTCAGTCAGTCAGTCAGTCAGTCAGTCAGTCAACAAACAGCCGGCGAGCCAGCAGAGGTGATGTGCTTTTCTGCTGCAGGTCACACACACATCAGCCATCTGGCCGTGCTGTAAGTGGATGCTGGAGACTTGACTCATGCAGAGGCCAAGAGATCAAGACCAGAGCCAATCAAAACAGTGCGGGCCTGCCTGACAGGCTTTGCGGGAGGGAAGAGGTCAAAGGTCACTGGCCTCAGTTTCAACATCAGGATTTCGATCAGCAGTCGCTGTTGTTTGTCCTCTGCTGGGTTGCGAAAGAGTTTCTCTGCACTGTTACACTGAGATGTTAGAGTCACTCTTCTTGTTCTGGAATCAAAGCAGTTTTACTCGCAGTAATACAAAGATTGACAAATTTTAAATTGCGAATTACTTTAATTAAATATTATACAAGAGAGGAATGTTAATGAGGAATTGTTAATGTACAAAAAAGAGACTACTTTTAAACTAAAAAAATATTAATCAATAAATGAATACAATCTATTTAACATTACTATTTTTGTGACTGTATGTTTTCCTGCTGCAGCCAAAACAGAATCTGAATTATCCTCCAGTCGTGCTCGACCTGATGTCTGCACAGCACAAACTCTGCTAACAGCTGACATGTGAGTTGTGGGCAAAGTCACTCAGGAAGGTTAGATAAGATCTTGACAGACAGCAGTGCAAACCAATGTCATTAGAAAACACAGTTCCTCGGTGCATCCCTGTGTTTCCACCTCTTAACCACTAGATGGTAGTGTGCAATTAACGATTTCCACCAAACTGCACGGCCATAAAAAATAGTGCATTGGGGCACTTATGGCTCGATGTGTGTAGGTGTAATTAATGCTTGTATAAGGATCAGTTAATGAATTGAAAGGTCTGCTGTGAATTTTCGGTTAATGATGAGGTGATTTCACAGTGTCATGAGGATTGTGGTAATAATAGAACTACAGTTTGACAGTGTTATTTTGTCGAAGCACAATAATCTGCAGAAATCCAGTTTCTGAGCAGGAATTAGATCATAGGATATTAAAAAAAAAAAATCACAATGCAATAGTTTCTTTCTCTTCTGCTGCCTCTGTTCTCCTCTCGTGGTCTTTTCTGCTCACGACTCCTCGCAACCCGCAAACATCCCAGTCTCTCTCTGCCTCTCGTCTCTCCTCTCACACGCCTCTCCAGCTCTTTATCCAGCTCTGAATCTACACTTTTCACCCTCTGTGTCCTCTCTGCTTCTTAAAGAGCAAGCACACTGAAATCCACCATTTCAAACCTCGCAGTTAGTGTCACAGCCTCAAACCTCATAGCTAGAACATTTTCTGATACCTATATATTAAAGCATGTACCGTGTATTTGCAGTTCATTGTTCAGCGTTTCACTAATTGTTTTTCCAGGTGCTTTCAGCTTCACCTTTGGGCTCTCTAATTACAGTGCCTACGTTCCTGCACAGCTGTCATTTATTCTAATTTCAGTAATCACTTTTGTAAAATTAGATGCAGTGTGGTTCTGCTTGGAACAAAAGACGGTCACTTCTACCGTTGCTGACTAACTACCAAAAGGTCGATTTTGGCAGGATCTCGCCCCGTCTTATTTTTTTAATGAAGCCCATTCTTTAAGGAAATGGGAAGTGTCAGAGAATCTTGGGAAGGGTTGTTATCACTCTAAATCTTTGTCTCAGACTTCGGCGAGCCCCTGTATCTTATCAGCGGGATCCGCCTTTAATTCTCCTCTGACACGACTCAGTGAATTCCCATGGAAGAGGCCGGCGAGCGTGGAGCGGCTGCTGAAGCCTGATAATCACTCAGGGATGTGTAAACATCAGAAACAACGTGCAGCTCAGAGACAAAGGCTTTTCAGCTGAACTGCTGGTCGGACGAGGACAGAAATGAGGAAGGATGAGGTCACCGGCCTCATATGATCCTCTTCAGCATAAGATCTGTAGCCCCTGTACTTGGTACTATCTTTGTGTATGTACTTGTGTATGTGCAGACTGTCATTTGGCATCTTAGTGTTTTAGGGCTCAATTAATGATTTGGCTTATCATTTCAACATTTTGACAGATTTGCATAGTGGCTCTTTTTATTCAGCCATCAGTTACCATGTTTGATCTCTTTTGTATAATCTGTACAAAAAGTGTAAAAACAGAGTCTAATCATCACCATGAGGTTGCACACATGGTTGCAACGTGCCATTTTTATATTTTTGGTTTTTGCACAGATTGAAGAAACAAAATGCAACATTTTAATTAATGAGCTTTGTTTTGTTTCTTTTTGGACAGAGTCAAGATGACTGTTCCTCCTGTTTCCAGTCTGTGTGCTAAGCTGAACTAACTAGCTGCTTATGGTAGTTTCATATTCACCAATCAGACGTAATAGTAGTATTTATGTGCAATATCCTGGTGTCGGGCATCTGTGCAGCGTTTCGTTGTCGGGCATCGTGCAGGGTTCTTGGTGCTGCATGTCGACTGGAGTTCAGTTGCACATGTGTGGCGATACGTCGACTTTGAATAAAGACAAATTTCTGCTAAGGGAGACAATAAAGGCTTTTTAATCTTTAATCTTACATTCTGGCATAATTCCTGGCAAATAAGTGTATTTCCAAAAATGTTGAACTATTCCTTTAATTAATGACCTTCAGAAGTATTGTGGGCATATTTTTGAACACATGGAATATTTATTATCATTATTTCCTAAATCTTTTTTTGTTGTTGTTATTGTTGTTGCATGTTGTGAATTGTTAAAAGTACTTTAACCATCAATCCATGTCTTATAAATGTTTATATTTTTCATCTAACCTCTGATTTCTATGAAATAAGGTCCAGGTTAGTCAGGTTTCCAGTCTGTCTCAGGGCAGGAGTTAATAATAGTTTAGCCATTAATGCATGAAAATTGACAGTCACAATGGCAAGGTGTGTGTGTGTGTGTGTGTGTGTGTGTGTGTGTGCGTGTTGGCAGGGGGTTATTAATGCTCTATATTAACGGAGCATTAGATGACTTTTTTAAAAGAATTTGCCCAAAGGTCATTCTCGCCCTCAGAAACAGCTGATATACCTCTGATTTGGCTAATTACTTAAAATGATTAATTCAGTTAATTACCTGTCTCGCTGTCGATCATCAGTTTTCCATCTTTTCTGACTTTCAACCTCTTCCTCTGCCGTCGCCGCTCTCTGAGTTTTCCCCATGTTTTTAGGCCCGATGGCTTCAGGCTCTCGTTGATTCTGCAAACTCACTAACAGATAACGCTGCGAACAGCACGGAGGAGGAAGGTTTTGGCGACAAAGCTGGTTCGAACATTGGTGTGAAGACGGTGGCTTTCGTGACACAATATGTTGAATTAAATAGCTTCTTCTCAACCTATGAAACGTTTACTCACATCTACAGTGATGGTACCTTATTATGTCCATTGTGTGAAAAATGAAAAAAAAAGCTATATTAAGATGTTTGTTTGGGAGGTGTTGAGAGATGTTTCTGTGCTTGAGTGTTTCCTTGTTCACATAAAGCTTTCACTGCATTAAGATGACAGTTAACTTGATATTTTTATTTGTATTGAAGTGGATTTCGGTGGATTCTGCTTCTATTGTCCTCTCACTTGTTGCTGGAAGGTTTTGAGTGTACTTGATGATTAATTCAATTATTTCTGTCATAACAGCTGATGTGGTCATATGATGTGATGCGGGAGTGTTGTGAAATCTGACAACCCCTGATGTGTCACTCCGATCTTGTGACATTTTCTTTCGAGGAAACGATAAATAATTTGAAGAAGTGCAGAAACATTTTTTTTTTTGCCTTCGAATGTCAGTAACACCAGTTTGCTAGAATGGGATGTGTATGTTTGGGCATTGTATGTCTCTGCCTGCTGGTTATTTACATCAGTTGTTAGATTCTTCCTAGTGGAAGTGGAGAGGAGAAAGGTGTCGATGTTTATGTAGACATTTTCATTATTAAAGACTTTGCCTGCAGCAAAAGGTATTGGATGCAGCGAGGGTAAATATGTATGGCTCACTATGGATTCATAATTCATTCAGTGTGAAGGACACATTTGTTCACCCTCCCAACAGACACACACACACACACACGCATATCCATCCTCTTTACTCTGTCATGCCCTCTCACTCCTGAGAAATGTCTATTAAAGCAACAGTGGTGTGTGTGTGTGTGTGTGTGTGTGTGTGTGTGTGTGTTTTCTTTAACTGGAAAGGACAATGAAGAGCATGCATCCGAACGCACACGCTAATTCAGTTTTGTACAAAATAGCCTGCACAAAAATATACACAAACACACACATCCAGTCACACCAATGATTTTTTTACACACACCCTTGCAGACACACTTGCATTCTGATTCACACACACGTCGGCCTTTGCTTCCAGACACAAACACTGTATTTATGCACACATTGCACACATGCACCACAATCCACTGCTGTCTCCTGTCAGAGAAACAAGCACAGACACTTCCTGTACACACACACACACACACACACACACTGACAGAGTTGTGATCAGATGGAGGTCGTCAGCAGCGGAGCAGAAGGCGATGTGATTTAGTTGGGGTAACATCCCCCATGGGAAAAACATGGTAGGGATGGCCTCGCTGCAAATGTGCTCACCAACATTTTCACCCCACTCAATCTGTCGATAGTGACGGAGGGACGCGAGGGAGGCGCCAGAGGGGTCGTCCATTTCCCCGGGATAACTTCCTGCTTCTGTTTTGCGATTAAAGGCCCCTCGGGAGCTGTTAACCGCAGACCAACAATAACCACGCAGAGCATAAAAGGGTTAAACCAAGTGTGAGCGGCTACGGTTCAAATTTATGTTAGCATTTTGATTAATTCGCTGACAGGTTAATTATTCATCTAATTAATGAACTGATAGCATGAGCTTTTTCAAATCATTTTTTTGGTTTAATTAGCAACAAATTAATCTGGGCTAATTAACTGGTGTAATAACCAGCCGTCCCTCCAAACTTTCTCTCTGATCCTTTTGGTCTCCATTCCGTTTTATTGCTCTTTGACTCATGGTGCTATTGATAAATTAATTCATTATGTTGCTATAATTAATAATAGCATCATGGCAGGTTTTAAGTATCAGGGCAATTTTACCCAATATCAGGTTCTGGTTTAAATGCAATGTGCCGCTGCGTGATAGGAAAAAGTTTTTGAAGGCTATGATGATTAGAAACATGATTGTGTGCAGAGGATGGGTTTGGATTAAGAAGATTGTTTTGTGTGTATATGTGTGTTTGCATCCAGGATGTACAGATAGAGAAGGAGAAGGCGGTCTACAACATCTCAGGCGGCTGCACTGCTCTGGTGGTCGTCTACTTGCTCGGGAAGCTCTACGTCGGGAATGCCGGGGACAGCAGGTGAGAGACACACGTGCACCCTTGCAATAATGCACACACGACTTCCAGGCGCCTTCTCTTTGTCGCTCACCTTCGGGCGCCCTGCAGCCAGCAGGAGCAACGGTGTCCCGGCTTAAGTAAACAGAGTTTTGTTTTGTCTGCTCCTCTCCCTTAGAGCTATCATTATCCGGGCAGGAGAAGTCATCCCCATGTCAGCAGAGTTCACGCCGGAGTCAGAGAGACGGCGACTGCAGTTCCTGGTAAGAAAGAACCTTCTCAGCTTCTCTCCAGTGAGCACAGCTGTCAGATATTAGCAGAGCTGACCTCCCCTCCCGTCGAGACACCGGCTATGCTTAGCTCGCTCTCTCTTACCCTGCCTGCTCTCTTTGCCAGCTTAATAGACTATGGAATTGTTTTTCCTATCCCTCGGGCACGTCAATCTTCTTTTTCTGTTTTTTTTCTTTCCATTTCATATCAAAGGCCTACATGCAGCCGCACTTGTTAGGGAACGAGTTTACACATCTGGAATTCCCGAGGAGAGTCCAGAGGAAGGAGGTGGGAAAGAAGATGCTGTACCGTGACTTCACCATGGCGGGATGGTGGGTTGACTCATTCACTGATTTCAGGATTTACTGATTGGATTAATCTCTTAATATCAAACACACAATGTCACAGCATGCAAACTGAAGATACTGTTTTTTTCCTTCCATATGTGTGACAGTAAGTTTCTCCTCTGCCTCCTGCTAAATTATGTAATGCTAAATTATTTAACCCTAAAACTATTCAATTTTTTACATCCTTGCACTTCCTGTGTATCTGGTAGAATCCATTCATGAGCCCTCCGAGAGAAATCTGTGTGAAAATAATCTCTGCTACCTAGCCTCATGTAATTACGCCTTGCTGAAACATTAATTTGTGACATTCTCTACGTTTGAGTGATTTCTTATAATGCACGCCTGATGAAAATAGCCAATAATAGCAATCTCCATCCCATTCAGAGCAGCAGTGTAAAAAAAAAAAAAGCCATTCAAAGGTTCATTGTCAGAAGGAGGTCGGGAAGTGGCCTTGACATTTCTGCTTCTGTGTATGAGCAGGTAAGGAGGAATATGTGGGCACAGCAAGACTTAATGTTTCTGTGGAGAGTCAGAGATTGAGGAAGATGGTGTGGGAAGGAAGAAGTATGTTACTAAAGAACAGATCATTACAGAAATATAGTAGAGAAGTGTCCAGGGGGTAGGTTATCTAATTTAATTTTGTGACCTGAAAGTGAAGCAGTCATAGTTTCAAATACTGCGACGAAGGTCACATTAGGCAAAAAGCCAATTATCAGCATTCCCAGCCATCAAAGAGGTCAATCAATCAGCACTTTAATATGAGTTTCACATTAAACAAATGACGCGTGTCCAAATTATACATGCGCCGTGGAAAAATTACAACTTTTCTGAGCATGAAATGAGCAAGTAGCTAAAATTAGATCCACCTCAACACTAAAAAGCTGCTTTCACATTAAGGAATATGAAAAACCTTAAATATTTTTAAGTATACTTTGCTTATCATACCTTTGTACCTCTACTTGTTGCTTGTAGAACAATGCTGATTTTATTAAGTAAATAATTTGGATGCTTCTTCCACCACCAAGTAAAATAGTATCAACAGCAACATGTTGAATAACTTGTTATTAGAGTGAACTATTATTACTGATGCAACATTTTTTTAGGCCGTTGTTGGTGAAGATGCAGCTAATTTTAGCCTGTTTACATGCTGGAGGTTGAATGTATTACATTATATGTCTTATAAGTGATTATATGTTTTGTATGTAAAATCTTAAAGTGCCTGCAGGCTGAAGTTGTCATAAATATAAAAACTGGATTAGAAGTATAAAGTAGCATTAAATAGGAATTTGGTTAATTCACAATTGAAGCTCTTTGTTGTTGAATTAATTATGTCTACTCCCTGTTGAAAAGGTGTTCTGCCTATGTATGTACTTATGCATATAGGTGTATGAGTGATAGGTGGAGGCGACTGAGGAGGGATGAGCGGCAGGTTTTCTGACGCCACCTCTGTGCGGGCGTGTTTTGCGGCGCCGCTCGGTTCAGCAGATGTAGGTCAGTCAGCGGCTGTGTTCCTTATTGGGCCCAGAACTCTCAGCCTCCCGTCTGCGCTGCTGAGACAGGGCAGACGGCCTGTGATGTATTTTTAATCAGGTTCTACCCATAACCCAGTTCTGCTTGTTTCACCCGGACTGAGTCTGGGTCTTAAATTAGTATCCTGTCAGCCGGCGTGGCTGATTGCTCTGATGTGCGTGGGAGTGACTTAAGTGTGTCATCTTTTATACGTGCAGTTCAGACGCTCTATAGGTACGGAGGATCTTTTATTTATGTCTCTGCAGCTTTCTGTCTGTACATGTACACTCTCTATGTGCAGCCAGTGTGCCCACATGCTGCGTGTGTGTGGGTGTAAGCTGCCATCCAGTTCCCTCAAAGGCATCAATGATCAAGGCCACGCTCTAATGAAGGCATACAGGTCCGCAGCTCACCTCCCTCTGTGTTCCTCCCCCACTTTCTTTACCTCCCCTCCCTCGGCCAGTGCGAGCTTGTGAGCCGGCTTTTGGCGTTGTAAGCTGCGATGGTGGACGCTGTCCAGGATGGCGGGCGGTTTTGTTTTGCGAGACGTCCCGGTGTGATGGATGTTGAGCGGTCGCCCGTGTCCGACATGATCCAAACACAGCCGGCCGGGTGGAGGGAAGGTGGGGAAGAGGGTGGGAGGCCGGGAAGGACGTAGACGGGGAGAAAAGGGACAAATGAGAAGGAAATTGCTTCAAAGACAGAGAGAAATGAAAGTAGACTGAGGTACGCTGCAAAGATGGAAATAGAGATAAAGGAGGAAAAGGCGAGGAAGAAAAAGCTTGGTAAGATAGAAAAAAACTGAAAAGGATGGTGTGCAGACCACATAGGAGGGCAATGATAGATGACAGTGTACGGCGCTCAAGCTGTCTCTCTTTAGTGCCCACGCCCACTGGGGTGTCTGTCCTCCCCCTGATCCTATAGACAATGAAGGAGAGAGGAGGGAGACTAACACGCACCTTCATCACTGTCATACATTTTCGCTCGTGCTCATCCTTCTCTGATGCCTTACTGAGGGCTCGTGTTTGGAGAGTCATTGGGTCGCTGCCATGTTCTTTGGCCTTGCTTCGCTCCTGAAAGCACCACTCAATCTATGAAGAGCCCATCAAGGTTGGCCAAAAAGTTTATTTGAACCCAACTGTCAATTGCTCCAATTTGTCTGACTCATCGGTTGCTGACACAGACCCGCTGCAATGTCACCTTAAAGTCCGACGACGTGTGTGTGTGTATGTGTGTGTGGAGATGTATATAATATTGTGTGTGTGCAGATCGGGATGCTGAGCTCACGCTGCTAATGTTTCTCTGTCACCCCTCTTCGCACCGAGCAGAGATGACATCACTCCTCTCCTCTCCCGCTCGCCTCTCGTCACCTGCAGAGAGGATGATACAACCCCCTCCTTCCTTCCCTGCATCCCTCTCTTCCTCTCCCCTCCCCCACTCCCTCCCTCGCTCTCTGCAACGTATCGTCCAAACAGCCCTTGAATGTGAAAGCGCTCAGTGTTGTGGTCAAACAGTACGGCCCTTGAGCAGCTCTCCTTGCTGTTTTTTCGGACTCCGTGTCCCAGAGTGGGAAGCAGGTATTATAACAGGATTAATGTGTATCTCTCTCTTTCTGTCACACACTTGTTATCTCAAGTCTGACAGGATGGCTTCGCAGTAAACACAATTCTCGAGAGGGAGAGTGTCCCCGACAGCAGGCTCTGAGGATTTCATCCAAGACATTTTTGAAATAATGACATGAAGTGTGTCTTTGTGTTGTAGTTTTGTTTGGGAGACTAACGCTTCTTGAAGGTGAAACACTCAAATGAAAGAAGTGGGGAGTGATGAGCAGAATTGGTGTCTCCCTTTTCTAAAAGAGGGAAAGACCCAGTTCAATTAATGCCTCTTTTAATGCTCAGTTTAACTTCCACATCATCAAACTGCTGTTTTAGACGTTTTTCCACACCATGAATATTGCAAACATTAGTGAGGAAACTCTTCCACGGACCGTTATTTTGTGCTCTGCGCTCACAAGACTTTCCGGCTGCAGACTGTATTTCTGTGTTTGTGGGCTGCCGTCTCTGTGATAGTCCTCGCTCTGCACACTGCTGAAAAAGTGCTGAGTGCAGCAGTTTAGCGCTCGCCTAAGGTGGAAACATATGGTCTCTCTGAGTGGAACCAGCCATAATGTAAAAACCATCCCGGCCCCTGCTAATCTGCTTCACAGCAGCTGAAATGCATTGGATAAGGTGTGCGGGGCAGGACTGGGTCCCGTGATATTTGCAAATAACACTTAAGGTTTGTTTTAAGCAGCTTTTAAACTTCCTCTCCTGGATTCGATTAAACCCCTAAAAACTAATCTCTGTTCACCAAAATCACATATTTACAAGTTTTTCCATGACAAAAAGGCTTCATGCCATAAATGGCTTGGATGCAACTCACATTTGCCTTCATTTAGTATGCAGAGAACTATGAATATGCAAATAACTCTCGACTCTGTCTCCACCCACCTCTTCGCCTCTGGCCCGCAGCTTCGACTCTGCTCATCAAACCTCTGCTTTTTGTTTTGTTAGCTATTGTACAGAATGGCAATATAGGAGTGATACAGCCACACGTTTGAACCGGAAACTGATTAGGAAGAAGTGCAGATTGTACAGGATCTCTTACGAGT
Source organism: Holacanthus passer (assembly GCA_025331565.1). Lineage (NCBI taxonomy): Eukaryota > Metazoa > Chordata > Actinopteri > Pomacanthidae > Holacanthus > Holacanthus passer. The sequence goes on from JAFREQ010000003.1 coordinate 92,712, forward strand.
CGATGTATCAGAATACAGAAAGAAACGTAACCGTAATAGTAGTTTGGAAAACTCCACCCCACGAGTTGACGGGATTGGTTCATTAGGTGTGTGACGTATGAAACCCTGTTTGTCTGAACCCGTGTTTTTGAGTGTCATTGGTTAACTGCATTTCCAAAGCGGCATGGACTCATTATTTTGCTTCTGATGTGTCTTGTGGAAAATAAAAATGACCACATGGACATGATCAAAGTTAAAAACATTGAATTGGAGGCGTCTTTATAGCTGTTACTTTCTTCTATCAAGCGATCATTTCACTCTTCAAAAATTCACTTCAAACCGTTTTTATGATGGCCATGAGCATTTCTTCCTTCATTTCCACCAGTATATAACCTGTATTTCTCATTGATATTTGATCCAGGTAAGGACTTCAAACTGGGCCAGATTCTTCTATTCGTAGCACCTGGTGTGAGTTGTGAATGGAAAACTTTGTCCTGGCAGCTCTGCTGGAAATTGGCTCAAATTTGTAATGTTTCTGATACTGTATAGTGACACAGCTGTTCCTCTGAAGTTAAACTGTTCATGAGCAAGAGTGCAAGGGTTTGTTTACTGCGAGTTTGCGAGCGGTAGAGGTGAAAAGTGTATCTGAAGACCTGGCATGAATACATACAGTATTATAAAGTCTTTTTTCCTTTTACTGCAGATCTGTCTGGTCCCAGTCTGAAGATGGTAAATTATTCATTAGTTGGGGAAGTTAGTCGGGGAATGTAAACGTGGATACTCTTACATCATTCAGCTGCTTTACATCCAGGCTTTCAGATACATACATGCACACACACACACACGAAACTACAGTAGGCAGTCACAGAATAGTAATCCAAGAGACATCCATCGACGTCTCACTCTTTGTCACTAGGGAGACTTTTAAAAGATCAGTTAGAAAAAAAAAAAAAGCAGAGAAATATGCTAAGGCTCTGTGTCGTTCTTTGTGTGATGTCTGGATGGATTTTTTTTCTCCTCACCGCCTCTTTTTTTTCCTCCTAGCATATTCTTTCTCTCTGTGCCAGTCACCTCGGCAGCAGGGCCTGCGGGGGGGCGCGGAGGCAATGTATCTCCAGGGCACGTGTGCGCTGCCTGCCATAAACCAAAAACCCATTAAAGTGTCCTCTCTCCTCTGCGCAGGGCGTATAAAACCATCGAGGACGATGACCTAAAGTTTCCCCTGATCTACGGCGAAGGGAAGAAGGTAAGAAGTGCTCGGCGGCCACTTGCTGACAGAGTTACTCCCACGGCCTTGTGCGCCTCGCCTGTAATCAAAGCTCGCCAGGGCACCATTAGTCAGCCCCCTCCCCTCCATCCTCCCCTGTCACTGTGTGGAGGAGCCAGCTAGTGGAAAGCATTCCTGGCCTCTTTTTCCACAAGGATTCACATCCTGCAACAACGTATGGCACAGAAAATATCTCTGCCCTAATGCACCCTGAGCTTTTATCTCAGTCGGCAGGTAAAACGAAGCACTAACACAGCTGTGGGTCAAAGGTGGGACTCCCATCGGAGGCACCCGTTAGATGATGAAAATGTGATGACAGACAGATGAAAAGTGTCCAAAAAGTGACATATGTTAATTGGAATACGACGTCGCTAAAGCGCTGACTTGCGGGAGGATCGTTTGAGTGTTCTGACACGAGAAAAGGTCAAAAGCTGAGCGCGCTGCACATGACATTTCCCTTTCGTTCAGTGATGCCGCACATGTGGTGGTGTGCGGCATCTTGTCCTTGTTGCATTGAAAAGGTCAGATAGGAAACATGATAGATGTGAATATGTTCTCACTGTGGCCTTCTCCACTTTTCTGTTTAACTCAAACAGACAGTAGATTTAGGTTTGACTGATGACTGGGGCAGATGTCTGCCTGCAACCACGTTCGGGTTTGCCCCTCGCGCAGTTGGCCGTGCCCACGTCGCGTCCTCTCCCTTTGAAGTGAGGCGCGGAGATGGATGGCTAGATAGAGCGAGGGGGCTTTGTGCAAGGGAGAGGAACGCCAGAGCACTTCAAAGCCCGGCGCGCAGCCTGCTGGGCCCCAACGCTCAACAATTAATCCCAGGATGTTTCCCCTTCTCCGCCGGAGGAGCTTTGCCGCCACTTTGAAACGCTCTCCCTTCTCTCCACCTCTCCGTCTCCTTCTCCTTCCACCTCTCTGCGCTGCATACTGATCCAGGCTCGTTCCTACCAGGCCTCGCTCGCCCTCTCGTGCTCCTCTCCTCGTCCTTATGTGCCGCCCCGTCTCCTACGCCGTACAGTAGATTCAATTAGCCCAGTTCCCCGGTCCTGTGCCAGCAGCCATTTTTAGAAGCGTTGGTGGCGATCTGTGCAGACAGTAGGAGTCAAAAAGAGTTTTGCACAGCTTACAAATGAGTTTGATGGCGCCTGGGGCTCGGGGAACGATCATTAGGCGCTCACGAAACTGGAAGATGCTGACGATGAGCTTGTGTTTATTTGCCCAAATGCTGCTCATCCATTCAGATAAAAGCCCCTTTTATACCATTTGTTCAAGGCGGCAATGTTCCTCCGTTATTCCGCCTCACCGTTCTGTATAAAACACAAAATGGGGGGTGTTGTTTTTCTGCTGTTAAGTTGGCAGCAGCGGTAGTGACAATCGACATAAATGAGGGAGCCAGAGACACTAGACGCCTCTTTTTGCTTTGTTTGGTCCAGTGTACAAAAGCAAAGCCGGTGTCTTCTTTATTGCAGTATTGCTGGATCTCTGTTTAATAGGGGCTAAAGATTCCCACAGGGGGCAGCCTGTATCCGTCAGTGAAAGGTAGCTTGGGATGTGTCATGCAGGTTATTCTTTATAATTATCAGGGATGAATGCAAAAGACTCGCAGAAAGGTCACCGAAGTCATATAGTATTTTAATGAACTAAGTCTCAACTTCATCCAGGGGGGATTCACAGGGAGGGGTATATATGCTCTCGGTCAGAAATAGCTGGCTTCACAGTTCCACACGAGCAGATCATTAGAGCAGTTTGGGGTCAAACTGTCAGAAACAGCTGTCGAGATGTTCTTTAGCCACTTATCACTACTCGACATGTCAGACAGGTTTCCACAGCTCTGCTTCTCTAGGCTGAGCAGATAAGTCCGGTTTATCACAACTTGGGGCTTATTTTGGTAGTTTCGGCTCATCATTCCCATCATAACCAATAGAAATGACGGCCAAAGCTACAAAAGTAAGAGTTATAATAAGCTCAAAATACGCCAAGGTCTCCCTCTTGTCTTTTCTGCTCATTAAAAAAAAAACTACAACAAAGTAAAGCTTGAGTGGCTCATTCAGCTTTTCTAACTCTTTTAGAGAAGCTGAACTTGGATCACTTTTCTCTTGCTTGTTTGACCCACATTGAAGTTGTGCTTTACATGCCTCTGATTGTTTTTGCAGGCTCGTGTGTTGGCGACCATCGGGGTGACCCGAGGTCTTGGGGACCACAATCTCAAAGTGCACGACTCCAACATCTACATTAAGCCCTTCCTGTCCTGCTGCCCAGAGGTAGGCTTCAAAAGACTGTGAAAGTTGTGGACTGATCCAAAAACACCTGTTTGGATCAGTCCACAGGTAAACAGGTTCATTGGTAACAGGTGATAGTATCATGATTGGGTATGAAAGGTTCATCCTGGAAAGACTCGAGCGAGGTTCAACACTTTGTCAAACAAAGGATTGTATAAATGATATAACTACATGGACTCAGGAACATTTTGTAAAACCATTGTCTGTTTTTATTGATGTTTTACACAGCGTCCCAACTTTTCTGGAATTAGGGTTGTACATAACTAGGAGTATTATTATTTGTACTAAAGTTTGGGAATTAGCTCATTTTTATTTACCCACTCGTGTCAAACTGTCACTTTAATTAGTCATTTCCTATATTTACACAATTTGAATCAAACAGTTTATATCTCCTAGATAAGAGATATGAACAAATAAAGGAACTCTCATGTCTTGTGACATATTTGGTTGAGAAATCAATTTTTCCTCTTCTCTGGATTTTCTCCTGTTTGCTTGTTGAGGTCTCGAGGGCCAGAATGTCGCATTGATAATTGTTTCTGCTATCAAACACGATTGTTGTAACAAATCATATCACACCATCATTTGAGCATTTATGCATATGAAAAATACAAAATAATGGAAGCAACATCATTAACAGCGGTGTGTTATTGGCGTGTTGGTGGATCTTTCCTTTAATTTTGCCTCATAACCTCGGCCCCCTGATAAAAGCAGAGCTCAGAGGTAATGATGTAAAATGCCTTTGGCCATTAACAGTCCACACTGTGAACTACGTGGTCAGCGTGCGCATTAACATTCCCCACCGGCCGCCGCTCTCAAATGACTCCTTCCTTTCCCGGTGTCTAACGCACATTATTGCAGGAGTCACAAAGCCCGTGAATTCTCTTGATCTTTAATTCATCGCCCTCAGAGTTCAGTCATAGTTCAGCTTCCTTTTTGATGTCGTATTTCTTTTCAGATTTGTTTCCTCTGACATGCTTGTAGTCGCTATGGAGTGTAAACACATTTTTAGTCTATGAGACATGTCAGACCTGAGCATTAGAGGTCCCGCTGGATGTTTAAATGCAGGGACAAATAGATAATTACTACATGAAAATATCGTATCTGTGGGAAAGATTGTGAAAAACTCTTGCTGAAAACATGTCAAGTTAGAATAAGTGATTTCTCTCAGGTTATAAAAAAAGCTGACCTCGACACTCGCAGTCATCAGAGGACACTCATCCAGATATCAAACATGGGCGTTGGGTCAGAAATCAAACGCTCAGGTCATCACCCCTCTTCCAGAGATGTTTTGCCGCTGTTGAAATCCCTGTTTTGAAATCGATTCCGTCTCTTTTGATAGCCTCGGTCCTTCTCTCTCCCTCGTGAAGCTCGACTTAAATCACAAGGTTTACCACAACACGGAGGCTCATGATCCAATGTGGAGGTCATTCTGATTCCATTACGGACGCTTTCACAGCCGCCGTGGTCGCGCTGTGCTCTTTTCGCAGTGGCCTCTGCAGTAAGTTGCCGTGTCTGCTGTGAATAGGCAACTCCCCCACAGTAGCAAAGGAATTACTTGAAGCAACCAAACTATGGCAGTTTTTTTTTTTTTCCAGAGTCCAAGGCCAGTGGGTGTATTTGCTTTCTATTTCGTACTATGCTTTTATTCAGGCATAGTAAAATCTGAGAGGTTGAGCCTCACAAGTGAGTTGCCACAGTAACATCTCTTTTCTTCAGTCGCTTTCAGAAAGATAGATAGACGAGGATGAAAATGGGAATTAAAAGGTGATCTCACCCAAATTACGAAATAAAAATGATACTTTTTCACTTCATTGGTGTCCAGCCCTGCACATATATTTTCACTTCAATGTAAAATTCTATTTAGAAAATATTTAGAACAGTAGCGTGACCTTCTACAAACTATGTTCCAGTTACTCAGAATAATCCACATATCTTTCCATGGACAGTTTTAACTGAAACACATTTCTGCCAAAGAAATAATTTTTTATTTTTTTATTTCATGAGCTCAGCCAAATTAAAATTCAGTTTACTGCCGTTTTATTGCGGAGGAAGCAGATGCCACAAAACCTGGACAAATGAAACCGAAATTGAAATTTGCACAGCTAGATTCCAGAAGAACCTTCATGTCGGCCTCTGACTTCTAGTTCGGATAAAAGTGTAATTGATTCAGTTCATTTTATAGGAGCTAGACACTGTTTGTATCTGGTCATACTTGGTAACAAGCTACAACAAATACAAACAACAAAAGTAGTTTGTAGCATTTTTACACCAATTTTTTTCAACATGGGTAAAAGAAGGCAATTGACTCCTTTCTCATTGCCAGTAGACAAATTTCTGTTTTTTTCTGGTGTGTAACATTCAACGTCACAAACATGGCGGAAAACAGTAGAAAAGCAGCATGGAGGCCAGTGACGATGTTACACTCTCTTTAACATCTTTAACCTCAATCTCTTTTTCAAACTCATCACTGACTGACGTCGCTGTTGCAACAATAAATAATGTTCCTGGCTATTTACACGCCAACGTCCTGAACTTCAACACAGGTCATCGCATCCCCGCAAAAGGCTTGAAAATGACTGTGTCCACCCCGCTGCCATGTTTCCACCACCTTCATCACTGTCGGAGCTGGAGCCGATAAATACCTGAATAATAATAATATATATACATGATCCCTCCAAAGTTGGAATAAGGGTTGTTCTTGCTGTTCTTCCCAATCTACCAACATTGTGTGAAAGCAGCCACAGCCTTCCACGTGACATCTTCACGGGGAAATTCGTGCAACAGGTTCAAATAATTCCTAGAAACCATCCATCTCTCAACCCTCGCCTGTTTTTTTTCCCCCTCCACCTTCAGGTCAAAGTCTACCCTCTGACCGCATGCGAGCACGGAGCCGACGACGTCCTGGTGCTGGGAACCGACGGTCTGTGGGACGTCCTCTCTAACCAGGAAGTAGCCGAGGCGGTCACCTGTTTCCTGGCGAACTGCGACCCAGACGACCAGCACAGGCACGTTCGCTCATCACACAGCTGCAGCCAGTCAGGCGTGAACTTCCTCTCACCCCGGCCTTATTTGCAGAGGATGAGCCTTGTTATCTTGTTGTAATTATGCAAATTTCCAAACATTTAGATAAGTCATTTCTCTGATGTCAAGGAAAAGCTTGTAAGACTATTAATGAGGCGCTCTGACTCTTCTTCTCTTGTTAGCGTTTTTTTTTGGAAAGCTCATAATATTTTCTGGTGTTTGTGTCAAATACTGTGAAGAATTATTATCAGATGTGGCTATTTATCTTATTGTCTATCACCATTCTGTGTCTGCGCCTTAATCATTTATGACTTTTATTACGTCAGGTACACGATGGCAGCTCAAGACCTGGTAATGAGAGCGCGGGGGGTGCTGAAGGATCGAGGCTGGAGGATATCAAACGACAGATTAGGCTCCGGAGACGACATCTCTGTCTACATTATTCCCCTCATGTACGGCAACAAGCAGAACTAGCCAAGCTACAAAACTACAACCACCACGGAAACATAATCCTGCCTTTATTCCTCCCTCCCCCGACTTCACTTCTGCAGTTTCCTTCATCCCTTGTGCTCTTTTTTAAAGTGCTTTAGTGTGGACTTCCTCCTCCGCCGAGGGATCCAAGATGCATCTGGTCAGAGATGGGATTTCTGTCCAGGCTGTTTTCCCCCTTGATCATCTTCAATCAGGATGATCTCTTTTTGTCTGCTCCTTTTTTTTAATAGAGAAGAAACTGTTCAAGAAACCGAATCATGAAAAGAGCTGATTTTGTTTTTTCCCCTCCATTCTCGTTGAAGCCATCTTGAATCTTCTTGTGTGGACGCCTATGGTCGAGAGCATGGACTCTCGTAGATGAGATGGTGACGTGCATCTCAGGATTGCTATTACTAACTAATGCACAATATTTCTAAATGTGAACATGTAAATACTCCCGTTAATTATTCGCGTTAGACATTCGATAAGTGAAATCCTGTACAGTGTAAAAAAAAAAAAAACTAACCTGATGACTGATGTCCTGCATATATGAGTCATACCTTCTGTGTCCCAGGTAGAGCTTTGAAATTAGCCAAGTTCAGTCATGTGCAATTGTTAGTCTGTTAGAAGGAAAAACCCTGTGAGCCTTCACTAGACTGTATATCAGCTGGTTCTCCTAATGCTCTTATTCATTTGTAGCCCTTGAATCGCAATACTGTTCTTACTATTAAGCTGCCTCCTTTAACAATGAGGAAAACACATTTACACTACCAAGAGCCACCTTCAAGATTTAAGTATCTGCTACACGTGACACCGCCTACGACATCTTATCACACTATTAAATCCAGTTTTTCAACATTAAAATCCAACTGCGCGAAGGAACGACAAAGAAATCTTTCTGTTGCACTCATCCACCATCAGTCATCTACCTCATAGTTTTCTCCCTTTCATTGTATCGCACGTCGCCGCCGTCCTCTTCGAGCGGCTGTTTGCGCGCTCCGTCAGGTGCATCACGAGCTGTGCCATTATTCACTCATGTTGTTATGATTTGCTCGTGTATCTGCAAGATTTGTGAGGATGTTTTTAGAAAAGCGCTGAAGCAAAAAAAAAAAAAAGAAGGAAAAAGCCTCACAGGGAACTGTGTGAAGGGTATTCTGTTATATGAAATATATTTTTATATATTATTATGCTCAAAACCCCCAGTCTTGCCCTTATTTTCACCTTTGCTCAGTATCAGTTGAATATATTGTCCCCATTAAGATAAACCCATCCTCGTGCATAGCAGGTGCCTCTAACACTGAGAATCTTTAACATTAAAAGAAGGTATATATATATATGACTATCAACACTTACCATGTGTCTCTCTACAATCAGTATCCCTGACTCAGTCGTCTTTCACAGTTCATCTAGTTTTTAGCTTCTATTAAGGAACATAAAGCAAGAAATGTGCACAAATATTGTAACTGCTGTATGAGTGGCTGAAGCTGGCGAAACACGGAAACGGAGTGACTTAATTTAAATGTACAAAATGTAAATAATGTTTTCAGTGGACTCTTCTTTCTTTTCCTGTACGTTATGTACATCTTACTGCAGCAAACGACGTAATTTGTACCGTTTTGGTAAAATAGAACAGTGTAAAAAAAAAAATGGTTTACATGCTCACTTTTCTGCTCTATTAAAAAAAAAAAGACCATTTTTGACCTTTTTTTTCCTCCACATCAATCTGCTGTGTCCTTGATTTTAGAAAAGCCCATGTGCTGACTGTGTAGTAGAATGAAAAAATAGATGAGATGTGAACTGACACTCATGAGAAAACCTTTTTTGTAAGCGTGGACTTATAATAGTATTTTAAAGCTTTCAGGGATGCAATTTTTGTTAATCCTAAAATTTTAAAAACCTAAAACCTGCACTCGGTTAAAGTGCTACTTACATGTAATCAAATTCTGTATATCCAGATAAGTCCAAAAAAGGGGGATGCACGTCTTGAAATGTTTCAGGGACTCGAATGGGGACAGGCTCTCTCACACTCCAGTAACCGAACAGAATAAGACCATCACCGCTCTGACAAACTGTGTCAAGTGAGTCCCCAAAGCAATATGTGGATGAAGGGTATCAGTTCACAGAGTAGCCTGACAGAAGATGCCACGGCGGAGGCTGCTGCGAGGGGCGTAATTCGACACTGAAGCACACACACACACACACACACACACCCCGAAGTGATGAAAGACAACTTGATAACGTCAAAAAAAAAAAAAAAAAAAAAAAAAGTAGATGCGTGATATGTTCATCCATTTCAACTAGTCTTTCTCTTAAAAACTGAGAGTGGGTGTGGAACAATGAGGGATAACTATCAAATAGCTGAAATACCCGAGACCAAAGATGGAAATCGAATCACAGGATAAAGCTTTCATGGCTGGTTGCATGACAAGAGGTATCATATGATAAATGATGCATTGCACAGCGTATGGATTGTGAGTAGTGAAAGGAAACACCAGAGATCCTACATTATATACCTGCTAATAAGTTTGGTGTGAATCAGCATGTTTTCTCTGCTCTTTCATACACGACCCTATAGAGATTGTCTTTCCCTCTGAAAGACGGTATCACTGAGCTTATTTGCGAGAGCCACTGCAACATTTTTATCTCCCAGTCATTCAGAAATACACCGAGATTTTTGCTTCTTCTTCCCAAAAGTTGCTTTCTTTGTAGGGTGGAAATACTTCAAACAGATTTAAGACCATCAAGTGACTAAAAATGTGAAACTCAAAAATACTCATGAACTGATATTAGATGGAGTTTAAAATAAGCCCTTTTCACACCACACTTGTCATAGTAAGAGGAGTTAACAACATTAACAATGTTCTGTGCAGTGAGCCAACACGTGCAACACCGGGACCCTGAAACTGAAGCTGCTAAATGAAACAGCCATCATCAATTTTATCACTTCAACCTGTGCTTTTTCTACTGTGACGTGTCAGAATGTCTTCAGTGGAAAAAAGCCTCTGGGGGAAACCTTTAGTTTCTTCATTCCTTACAGCATCTTAACTCATCTTAAAAACTAGACAGCAAGGTGTATAAAACTGGAATCACGACAACTGAAGCGTTAATAAGAACTTACTTTTTCTGTGCTGGGGAGATTTTCAGCAGTGGTGTTTCAAGTGAGGTTTCTTGTATCAGTGAGCTTAATCAGTGAGACTGTTTGCACCTGAGACCAATTAACAGGCAGCGCTGCACAATACAGCTTCATATGAGCAGGTATTTCTGGCTGGATTTTAGAAACTTAAATGAGGTCTTGTGGCCTTTTTCATTCATATAACTAAGTTCTGTTTTCAGTGGTTGATAGAACATTTTTACCTCATTTCAACCTTTGTTTTATCAGTCATCTTTTATTTCCTCATCTTCTTCTGTTTATCTTTAAGTCAAATTTTGACTTTTTAATGTCTGAAACCAAAACTAATCAAAACACTATATGGATGAGAAATAAATTAGATAACAGAGCAGAGAGCCAGAAAAGATTTATGGACAACACATGTAACAATTGTAAACAGTCCCTTTTATACTCATTTGTTTTTTTCATTGTTATCCTTCCCACAAGTTAAGATTAGGATGTGAGCGCTTCACACACATACATACCTTTATGAATGCCATTACACACATTTGATCATAAAGCGCTATCGTGGGAGTCTCACACTCCCGGGTCCTCGGCAGGAGCTGCAGGGCCATCTGGTCCCCACAGGCCAGCGCCGCATCCTCCTCCAGTCAGGCCAGAACTGATCTGGCACTCCACTCCTACTCTCCACACGTGTGTGTGTGTGGTCCAGATTGGATGACGGCAATGATGACACAGTTGTTCCTGTGGGTGTCTTGTTTTTCCAAGGTTGCAGCACTCCCACCCCTCCCGTGGACAGATCTGAGGGAGATGCTGAGTGGGCTTGCAGCGAGATACTCATCTCTTGTACTGGAGAGGGGACGCGCTGCAGGGGCCACAGCCTTCAAAACCTCCTTTCAGAGGAGGATTAAGTGAAGACATACTCTTTTTATAGCTTTTCTTGACATAGGCTTCTTCCTCAATTCCAAATAGGGCTGCAACTAACGATTTTCATTACTGATTTTTCTGCCCGCCACTTTCTCAAGAATTGTTTTTTTTGTCTAACAGAAGATATTCAGTCTACTAATATAACGTAAGACAAGACAAAAGCTTTTTTGCAATTTTGCAGAACCTAAGGTGACATTTTCAGATTATTTTGTCTGATCATAACCCAAAGACAATCAAATCTACAATTAGAGCCACAAAAATTAGTTATTAGAAAGAAACCTAATTGGCAACAGTATTTGATTCAGAAAGAAAACATACAGTAAATTTGATGCTTAAATATGAGAATCAGCTGCTTTTCTCACTTTTACATTGTAGTTACTTCAATAATTTGGGGTTTTGACTGATGGTCAGACAAAACAAGAGCTGTAATGACTGAGTCACCTTGTCCTCTAGGATACTGTGATGGGTATTTTTCATTTTCCTTCCGTTGTATAGATCAAACTACTGATCAAACAATTGGGAAGATCATTGGCAGATTAATCAATAGTGAAAATTACTGTTAGTTGCAACCCATTTAAAATCATATAAAACAAAGGAAACCAGCAAATGTTTGGCATTTTGTTTCATAAACGATTAAAATTAGTGGCAAAGACGATTAACTCGTCACTCGATTCTTTGAGCATTAATTCATGTTGCACTACAGTGTGTGTGAAGGTGTCTGCTGAACACACGAGGGTTGACTGTCCTGTCAGGACAAGGGCGCGGCTGCTTCAACGGTGCAGCTGTGATACCCATATGAGCGGGCAGCTTTTCCCACTGGGGGCTCTAATTTACTGCTTTAGGGCTTCGGCTGCCTGAAGTATGATTTATCTGCGGCCCGGCTCAAATGAGAGCTTTGACACAAGATGGATGAGGGAGACATGGGGCTGCCTCTGTGGCGCTCACTGGTCCATAGGCTGGCTCTCTTTACAGCCAGGATGTGATGAATGATGTTTGGTTTTTCCCCTGGAGGCTGGGCTACTTGTGTTTCTTGCATGAGACACACACTTATTTGAATATGTCTTCTGCAGATCTGTAGGACTGCTACTCAACAGGCTTGACAATAAGTACAAGCCTCCTGCGTGGTTTGTTTACTAGTCTTCTTTTCAACCTACGTGCATCTCTACAACGAGAGGCTGGAGCAGAACGCATTGTTTAATACGAGCACAGATGCTAGTGGGCAGAGCCGTGGCCCGAGATGAACATAACTCTGCCTAACACACTATCAAGTGTGAACTCATAAATATTTCATGGGAGTCTTCTTGGAAGGTCAAACGCAGGATTCAATCTTCAGTCGGTCGTTGAGTGAGCGGCGTGCCATCATCTGGGCTGTGGGGGTCTGAACACAAGACTGCAGCCCCTGCACGGTTTCATCGACCCAGGCTGCCCGGCCCCTGCAGCCAGTCAAAGCTCATTACCCATTCCGGTCCCCACCCCCATCACGAGACCCCTGACCGCCCATACTAATGTGATACAGAGCAACCAGATGCTGTTGGGCAGTAGAGGGAGGATTTCAAAGGTTAACTCACAACATCAGCGCAGCACTCCCAGACCTCAGTGAGGACACCACTGCTGAAACGCCTGGGGGTGGGGGTAGGTCATGTGGTGCGTCTGTCTGTGCATACCATAGAGTTCAAGCACTGAGACACACACACACACACACATCCAGATTTAGCATAATAATCAGATTATTAGGCGAACAGTGCCAGCAGTGCTGCACAGATCTGCCCTGCATAGAAGGGGCGTTCAGGTGCAGGAGGAGCACATGCTATCTGCTCCACTGTCTGATGGTATGCAGCATTATCAACAAAGGACATCGGGGAGAGCCATGAAGCCAGCTTGTGCGTATCAGAGCAGATGTATTGTAGGATACCTCTGTGGGCAGCAGGAGCCACGTCACTCCTCTCCTCATAGCAACAGTACTGTTGACCTACATGCTTTCCACACAGCCCACTCCGCCTGAGGTGCTGCAAAACTATGCAAATCCACACCAGATATAGAGTCGTCCATGTGCATTTTAAAATGTGCATACAAATTATTTAAAAAAAAACAAAAAACTTGCATGTTGGATTTCCATCTAATGCATGCATGCTTCTTCCTCCATCCTGCAAAAAAAAGGGGGGCACCAATTTAAATCAAATGCATGTCACATCAGGTTTGTGTGTAAAAATCAAAACTGCACACAACAAAGTGCTTTTTCCTCCCACAGCAATTCACTATTTTATTGGATGAAACATGATACAAAACGGCTTCAGCTCAAAATGCAACAATGCAACCACAAGCCAGTTTGCATTTCACAGCAGCGGATTGCAACTTGAGTGAAAACACAGTAGCAATATCACACTATCGGCGTGCATTTACCTGTGAAAACCGTCTAAGAGCGTTGAGATCAGGGGGCTTTTTTTTCCCCCCCCCTCATCGGCTGAAGTGGAGGCACCAGCACTGGCAAGGCAGTAGCTTGCGCAGTCATCTCCATAGCGGGCAGTGTCACAACCCAACCAACAGCACAAACTACTACCTCAGCCAGTACGTGGTCAAACAAACGAGTGCATGAAAGAAAATGCAAAAAAATATGGCAAAGACAAAAAAAAAAAAAATCTGCAGCAAGAATGTGCACCGCCTCGACATTCCCATGCAGCCGGAGATGGTGCGTCCTCTCCCCGCGTCGCTCCTCTTCTGTGCAGGCTTGAAATAAGAGGGAAACCCCGCCCAAGCAGACCTCCTCCTCCTCCCTCCTCCCTCCCTCCCTCCTTCCTCCTTTTCTTCAGTGCAAACCACAAAACGGTCCTTTCCCCTCATATGACCTACTGGAGGATCCCAAACTGTGGCTCCGGGGGCCTCCAGGGGGACACGGGCTGCAGCCGTGGGGTCCCTGCAGCGTGCAGGGCTGGATCTCTGTCATCCTGAGTGTGTGTGGGCACCATCACGATGATTTTCAGTGTGAAGAGGTGTTTTTCTATTCCTGAGGTTCCCCTGCTGTCATTGCATGTGTTGTGTAATCCCACCTACTGCACAGTATCGATCACCTCAATACTGGAGAACAAGGCCAAAATATTCTCTTCAAAATGTCCCTCAGCTTCACACTTGGATCAAGTATTAACACCAGAGAATGAAAATATACCATACTTCTATAATTATTGTGGAATGGATATTTCTGTCTCATGCTTTTAAGACAGAAATCAAAAGCGTGATAATCTTATAGTGAAATATTCAAATTTGGCAAAAATTTTAAATGATTAAAAAAGTCAGTAAATCAGTAAAATTCCCTGTGATTTGGACAAATTTGGTAGAAACTGCCTCGTTTCTCAGTCGCAATCGCACTAATTTGCGTTTAGCAGGCTGCAAATTCTCCACAAGGGGGAGCTGTTCAGTTATTACCAGTAACTGCAGCTCTACACATGCAGATATTTCTATGTCGCCACCTGCAGGCAAACAAAGCAGCGACTGCAATTTTGCATCCAAACACTTGCGCCACCTGCAGGCAATAGCTCTTTGTTATAGCTGCTTTTTTTGTGCGTGTTTTAGAGATTTTACATTTTAAATTCTGAGTTTGTATTTCACTCAATTGCTGAAGGGTCTGTGGGTGAATCTACGAATCCGTCATCCTTCTAATAAGCTGCAGAGGACCCTGAATACGCACTGTATAAAAAAATCAGAAGAAAAACATAAAAGAGAAATAAATATAAATGCTTTTCTACAATTATTAGTTAGTAAATTAAAATAATCTGAACCAGAACTACCTTGACAAACTGTAATAGTTTGATGTCGATGGTGACATTTAGCCCATATGATATTGAAATAATTCCTTATGTAAGAACACCACAAATATCATGTGTAAATAAAAGGGACTGTTTCAGGGACATCCTGGCTGATAAAAATGATCAATATAAACTTACACTTGACCTGTTTTTAATCATCGCATTTTGATTAAAGATGGCTGACATTAATAAACAGATTCCTTCAAAATGCATTTACTTACCTGTGGTATAGTCAGGAAGTTGACATGCATGGTAACTGAGCACACTCACAGCACAGAGCTGATTGTAGAATTGTCCCATTTATTTTATACAGACAAGTACATCCCTTCTCAGATGGCTGGCTAAAGATGACATGGAATGTTACAGTAAGATTTGTTTTCTTGCATAAAATCCTCACTGTTGAAAATGCTGCAAAAGTCTAAGTGTTCATTTTTAAGATCAATAAAGCCCCAGTTTTTGTAATTTTTTTTCTTAATTACATCATCAACACTATCACCACACACTGTACATCGACTCGGCCTCGTCAGGAGAATTAAACAAACTAAACCCAGAGGCAACACTGCAATTTTTTTTTTTAAATCTCTGTAGTTAACACAAGAGTGCAGCCAGTCTGTATGAGGATGGAGGGGGGGGGAGAGGTGTTATCAGCTCACATGAGAAGCATACGATGGTGCGTATGAAGGTCAGGGTCATTGATGTGGTCCGAGCGGGCCTCCGTTCACTGTGGGTTGCTTCATGTCACCGCAGATGGGGCTCATGTTGAGTTCGTGTCCGTGCACTCGTAAAGCACGTGGGTCGAGAAGACACATTCAAGATTTCTTCATTATAAAAAACAAAGAGCCGAGAGCGAGCCCGGTCAGGACTCTCCGTTCTGGACTCTGGAGACGGGTGGCTGCATAAAGTCTTTAAAGGGCCCCAGGGCCTCCTTCAGGGCTGAGCTCACCTCAGATGAGGAGCATGTAATGCATTCTACCAGTGTGGGGTACAGAGCAATCACTTGAGCCCATGTGTTGCCATCCACTGCAGGCAGTAAACAAAGGAATCACAGAACAAGAGGGGAAAAAATACACAGGAGGAGAGGGGATGGGAGGGAGAGGAAGAAGAGAATATGAATTGTGATACAAGGCAATCAAAGAAATCATTTCCTTGACAAAATTCCCACAGGCGTATGGAAATGAGTTTTGTAATGCAAACATCTTGAAGGGCACTTCAAAAACGTAATTTTAGAGTGTCTCATTTCAATCTATCGCGGTTTAAAAAAAAAAAAAAAATCATTTCTTGTAATTGACCTTGCTGGAAACGTAAACAGTTCTACCCAGATTGGAGATAAAACTCATTTGAAAAATGGTCCCAACTGTACTCTGACACATTTATCTGAAATGAATAGACGATAGATACGGAGGCATTACTGTAGTTTTTCAATTTTTTTTTCATTGTGTCCCCTCTTTCTAAGATCTACTTAATCCTTGACACAGTTTGATACTCACCATTTTCTGGCTGTGTCTTTTTAAGCGAGTCCATCAAAGTGCTGATAGCTTTCAAGACAAAGATAATCTCTGTCACTTGTTGCCTAAAATGAAAAAGACCAAAGACCTTCATTAGCTACAGAGACATAGAGGACATCAAACCTGGAGATGTTACAGTTTGAGGATGAGTGACAACAACAAGGAGAGAGGGGGAGTGTCGTGGTCTCATTTAGATGTCAGATCTTTTTTGATGAGAGCTGCTGAATGAACCCTTACAAGTAAAATGATGAACGTGTCTGTGACAGAATAGGTTACGTTCAAACGACAAAAACAAGCCAACGCAGAAAGAAAATCAACAAATTTCTGTGGAAAAAGATGACTGAGGGTCTTGCAAAGGTTTAGTTTACATGTACAATTATCATCAAGATCTATTTACTTGATATGTATTAAACAACTGTAACTAGATGTACAGAGATAAAGTATTTCTTAAGCCCTTTTATCAAGGTGGTTTATTTAAATTCAAAAAGAAAACTCCTGCCCATGTCAAAATCCAACCAGTTGGTAGAAGTTGTCAAATTTTATGTGAAATCGAGTGTGTGTTGGAAAGAGGTCGTGGTGTTGCATTACAGCCACAGGGAAAATGAACGGACAGACAAAAATCTAAATTGATGCAGCAGAATCAGAGATATCATCTTTTTAATTCCACACATTCTTCTTGTCAAAAAACGAGACTCCTGACGTTGAGATTCAAGTGTGTTCTGCTGGTAGCGGCTAATGTAGCCTCAAGCTGCTGGTGACAGCCACCATTTTATCAGATTTCATGCAGCTCCCTCAGGAGCCACAGAGGGCTTTATTCAACTTTTTCACATATGCAGCAGTTCTACCAAAGACCTGTAAACACACTTTGATGTTTAAAACTTCCCATTTAGGTACAACGCAGATTTATATATTCTTGTATTTTGACTGTAAAACCATTTCTTACTTTTTGTATTTTCAAATTCACATTTCATTTTCATACTGTACATGTTTTGTTTTCTCATTCCTTCCATTCATATTGTATTTAACACAGTTAGATTTTAGAATGTCGTTGGTCTGAATTTGTCAACCCAAGAATTTGCTGTTAATGTCGATATTCTGAATTATCCTATTGTTCGGAACTCCCCACACTGTCTGTTTGCCATTTTCTGTACATATTACTTCCACCATGTCTTACAAAAAAAAAGAATGTAGTGCAGAGTGAATGTGGTGTCAGTGTGTGAAATGGATAGAATAGTGTCTTTGTGTTGTTTACAAAAGTGAAAAGGAAGACGGCTTGAGCTGGTGTGGTCTTCTTTTTGCATTGCTGTCATGTCTCAGTGGTCGAATCATGGCATTAACAAACAGCAATGTTTGGAGCTGAATTTCTCATGGAAAATCTGATGTTTTTAGCCAAAGCAGGTGCACCATGTATTTCATTCTGAGGTGTACCTCGGCAGGGGGCAGCGTCCGCTCAACCTCTCATCCTCTACGTAGCGTCGGAGAACATCCTGGGATCTCTTGAGGAGCACGGAGAGCGCCATACGAGAGATGTAACCCTCCTGTGGGGTGGACACTTTGTTGCTGAAGGAAAACTGCAGCAGCGTCTCGAAACACACCTTAGAAAACTCCTCCCTCATCCGTACATCGATCTCTGCCTCTGTCGAGACAAAACCATTTACTTATTAGATCACTTTGCTGACGCTGCTCTCCGGAGTGATTTACAGTGAATGAACAGACAGGGCTTTACTGTCTTGCCCAACACATGAAGAGTTGACTGGAACCATTGTTGGTGATGAGCCACAGGGAGGGCTTTCGCAACAAACCAAGGACTTAATGGTTACAGTATGATTCCAGCATTTGGCCGCATCTGTTGTCCCATAAGTGTCAGAAATACGAGTAAACAACACAGCTGAAGTCAGATTATTTCAGCTTTCAAAGCTAGAGCTTACCTGTGAACGAGGGAGACTGTGAGTGAATGGAGCCTCTATTGAGCATAACCATGATCTGGCCAACAAAGTCTTTGGGGATGAAATTGGCAAATGGTAAAATCTCTGTGCTGATCAGCTGGACCACCTGAAATAAAGAGGGCACAATGATGATGATGTGCGCTACCTTAAAAAAAAAATCATGCTGACATAATGGATGCTAGTATTTACCTCTACATCAATGGCTTCATTCTTCTGAAATTCCTGGATGGACAGGTTATCTGGAGGTGTGCTACAAAAGGAAAACCACAAAACAGTGAGCTTGCTACTCACAGCTTTCAAATTGTGCATAAGTAACTTTCAGATTGTCTGTACCTTTTGGTAAAAAGAAAGTCATCAAAGGCATTGGCCAGCTCGGGCCACATAGTGTCAAACTTTCCAGATGAGGCGTGCTGACGTGCCACCGGCAGTCCTATAGACAGCACCTTAAGCAGAGATGAAACGGCGAGCTTCCAGGTGCTCTCTGATGGGCAGGCATACTTCAAACCCAAGGGCATTCTTAAAGTCTTGAATGTGAAGGGGGAAAGAAAGAAAGGGAAAGACAGCAAAAACAACAGATCATGAGAGTGAAACAGAGAAAGACTTCAAGATAAATGCATAAAACTAACTGCACTACTCCAAAAGCCTTTCACCGTCTTCTCTTTTATATCGAAATGTGGACGGACTTTATTTCAGAGTAAACATTAACAAGACATTTTTGCACGAGCAGTGATCCTATTCAAGTTTCATTCTCCAAAACCAGAAAAAGTAATAGATCATCTTCATGACAAAGTCCTCTTTTCAGAAAACAGCTGGGTTCCCCAAGGTTGAGATTTTAAAAGTATCGCCTCCTTGTTTTGGAGACAAAAAGGGATGAGGGCCAGATTTGTCCACAGGGAACCTTCTTAATAGTTTCTTGGCAAATTAACTCTCTTCAGTTTGAGGTTTCCTATAAACACACGATAGGGAGAGCACAGTTAAACACAGGTGTCGGAAACTGAACAAAATGGAAGACTCAGTGTCAAGATGAGCCTCTTGATGACTTGCACAAACAATATCTTTGGTTGTTTGACACACTGCATAAAGAAAATGCTGCTGGCATTGGGCACCAAATGTACTTCATGTCTGGTATGTGTACGGTGGAAGCTTTGTGATAAATATATCAGGTCAGAGAGAAGTGAATGAAGTGAAAGTTGCCCAGAGGCTGGTGGACATCAAAAAGCATTTCTGGGAATGTGTTTTACACCCAACCTCTTGGAAAGTAACTCACTCACAACATTCAGTCAGTGAATTCCTCACTCATTCACGGTTAGTCTGCCCCTTACAAGACTACATTAGAAGAGACACAATACTGAACACGGATCATTCACTCACCTCATTTCTACAATACTGCTGAACTATGTAGGCTACTTCATACATATCGTGTGTCTGTTTGTTAGAACTTTAATAATTTTTGGCCATTTTGGGGAAGCGCAACAAGCTGTAAACACAAGACTAACATATTATCTCCCTATAAAGCTAATAACTGATGAACATGTTAGCGGACTCTGGCATACACAGACTTGTCTTTGTGTCCAGCTAATGAATCTAATATTCAGTCTCCTTTTAGCTTTGCTTTGCTCTTGATAAACTCCTGAGGAAAGTTTACGGCTCTTTAGCTGCTAAATGCTCCATTATGGTCATCAACTTCGTCCATGTGCCGTTTGGTGGTGCGCATGTAGTGTACAATGGGTGTTTATGGCTTTTTCACTGACAACAGCTGCCTTCTGTGGCCAAAAACGCCTCTGATGAGAGCAGTGAGAGTGAAGCGAAACAGTAAAGTCTGTGCACACCGAAACAATGACTTTTAAGATGCTAAATTGCTTAGAAGAGCTGAGGGGAACTGCAGTGTTAGGTGATAATTCTCTGTAGGTCCTTCACTGCGAATGACTCCTTTCAGATACATGTCCTCATTTGATGCATTGTTAAAATGAAAATACTGATTATAGAAGCTTTAAAAAAAATCAAAAATCAGCACTGTGATGCCAACGATGATACTCAGCCTTAGTCAGTTAACGGAATACAACTGAGTCAGAAGTTCAAGTTGCCTAAAAGTTCCATCCCACAGACATCAGTGCAGCAGCATTTTACACCCTGTGTGATCTGGTGTTAAATATACTATTTAAATGACAAAACCTTCTCATAACATCAGACTGCATTTTATGACTTCACAGGGTTCCACAATAACTGCGACTTAATAGGCGGCAAGTAGAAAGTCGTGTTGAGAATGTTGCTTTACTGCCCTCCAAAGCAGTTAGGCCTCAGTGCTGCCTCTAGCCTAACGTTGGCACATTACTCCCCATGAGAGAGAAAGCACATGAGATTAGTTCTCATGTGCTTTCTCTTTAAAAGAGCTTTAATGTTGGTAATATGTTGCTGAATTTGACTGTGATACAATTGTTCACGATTATAGTTTTGGAAAATTTCTATCAATTCTAAAACATTACTAAGAGTTCTGTGACCATGAGGAAAACAAATGCTCCATTCTGGTGAAAATACCTTGATGATGTTCTGCAGAACTTTCTCATTGATGACAGCTTTGTGGCACGCCGTTTTATGGTACAGGTCCACCACCACCTCCAAGGAACGCTCAGCAAAGGGCACATAGTTTAAGGCAACCCATTCCGCCTGCGAGGCAAGAGGATTTAACAAGAGGAAAAAAAAAAAAACAGGAGTGGACATCAGTCAAACAAATCTGAAAATCATTTTTCCTACATCTTTGGCAGAGCCACATTGAAAGCAGTTTTTAAAGGCACACTTTGTATAAGTACACAAGTAACACACACATTTATTTTTAAAGTTACAGTGACTATTAGTCGGCTTCAAGTTTTGTTAGGCTTATATGAATGCCACAGCTGAAACGTTACAGCCAAACAAATGACTTGATGCTACAAAGTGTGTCTTTAAGAAATATAGAAAAGAACCACACGTGTGCATATGAACATCACCAAAAACACAAAATCAACTGAAAATGAAACTGCACAGGGACTGTGCACACAGAGGCATAACCACCAGTTAGTGGCAGGCAGAGAGGGGGAGCATGGAGTGAGTGAGAGACGCAGATGAGACGTGAGAGCCTACCATGCGGTGTGATATCTCATCTACCGCAGAGGGTAGGTCGTCACCATTCAGCACATCTTAGTAAAACTAGAGAGGGGGGCTGAAGGAGATGACACAACTCACCGGTGCAAACAGCTGGATCTAAAATGGTTATCCAGTGAGTCGTCCCAAGAAACAGAATGAGAGAAGATCGCAATTAAACTGATGTTCAAGTTGTATCGAATTTGCAGTGTCGTTGTCGGCTAAATGAGACTCAATAACCAGGACTGATTTAGGGAAAAAGCACTCACTCCTAGCACCAAGGACATCTGAGGCAATCTGACGACGCTGGAGAAAAGCCAACGAGGCAACAAAGACCACCCATAACATCTGTTTGGCTGGGTGGGGATTTTGTTTGATCCTCTCACTTAAACAATTTAAACAAATTCAAATCAACAAAAATGTCCAAGACAGGCCTGAGTCTGGACCCCACATGCAAGACTCACAGCCTGACAGTCAGGATTTGAGACATGAAGTGTGCAGCACTAACATTTCTTGGCATAACTGTACCAGCCTGCCAGTGTTAGAGCAAGACAACTTTCACCATTCCCCTGAAGGCACAGCGACTACTGGATTTTGTAGGTTTCCAGAACAGCAAGGAATAATAAAAGACATCGACATCAGAACAACGTTGTGAAAAAGACTCCTCCATTTTTGAGAAGAAATGATTTGTTTGTGGTTTTATAAATGAAGTAATCTTGCTCAAGATCACCAAGTTCATTGGAAATAAAAGGTTTTTTTTTTTTTAGGAAATTAATTTGAACTGTGTTTGAACTGAAAAGTAGTGGAACATTTCTCTGGCTTGCAGCCAGCAAGATGAAGCATGAGGAAGGAAATATGAGGAAGAAATAGCTTGGGGCTACTAACGGGGGTCCAGAGGAACCTGTCAATCTCATGAAGGGCCACAATAGGAACTTCATGAGGACTACACTGGGGGAAGGGAGGGCAGGTGCTTCATGAACATCAAAGAAGAGGGATGATCTTGTTAAGAATGGCTGAAGAGAGAAGGGTGACAAACAAGAGTACACGCCATCCCAACATTTTAATGAAACAAACTGTTAAACGAAACAAATTGCAAATGAAAACCAAGCAGTATTATGGCCAATTCCATTTCACCCTACCTGGTTGTATTTGGCATTGGCCACGTGTTTGGTTTCCATTCTGCCGTACTGAGGAGGCTTGCAGGAGAACTCCACGAAGAGTAGCAGCTGTTCAAAGATGGCTGGGTACATGACCTGCAGGTTCTCCGGGCCCACACAGATGGCCTGCAGCAGGGAGGGAATGGAGGAACAAACACTGCTGACATCCACCACGGGAATGCATATTGCATAATTTAGCAGACTGACACATTGTTTCCTGGGCTGAGCTGACACAAAATGGGAAGAAATAACTTTTTGCCAGGGAGAGTAAAGGTCTGTTTCTCAGAGACACGGTATTAATGTCAGAGAAGACTTCAGGTGCTGTATCAAGTCAAGGTGTTAATTAAAAGAACAAAAAAGTAGGGCTGAAACGATTCTAGTCATGTTGAGTCACTACAGAAAACTGAGCCAACAGTTTTGATAATCTATTATGTTACAAAGCAAAACATTCGTTGGTTCCCTGGTTCCACCTTCTCAAATGTTTCTCGGTTTTATGGCATTTGAAACACAACTTTTAGACTATTGGGCTAAATAAAGCAAGAAATTTGAAGGCATCACTTTGGGCTCTGAGAAATTGTGACGGGCACTTATTATTTTCTGACATTCAGACTAAAAAATGAAAACAATCAGAATAATCAATGATGTAAATAATCATCAGTTGCAGCCCATAAAAGTCATTTGTAGTCATGAGTTACATAGTATAAACACCAGATTAAAGCATGAGGGCTGCTGTCACATAACACTGCAATTTCTAGAGGATAACTATGTTTTCTACCTTTCATTTATCTACTTGGCTCTTGTCTTTTAGGATGTTGAGAGAGAGAAACAGAGAGGGGAGGATTACAACAAAGGGCCCCTGGCTCTTTTATATAGCCGAATTTTTTTCTGACAAAACATTTCCTTAGCCCACCTTCTGCAAAACATCCAGGGAGGTGAGCACAGCTTCCTGCAGGCTGGTGAGCACTGCCTCAGTGTAGGAGGGGAGGATGAAGGGCGAGGCATCGCTGCTGATAGGCACGGACACGGCCCCATGGAGGATGACTCCCAGCTTCTTCAGGTCCTCCATACTGAAGTTGGCTTTTATGTGCTGGTAGAGTGCTGGGAAAATCTGGATCAATGCCGTGAGGAAGGGCTGGCTGGGGATGAAGGAGAACTTCTCTGTCGGGCCACTAGGCGGCCTTGTGCTGTCCGTGCCAGTTCGATACCACGTGTTCCACGCTGACCACCACAATGCTGAGTCTTCTAATGCTGACTCCTCCCCTGGGGGAGGCGCCTGGAGCTCAGCGCCGTTGTATCGCGTCAGCCGCTCGACTAGCGAGTCTGAACGTACCAAGGGTCTGCCAGGCCCAGACGCCGAGAGGGGGTCAATGAGCACTGGGGGGACGCCCATAGCAGCAAATGCATCGCCTGCTTTGTCCGAGTCTTTCACAGGTGTAACAATCTGTAGGATCTCTTGAAAGCTCTTGAGGGCAGCCAGCGAGACCTCGTTGTTTTTGCTGAGAGCAGCTGACTGAATGTGGTTCAGCAGCACCTCCCAGGCCTCGAAGAAATCACCTGCAGATACACAGCAAAATGACGAGAGAGTGTGAGACTACCAATTAACTGTACGTGCCAACTGTAAATAAGGTGTGACAATTAGCACGCTGGTATGTGAGGTTTCAAACCAACATGTGGCAACTAACAGAAGTTAAAAGGGGCGACATAGTGAGAACTATGGTCAGAACCAGTCGCAAAAACTGTTTCCTGTTAATACATTTTGTTAATATGAACATGAGTCTAGGTTATTCCAACAGCTATTCATTTTATCTAGGTTTAATGTAGGAAGAACAGCCTTCTTCTAAATGATTTTATGTGTAGTCAGATGGGAATGTGTTGTATATTATGAGTCACCTCTTGTAATTTGGCATTGGCTAAAATGTTCAGAGGGATGAGTGCAGTTAATGAGTAGCTCATGTTTTATCATTCATATCTCTCTGGAATATTAATCCTGTCTGCATGAGGCTTAACATGACTTAATATGTGGTAATACAGCAGTAACAGCTGGGCCGGTTCTGGACCTTTGCTACACTTGGCACAGATTTATGAATACATTTCAACATATAAATTTCATTGTTTACAATTTTGTGGCGGCTGTGTTGAACTGAAGCAGTGTGTCACAGTCCACCTTATGTACGATGCTGATTCCAAAAAAAAAAATTGGGACGCTGTGTAAAACGTAAATAAAAGCAGACTGCAATGATTTGCAAATGAGCTGAACGGTTTTACGAAGTGTCCCTGAGCGAGTGTATTAATATTCCTCCTATAATCATTTGATTTTCGAGCATTCCACAACTTTCACAGTCTTTTGTTGCTCCTGTCCCAACTTGATGAAACGTGTTGCTGCCATCAAAATCAGAATAAGCAGATATTTACAAAAATTGAGTGTATGTCAAAAAGGATTAGCAAATTATCACATTCTGGTTCATGTTTTACACAGTGTCCCTACTTTATTGGGATCAGGGTTGTACAACAGCATAAGATCTAGTGGTTAAGTATCACAGCAGACTATGCGTGGCTCACCTAATTGCTGGAGGAGATATCGCCTCGTGTTGAAAATGCGTGCCACTCCGGCTAGAGTCAGCACCCACGTCTCTGCCCACTGCTTTTCAGCTGTGTCACGCGAGTGGTGAATGAGGATGTTACCGCCGCCAGACTCGATCTTCTCCTTGTCCGCTGTGGTGGATGACGTCCTCACGGAGTCTAGCAGGTGGAACAGTACCTAGTGGTGACACCAAGATTGTTCAACCAGCAGCAATTTCTGCCACAAAAGACCAGTGCATTTTGTCAATAGCACAACAGCAGCGGTAATCATACAAAGGAAACTTAGATCTTTTGATATATTACAGAAAATCTGAGAAAAATATGATATATTGAAGTTGAAGTGTGTGTTTATCCAGAATGAACCTCTTTATTTTAACGGTATTCTGAACAAACAATATGGATGATAGCTTCCTCCAGAATAACTAAATCGAATGAAAGTGACAAATTCTTGCATGCTACCTTCCAGACCACAATATGCCATGTTGGCTGCTGCAGCAGGGTCCCGTGGGCAGCGATGGTGGAGAACAACGTCTGCCCAGCACTTTTACGCACAGCGGGCCGTGGGTCGACGCACAGCTCGCCCAGCTTGGCGTAGAGGCACAGCCACAGGCAATCGAAGGGAGGGGCAGGGTGGAAAGGCCTGTTCAGGGTCTCTCCTTTCTCCTGGGCCTGCTTCAGCAGAGCCTCCTCCTCCCTCTCCAGCTCCTGTGTGATGGCTTCGCCTCTTTGGAAGAAGTAGTCCGAAATGTTCCACTGTGGGTAAAAAGGGAAGTGGGGGCATGAATTGGAGAGGAAGGTTGGTAAAATGCTTCTGGCAGTTTTGCTATCCTATTACCATAAAGTAATCTCGCAGGAACCGCCACACTCCAAGAGAAGTAATCCTCCAAACCACAGATCAATATCAGGTTTTGCATGTCCTGAATATAGTATAAAGTATCTATAAAATGTCAGCAGAGTGGTAAAGTGCTGTTAAATTAGATAAAATAATGGAAAACAAGGAATTATGTGCTATTATAATTGTCTAATCATATTAAACATACCATGTTTCAGCTGTAAAACTATCGGAAAAGAAGCCATATTTCAATATTACTGTATGTAGAGCAAGAGGTTTCTATTATTTCATTTATATTACCACATTCTCTATTAGCATAGCCCTGCTTCACCTTCATAGTTACACACATTCACACCCGGGAATTCATCAGTTACACCACATTATTCTACTGCTGGCCTTTCAAAAGCCCAGTTGCCCGGTGGATCGAATGTTTTTCAGAGCATCCTTGCAGTTCATTAAGTGAGAGTAGAGAATTAATCACTTGCAGCAATCCTGCCCGTGTGTCTGAGCATAAAGAGCACAAGACAAGACATCTGTTATCTCACCAGCAGGCCGATGGAGGTGAGGCTGATGTTGAGCTCCTGGTTCTGCAGGCCGAAGCTGCCAGCTACATCCACTACGATCTGGAGGCACGTGCAAGGCATGGTGGGCAGGAAGTCCGTCACCACCAACTGCAGGCACTGGAAGGCTGTTCGGATCAGTGACTCGCTAAAGGGAAACAAGACACACGGCACGCCTTGGTTGAGTTCAGTTTCTTGAATGACTTGCAGTGTAATCGTTCTTAGAGAGAAGAGAAATTTAGCATGGCACTCACAAATGAAATATTTACATAAAACAAGAACTATTTCAGTGACAAATAAATAAGTAAAGCCCCGTCTGCTTTCCCACCCTCTTCTCCTCCCTCGTGTTCTTACCCTTGATCATTGCGGATGGCTCCTATGACACCCAAGACGAGGGGCCAGCCGGGCCCCAGGCTGTCTCCTTGGCTCTGTAGGATCTGCAGGACACTCTCCAGCTGTTTCTGCCGGATGTCTGCATGCAGCACGTTGGACAACTCCTTCAGGGGGTTGAGCAAGAGAAGCTGCAGCCGCTTGAGGAGAAAAAGAGTGAGATCGTAACAGATTGGTTAGATTGTCCAAATCAATCTAAACTTATTTTCCAGAAGTGTTGGTAGTACAGATCAATTTTTTTTTACTTTACACTGAACAATACCTAAAATGACAGTTATAGCATAATTACGAAATCCTAATAAAACCAGGGCCGATATTTTCAAGCATCTGCTGAAAGAGTTGTTAAATGTGAGTCATAATTGTTTTTTTTTTCTGGATTTATTCTAACACAATCAAACCATGGATTTCTTGCATAACCACAGTTCTCTGAGTGACAAACTGTACAGACAAGTACAAACTGAAGGAAAACCTGAATAAATGAGTGGGAGAACATAACGAATGCAGATGTTGATGCCTGATGTTTGCCGAAATGTGAAAGTGTAGCAGATGAAATGTCTTTTAATATATAGTAGCCATTAGAGATATTTTGATTTCTTTCTGAAAAAAAGAGTATTTTAATTTTTGCAGAATTAATTTATACCACTATTACCAACTATTTTTATTTCCATATTTATATAATATTTACTGCTATTTAATAACACTTTTTAGTGTGTTAGGTGAGTCAGAGTGAAATCCGTTTATTCCCCCCCCCCTCCCCCGTTTTGTATGAGACGGTTGGGAGACTGTACTTACAATTACAGTATTATAACACAACAATATGCAATAGTAAAAGCTTTCCCAGATTGTAAGAACGACCTTGAGGAAATTATTGTATCGTGCATTTCTACAGGACAGCACACCATTTGTTTGGCCCTGTGCTGTTCTATTAACCTCTACACAATTCTTCTGCCCCCTTTAAGATAAGCTCTGTGCCATTCCCTTTATCCGTCACACTAAGGTGAAGGTCACAGGCTCTGTGTTTGTGAGTGACAAGAGAAAGTGACTGTGACATTTCTGTTTTTCACATTTTAAGCATTTGGCACACACTCTTATCTGTCATGACATACGCTGCAACAGTGGAAGAGATTTCTCAAATGTCAGCATTACAAACGACCAATATTAAGGAGAGAAACCCGGAGAAGACAAACAATACGTCTTTCTAATAAAATACCCCTGTGTCCCTGCAATTTTCATATGATAGAGAAGATAGAGAATGGCTAAGAGCACAGAGGTGACAGGGAAAATATATATATTTTTTGCTTATTGTGTACTCTGCATTGTTATATATGTTTATACAAACAACTTCCTAACATGGAATTTAGTTTTGGGATTATTTTGGCCACAAACACTTGTGGAGTTAGCTACCTGATTTTGCGCCAGTGGAGGGTCATGTTTGTAGGCCAGGCCAGCCTTGATGAGCGCCGTCAACGCCTCGGCCCCCCACTCTCTCATCCTGGAGTTTGGGTGCTGGCAGACCTGCAGGACACATCACACAGACACACAAATGCAGACACATGCGAGCGACGAGACGACAGATGTGATGCAGAGGCTGTTCAGAGCAGTGTTTTCCCAGCAGTGTTCACAGTGGGTGGGTGTGAAACAAGTGGGTGAAATAAACCACAGACTGTGTGATAGAGACTGGGATCCCCTGTGATAACGGGATATGCTGTGACAGACAATGTAATCATGAAAGCTAGTGTAGATACACATGGAGAGGCTGGGCTCAGCAGAGAAAAATACACCAATGTGGTACAAAACCTGTGTTCTGCTCAAGAAATCCCAGTAAAAATAAAACATTTTAAGCTCATCTTAATCATCTTTGGTCTATAGTGAGGCTTGTCAAACAAATTTTTACTTTTATGGTGTCAATTTTAGAATTTTAAGAGGAGAAAACTTTGTATTATATAGGCATCCAGAGAGACTGCTAAGAGGATACAGAACTGTAGCTGTCCCCCTTCAGAACCCAAATGGTCCATGTATATCTATTTAACACATGATCATTAATGCCTCACATTTTAATCTAAATATGTAATATAATGTGCATCTGTAAATAAAGACATAAAGGTGATGTCATTGTCACACTTTCTTCAAAATACAAAAGCACTGAATTTGAATCTGAACAAGCCTGCGAAGAAAGACAAGCAGCATCTTATCTAAGCCTTAAGTAAACTTTGCTGGTGCAGCTTCAAGTTCAAACATGGACACATTTTGACACAGAGACCTCTCAACTCCAACATGTTGATGCCAGACTGAGAGGGAGAGAGAACAGACTGGGGGGAAAAAAACGAAAGAGCTGGGAAAGCCAATGATTATGGAGGAGAGAATCTGAGCTTACCTTCTGCAAAACAGACAGGAGTGCAAAAGAGAGGGGAGATAGACAAAGAAAATGTGAAGATAACCTCGAAACACACACCTTTACACATGTAGAAAATGAGAATCCTCTTACAGATACAAGGAAATAATTACAGAGAGTGTATTATGAACTAAAACTCAACTTTATCTACAGTATATTGCACTTAAAACACACGATCCAAAGTGCTATAAACCCCATATCTGTTCTGGTATAGAATCTGTTTCTGGTATATGTGCCAGGGCTCTACTGCATGTTTACACAGTTGTCTTTAATTTAAATAAGCAGCATATGTATTTGTGCTGATGTATCATCTGGGAAAGTATGCGAGTGGATTTTCTTCTTTCTTTCATAGAATTGCTGAGCCATCAACAAGACTCTGGTCAGGTCTCATTACTAAGCACTTGAAACCTTGTTTGACAAGTGCTGTATAAATATAAAGTTTATTACAACTTATACTCAAATATGGGGGCAATTCCGCTATTAGTTGTGCTAAAAAATCTATAACACGCTAGAGTTCTGAAAGTTTCACCAATATGAGAAAATAAAGAGGAGAATCTTGCATAAATAACAAACTATTATTAAATCTATCAGTCTGTTTTTAATGAAAAACTGTAATACTTTCTATAGCTCGCTGAACTATTTTTCTCCTTCATTACTAAACCACTAGACTGGAGCTCCATCTGCATGTTGCAGCTTGCAGCTATAATTTCATTTCATTTTAACTTTCAGAGCTTGTGTGCTCCAGACTCCATGGAAAAAAAGGGGCATTATTAGAGCCTTGGTACTGGCTAAAGTTACCACAAGGCTTTTGCAGAAGGGGGCAATTTTGACATTCTTTTAAGTTCTAGCTTTCATGATTGTAAGAATTTGGATCCAAATTTCTCCAATGAGATCATCAGAAAGTGACAATTACTATTTCCAAATTTAAACATTTCTCTCCACTTCAAGTTTAAGTCAGATTCCTGGTACATGTATTGTACCTGGTGAAAATAAAATCTGATCTAAATGTAACCAGTAAAACAAACTCCACTTTGGAAGTTAGTGCAAGGATATTACTGTATGACCTTGTCTTTCACAGAGTTTGAATGAAATGTGCGGACAGTGTTTAGAACAGAGCTCTTTATCTGGGCCTTGGGGGATATGCTCTAAAAAGATGTTACCTCCAGTAAGTGGCCGGTCAGGGGTCTCCACAGGATCTCTATACGATCCATGTTTACAAGGCCAGTCTCAAGCAGCTTGGCCACAGCAAACAGAGACGGCTCCTGAAACCAAGACAAGAAAATAGAAAGTACATATGAATACTGGACACCTTGCTAATCAAATGCATGGTCATCTATGACAGACAAGCACGATAACATCAAATTCCTGTAAAATTATATAAAGAAATGTTACATTCTGCTGCCATTTGACATTTTAGCCAAAGCCAAATAATGACATGTCTAAAACATCAGCGACTAAGTTTCACTTTTTACTAAAACACAAGTCATTACCTTGTTGTTTCCATAAGCCATTTCCATGGCTTCCAGGGAGAGGGAACAGAGAGCGTTGATCAGGTGATGCAGGGACACGTCATCCAGGTACCTAGATCACACAAAAAAATACAGATTGTGTATTATATATGCTTATTTCGCATTGCATAAATATTTGCAATTTTAAGAATTTAATTTTAAGAATTCAGACTTTTCAAAAGGAACCATTGTTCTTCCTGGGGGCGTTTTTCTTCAGGTCAGCCCAATTAATACTTATGAGGATGAAGAACTCTTCACTCTATCATTTATTATATCTAAAACTCCTCTGCAAATAACAAAGTTGAATTTGTAGGCACAAAAAAAGCATTTATGGCCATAAGTTTATTATTCGTTCTGAACAGATGATGTAGCTCCACTGACCTTTACCAGCGAGTGTATTTCTTTAAAAAAACATCAGCACAGGGATAAGTACCTAGTTTCTATAATAAGTGTTTGTTTTCATAGATGAAGGACTGGTCCTTACTGGGAGCTCTCGAATAGCCTGGACAGGATGTTAGAGATGACGGGCAGGTCTGTCATGACGGCTGTGGTCAGCACCTGTTTAGGTTAAAGACCACAACCAGTTAGCTCATTCCCTTAAAAAAAAAAAAAAAAAAAAAAAAAAAAGGTGAAAAACATACAGCACAATACTTGATCAACACAGTTCCTGAAAAGACTCACTGTACTGGGTCCCTCTACGGCTCTGCCAGGCTTCAGGGCACCACCCACCCCCGGCTTCAGCCCCAGGATCCACACTAAGTGCTGGGACAGAAAATAGAGAAGTTGAAGGAGAATCTACTTCAACTGTAATGGTTGTACAAACAGGAAATGTACACTGACATACTGATATTTAATTCCAATAATAACAATAATAGCTTTAGATTCCAATAATCCAAAGCTCTTTTGTTTGTGAGTTTTGCAAAGCAAAAAAAAACAAAAAAACATTCCTAACAGCTGAAGTAACACATTTGGAGAATAGTTTGCAAAAATTATTCTTGTCATCTCTTTTCTCATAAGTGCAAGTATAAAGTACATTTATGCCTGTATAAATGTCATTTTGCCTTATACAAGAGGAAGTGTACATACACAAGTGTCTGTGTGTGCATGTGTGAGAGAGAATGCCCATTTTGCCATGTCTAATTAGATAAGCGTGTGTGCATACAGTATGTGTGGTACCAGGTGGTAGTAGTACCTGCAGTGTAGCCAGTACCAGCTGCCAGGAGGTGCCCAGCACGGCCCCATGGCAGTGGGCCAGGTTCAACAGGGTTCGCATACACTGGATGTTCTTGGCAGTCAGCTGACAGAGGGACAGACAGTTATATTATAGTACATTTGAATGCACATGTCATCAGGCATTTAGGTGACATACTCCTCCAGAGCAAAATCACAATGAGCGGAATCGTAGCAAACTAAAATTACTGCCTCGCAGTTGTACGCCTCCACCAACCAGTCAAGCTGCCGTTTACAGTTTATTGTCCATACTCATTATATATATAGTGAAGACTTTGAAGCAATTTAATAAAAGGGATTAAGTGTATTTTTTGGCAAAAGGGAAATTGTCGCTATATTGACATGTAAGATAATTTCCAATGAGAAACATGCTGTTTTTGTAGAAGAGGACTGATAGAGAGCTTTGTCACATGGTGCAACAACAATCACCTGAAGCTCAATACCAGCAAAACCAGAGAGTTTGTGGTTGACTACAATTCTTCAAATAAATGGATGTTGCTCCAAAGAAGCTACAAATTCAAAATTAGCTGTGTGAAATACAACAGTCATAGCCATAAAACCACGGCAGCAAAAAGAGGGTTGGAAAATACATGCACACATAGGAGAGTAAGAGCTAAGAACAGAAAATAAAAACAACATGTTAACATTATTACTATGGGGATCATTCTAATTACAGCATAATGATTCCAGGTTAGGGTCAAGGTCACTGCCCATGTATTTGAAATGTGATTGTCCTCGAGGGAAATTTAGATACAGTGACCTGCCTATGTTCATAACAGTTACCTGAATGGTGCCCGGAGAGAGAAAGTGTGAGTGTTTTTATGAGGGCGCCATTATAAATGAGGTGTTGTGCATATTATGCATATTAATATGACAACCTGGCAAACAAATGGCTTTGCTTTGCATTTTATTTTATTTCAGAGTGTGTATATCTGTGTGTACCTGCTCTGAGAAACTTCAGCGACGTCAGACGGGACTGTTCTTTATGCATGGCACGTTTGACTGATTCTTTGGGTTATATCTTAAATACTGTAACTCCCAAATAGCAAAATAAAAGAAAGTTGAATTTGGTGCTATTTCAATCGCAGTTCAAGGTTTGTCTTGTTCAGTTTTTTGGTCTTGATCCACATGATTATAAAACGTAAGCTTTGTTGTTGGAAAACTGCTACATGGATTAAATTATTAAATGTCAAGTGTAACCACAGCTTAACCATAATTGTGTGTGCAGGTGTGCCCTTACCACCACAGTGCCCTGAGGCTGGGCAGTGAGTGGCTGCCCCACAGCCACCACCTGCTGATGAGATTCACTGGAGGGGCTGATAATCTGCACACTCTGGCCCTGGATCGAGTAGGCTGAACAGAACACACACAGACACATACATGTGCAAACACGCACCCACACACACACAGGAGTCAAGTCAATCAGAGTCAGTAATACACACAAACAGGTTTAATAACAAGCTTACGACATGCAAGAAAAGCTTTCTTAATTAACTCCAAGGCAAACATCCATCGCGAGTTGAGACCCAATTTGCCGGCTTTATCTCCACAAGCTAATATGCAAATAATGAATGTCTGAGTGGTTGGTTTGAGAGCAGCTGTGTGTGTGTACGTCTACATTCTCCAGACACATTCTCCCTGGTGTTCCTAATTAGAAGCCACAGTGAAAAGTTATGGATTAATGCAATAAGAGTAGGGCAATAGGGACAGGTAGAGTGCCAACACTTTACATGTTAAGCTCAGTTTTGCAGCATGCATGTGTAACCATATGGGAGAACAGAAGTGCTCATTAGTTTAACATAAATACAAATGACCAGAGGCCATCCTCAGGGTAAGAAAGGGGGACTTTCAGCTGTGTGTGTGGCACAGTTATATACTGGATTTTGTGACGCCAACGTTAAAGCAAAAATGCAAACCTACTCAGCCTCAAGTGGTTTGCAGCATTATCCAGGTATTTCATTTGTGCCGTACCTTTGCTGGAGAGGTTGGCGGCGTTACTGCTCAGCACGGTCAGGGCATAGTGAGGAGGCAGAGAGGCCTTGCAGATGGCTGTGATGAAGGCGTCACGCGGCGTCACCAGGCCCAGGCGACCACACAGAGAGGCCATGGTCAGCTCTGCTTTTAGGATGTTCTCTGTGGCCGTCTCATCGGTGCTGAAGAGACGGGACAAGAGAGAGGAATGAAACAGAACAAGTGAACAGTGTTGTCTGATATCCAGGACATCTAACAGTATCTAATTGTACTGTCTGTAGCAATGAACTTCTGTTATAACATGAGTTAGCATGTAATGTGTTATGATAGAATCACTTCCATTAAGGCTGGCTCCAATATTTTTATTTGGTATTAGAGAAAGATTATCATTCTGCAGAAAAGAAGTAGAAGATGTGTGATGAAAGCTAAATCTTTATCAGTGTTTTTTAATTGAAAATTGCAAAAGTTGTATTTTATCTGTAAAGGCAAAGTTCTTTTTTGTATAGTACCATCGTGCAACACTAAATAAAACAGCTAGTACACAGTCTATAAGACCATTTAAAAGACCATCTATTAGTAGAAATCAGTTAAGGTCCAAGTTTACCTCCTGTCAGCTATTTATATTTTCAAACACAACAACAGGAAATCCAAATGAAGACATTAATAATGTTTCAACTGTGACATGCACATATGAGAAATCTGTATGCAGGATGATTTGGGCATTTTATATGGGATAATTCATTCTCTCCTGCTTAAATCATCAAGTCTACATCCAACATGACTGCTGACAGCAAAAGAGCAGTATGTGAAAAGGCAAACGTTTCACTTACCTGGCGTCTAGCAGCAGAGACAGAGCAGCCAGTAGACCGCACCAGCAGGCACTGACCATCTCCTCCCAGACCAGGTGGGCTCCTGAGACAGAGAGAGACAAAGCATTTTTATTCAAGAATTATTTCACTTCAGTTCAGACAGTATGGCCTCCACTTTTGATATCTTGTTTGAAAAAATAAAGACACAAAGGCTCCAAACTGGCCACCAGGTGTCATACTGTAGAAGTGCTACCACCCACAATCCTCATGGGTTTGTCAATCATGCAGTAAAACACAAAGACTGTAAACATAAGTGTACAGTTTGCACAGATGTTGCTTTTCACTTTGCTGCATCTTACTTATCTCTTTATCTATAATTTGACTGGTTTATATCTTACACTTTACTGCTTCCCTAACACTTTGTCCATTCTCACCAGGTTGAGGCTGCCACTCCTGATCAGGATGAGTCTCCCTGAACTTGGCAGCTGCCTCCTCCTCCGTGGCCAATTCTCTTTCGATCATAGTGGTGATGCCCCGCACCAGGTCCAATAGGGCACTGAAGGCCACAGACATGGCATAGCCCTCCGGGATGGACGGGGGCTCCACCTTGTCCAGCATCTCTAGACTGGAGGGTGAAAGAAAGGGACGGAGCAAATGAGATGGAGGTTAAGATTCGTGTATGTGCCGGTGTAAAATGAACATTGTCCATAAACTATAAATGTTACGAGGTCAATCCATACGTTTAAATATGTGTGTGTAACTAAGCGAAAAATCCTAATTACAGCAAATAGATTTCCTAAACATTAAAAAGGATTAATTAGGCACTTTTTGTTACAGGAAGGCCTCTGGCTAATGTAATTCCTTGTATTTAACAAGTTACTTTGCTGTGAAAGACTTTGATCTCACTTGATCACTGCTTGCAGAACACAACTAATTTCATAGTGATGCTACAAGCGTATGTTTATGCCACTTAGCAGTATAGAGATTGTAATCCCTACAACTGTTCACATGAATGAAAATGGATAAAGGGAGTCAGAAAGGTGAACTATTTAAATCTGTATGATAACAGCACTTACTATGTGGCCTTGGCGCTGCCCTGGACACTAACAGTCATAAGGGGGATCCAAGTACCACGGTATTCAAATGCAGCCTGTGTGGTCAGGTTTCCGCTGACCCCTCCTGTTCCTGGGCCGCCCTGTGCTGCGCCCTGGGCCCCTGAACCTGAGCCACCTGGACGTAAAGTCAGAGTGTGGTGAGAGAAGAGTGGAATAAGAATAAGATAAATGCAAGATTGGGAAAAAAGCAATTGTAAAATATAAGAAAATATTTTTTTTCTACCAAATATCCAGGGCCCATGAGCACTGTGTCTGTACATCAAGTGTGATTTCATTTTGAGTGTTTTTCCTTTTAAATCAGGATATTTGTTTTAAGATTTTATTTTTCAAATGCACCTCAAAGAACTTCTCATCCATAGCTGAATTTTAGGTGCATTTCAACAAATTTCTGTGAGATCTAGTAAATTCTACGGACATGTGAAAATGAAAATTCATTGACTTTTCAACAGCTTCAGGAATAATATTTAGTGAACAAAAAGCAATACACTGATTACTACACCACAGGCTCGTAGAGCTCAAAATGAGGATTTGATTACTCTTAACAATCAGGGAACTGACCAGCAGGTGCACTAACTGCAGCAGTGTTGCCCGCATTGGGGACGATGAAGAG
This sequence comes from Holacanthus passer, assembly GCA_025331565.1. NCBI lineage: Eukaryota > Metazoa > Chordata > Actinopteri > Pomacanthidae > Holacanthus > Holacanthus passer. The sequence goes on from JAFREQ010000003.1 coordinate 129,293, forward strand.
GGACTGGATGAAGGAGCCCAGGGCGTTGACAATGTCTCTGAATACCTTAGTGGAGTGCTGTTTCATGTCATATGACTGACAGAACGAACTGAAAAGGGAAAAAAACACAACATTTGAAAGTTTGGAGACTTATTATAAAAATGTGTGTTTGGTTTGTAGAGCTCAAGATTGCTTACCGTAATAAATGTGGCTGCACACACAGTCTATGGACCGATTCCACAGCCACCGCTCTCAGCCACTGCGGCTTCTCCCCATCCAGAAACTTCACCAGCAGAGACAAGAAGATCTCACACTCAGTCACCTGCAAAGCAATCACATACATATAAGATTAGGACAGACGTTTGGCCAGATTTGTTGTGTATCTGGAAGCTGGCCTCAGACAAAATCCCTGAATCCTTTCAGGCTTTGATGAAGCTATTCTGTGGCTTACCATGCATTTTGATTGAGGTGGGTAAACGATTTCAAGGATTGATGGAATAACACTAAATAAAAACAGCTGCAGTGCTTATAGATGCAGTTAAGCTCATTAAAGCGCCTGAAGCAGAACTAAGACAAAAACTACTACTACACTAATCCAATGCTAATAAGACCAGATCAATTAAGGTTATCAGCTGTGAGCCGGAGAAAATCCCTTACTCCATCCATCCAGGTGCCAGTTCTGGCCAGTTGACCATCACTGCGGACCGGTCCCTTACCAGTAAGCTGTAGAAGTGTTTGATGAGGACTGAGACCACGCGCAGCAGCCTCATGCAGATGGGAAAGTACGGTTTCTCCACAGGTGCTGGTGAGGCCGCGCTGCTGCTGCCCTGCCGGAACTTGATGTTGGGTGAGAAGAGCTTGATGACGAGGGGACACACCCTTTCCTTCAGGAGGAAGCTGAACTCCTGGTGCTGGGCAGGAAACAGAGGGGGGCACTGGTCATTATCTTTAATGCTAATATTTTCTGGGGTTGTGCATCTGTGCTATCTGTAAATTTTCATTCTAATAAGCTATAACATGTAGGGCTGTATGTACCTGTAGGAATACCCCAGGAAAATCATTCAGAACAGATTCCAGCAGCTCTAGTCCAAATGTCCGGGTCATCTCTGTCATCCCCACCAGCCAGTAGGGGGCATCAGCATTCACCAGCTGGCACAAGTCCTGCAGGGAGGCAGACAACAGCATTTTAAACAATGGAGTGTTATGTCCTGCACACATCACAGTGGCTGAAACAGTGCAGTCACTGAGCTCTGCTGGAAGGATAAGCATGATCACACAAAAGTGCAGTGTGGGTGTGGAATGACATGGGACTTTGAGACAAGGGACCTTTGAATCTCTTGCAAATTTGACTTCACTGCAAAGATGAAAGCAGTCACTAACTTTTTTTTCAGCTTTAAAACTCGAGGTTATGAGGATGGTAATTACAGTAATTTCCAGTTATGGGAACTATTTTCATTTCTTGTCTCTAGTCCACAAATGGTGAGATCATGAGCCATGTTTCAAATCCATCTTGTTCCAAAGGTTTTACTTGAAGACACCGGGACAAGGGCACGACACTGTGTAGAAGGCTACCGCCTCCTGGTGGACATACCTGGAACAGCATGTATGCATCTTTTGCACTGGGCCTCAGAGTACTAACAGACCGCCTGTTGGTGTTTCCCTGCACAGGAGGAGGCTGCTCCACTATACCTGTAGGGGGAAATACAATTTATAGTTTAGGCTTTTAAGCAACTCATTAAGAATACAACAGTATATATATTTACTTTTTCCTGTTTATTCCCACAGATCATAGTATATAGATTTATTTTACTACTGTTCATAAACTGTCTTCCATCACTATATGGACTCCCCATTTTCCTCAGACAGCACCAACGCCCTCTGACCTTTGAAACGCTCATCCTCAGCCACCATCCTCTCAAAGACCACAGTGACGACCTGTCTGACGGTGGCGGCCGCTGTGTTGTTGGTGATGTTGTCCTTGGTGAAGTGCAGACGGAAACACAGCACAATGGCCTGGGACAGACAAAACGTAAAGGTATGTTGCAGGATACGGTATGCATTTATATATATTGCATAAACTGAATCTAAATTAAGGATGGATCTAATAACTTCAGAAAGTAAGACTGGAGTCCACTCATGTCCTACAACATTTAATGAAAACAGTGTGAAACAGAATTGGTCTAACAGTCTGTATAATTTGGCACTGTGCTATGATGCTGCACAAATTACAGTAAGGATAAGGACAAATATATTTATTCATGGGTATAATAAACATTATAGCTATAGTTCAATATTGGATGGAAGATGACTCATTGAGAAACAGAACTGAGTGAACTGAGTCCACATATAGATACAAGGGAATAGGTCATATATCTACATATACAAACAGTATGTGATACAGGAGTGTGTTTTTCTTCTACCTTGGATAGTACTTCATCATGTACGACTGTGTTGGTGGTTAGCAGGACCAGGACGGTCTGTAAAAGCTTCAGCTCCTCCAAACCGTTTTCCATCAGCTGCCACAACATGTTGATGATGTTCCCTGCAGCCGCCTGTCATGTACACACACAACTTAAATTTTTTAGACTGGTCTTCATCAAACCATAGCATTTTACTGATCATCCACCAGCATACACACATACACATGTACACATAGTTCAACTCAGGGAGCAGTATCAGAGTTGCTAGATTGTCAGACAGAAAAAAAAAAAGTCAAGTGAGAGGCTCAGCTTGAAGTCACACAACCCTGAATCAAAGACATGTACAAAAATACACACTTGTGGGACCAGCTGGTGCCTCCTGCTTAGGGGTCACAACATCATAGAGTTCAAAAACACCAAATCTAGCTGCCAGTTGATATTATGTCACTTGATGCTCACAGTAAGTGACACAGCATGTCCTTTCTTGGGTCAAACTGTCCAAAACACAACTACCTGTCACGCAACCCCTCTGTGTTCTGCTCTTTTGTGATGACAGGATGGAGTCACAGGGAACTCATAACTTAAAAAATGGAAAAGAAAAAAAATCCCAAACAGGAAATGTATTAATTCTCAATTTGTGTGGTGTTGACAATCTTGTACCTGGGGTGTAGGGCACCACTGGATGTCCTCATAGGTGTGCAATCAATAAGAGGCAATTCAGTGTCTGTTCCATCCTATTACAACATTTTCTTTCCAGACACTTTCACAGATCTCTCTCCTTCCCCAAGGAAACAAAATGACATTAGCTATCACCCCGTTTCCCTCTACATGACAAAGTATCTGACTTGGTTGTCTCCAGTGACACTTTAAGAATCAATACTGAGGTTTTGTCTTGTGAGACCCTCAGTTAGCTTTTAAATCCTGCAGTTTGGTGATGAAGTGAAGTGCTGCTGACAAGAGAAAAAGAGAGGACGTACAATGTTCAATGGATCAGAAAATGTGTGTGTGTGTTGTAGGGCATGAGAAGTGTGTGTCTTAGATGTCCTAGATGTTCTCGATGTTTGTTGGGAGCAACAATGTGATAACAGCCACTCAAAGACAAGGATAAAGAACTCTGGCAGAGGGTAGTAAAAAAAAAAAGAAAAGAAACAAAGATAAAATGCTATCTCAAAGTCCGAGACAAATTCCCAAAACTTCAGACTCGTCGAGAAAATCTGCCTCACAGTCATGTTGCGATGCCCTTGAACAAAGCACTCAAACACCACCCACTCAGGCCACAAGATAATTGTGTTTATTATAGCCAGTATCTTTGAGGTGTGAAGATATGCAACAGCATGAACTGACATGGATTAGTGCTTAAATGATTAGTTGACAGCTGACATAAAAAATTTGACAAAATCATGGTCATTTATAAAGAAAAAATGACAAAAACAGCTGGTTCCAGTTTCTATAACGTGGATTTTCTCTTTTTTATATAGTTGTAAATCAAATGTTGCTTTGGACAGCTGCTTAAACAAACCAAGCAACATGAAGATGTCACATCACCCTCTGGGAAATAAAGATTATTTTCTCATCCAAATCCAAAAAAACAATTAAGAGATGAATTAGTAATCATAATTAGTTACAACCCAAATGTGCATAACATGGACTGAAAACGGAAAAAATGTAAAAGAGTTGATCAGCATTACACCATGTAGCCTGCCATGTCACCAATGTCTTATGAGAGGCTTCAGGGGGTACAGAGCACTTAGACTCCCCCACCAAAGGCAGAAGCTTTGAAACCTATGTTAACCTAATTAAATAAACGTCTGACATCAAAATGTAGAAAGCATGGGATGGCTTAATAAGCTTTTAATAACCGTCTTTTATGGTGTATTAACAAGGCAGTTGTGCAGCAGCCCCAGGGTGCCAGCTTTCAAACAGCTTTGATCTCAGGTCTGACTCCAGCTGGGTTATTTAAAAAGGTTCAAATCCTCTTCACCCATCACATAAGGTTATATGAAAATACATTTGTGTTTCAGAAATTATGACCAACCCATTTTCTATGATGGATACTTTATTCCACCTAGTCCTTCAGGGCTGTTTAACTGCCACTGCACGCAAGGATCATGTGAAACTACTGGAGCAGGCTGGTAATACTTTTTCTAGGCCAATGGATTCCTCGAATTCAGAGGTTATGCAAAGACTAAAAAATGGACAACTGTGGGAGGGACTGAGTAGTGGAAGAGGAAGGGAGGGTGGGGTTGACACCTCTTAGATGTCGCCACCAGTGACAGGAATAAATTTAGATTAACCATTCTAATATTTACATTGTCTGATTGGCTATTGATGAGTTGCATTGATCTGAATGAATTAGGAGATTTAGGAGATTAGAAAGGATTTGTCTAAGGTGGTAGGTGAACTTGCAACTACACTGAATGAGCAAAATGGAACATTGATGTCTTTATGCATTTATTTGGTGGCTGGTGAATTGGTAAGAGAGAATAATCACAAGTCCTGTATTAATTGTGACAATCCATAATACCTTAACAAAACTAATCCTTGATACAAATAAAAGTGAATGCATGACCTCAAGCATCAAATGTTCTGTAGAAAAGTGTTTTCTTAATGGCCAGCCTCCACAAGGACATGTGTATCGACTCGATTCTCTTGGTGGTGATAATCACCTTGTGTTATTCTGTGAAGTAGAGTGACGCGGTAATGAATCCGGATGAGAGCAATGACCTCTTATTGATTTCACTTGTTAAAACCAGCTAACCAAAGGGGAAATGTAGATGTGGTAATGAAGCCTGAGGGATTTTGGTGGAAAATATCAGTTGCGTGTTTTTACTCTTTGATACTGGATGAATATGCATTTATATTCTGATTCAATTTAATTATATTAAAAGAATGATTTTTGGTCATATTGCTCATTGATTAGTATGCAAACACATAATTTTTGTGCACATATCTCTGAACACAAGTGTACTGTAGGCATATGCCTGTATATCCAGTATCAGAACAGAAATGGTCCTCACCTCAGACACCACCTCATGGGACATGAGTCTCTGGATGGCAGCCAGACACAGCTGGGTGATCTTTGGCTCTTTAGTGCCACAGCCCATCAGAAAAGGCTGCACAACCTCTGAGCTGTTCTCCTTCAGAGCTGCAGGAAAAGGACAAAGATAAAGCTAAACGTCACTGCAATTTCTTTTTGTAATTTCTAATGTTTTTAAAAGAAAAGAAAATACAAATCATTCCTGCATAAAACCCAGTGTGCTGTCGAGAATCTGAATAAAAGCTTGTTAATATAATCTGAAGCCTTTGGTGTATTCAAATCAGTATCTGAGAGAAGAGAAAGAGATAAAGAACAAATGCCATGTCAAGGCAAAGATTCAATGGTCAAAACCGCAGAATATAAAAAAAGAAAGAGAACATTCTGTCTAACTTTAAATATCCATCTGAGGAAGCTGCAGTGTTCTCAATTATTAATCCAAGGTTGAATGATGAAAAACTTTTTAAAAATGTGAATCCAATTCCTTTTAACTATCAAAGTTCGAGGATATATTTCTACTGGGTTTTTATCATGGAAATTCCATTTTACAAAGACATGTAAAATATGAAATAAAAGTGTGGCCTTGTTACATTTGTGCTGTCCAATCTTAACAGTGAACCAGTGCTGTGCATCCACCTACCTGCACCATTTTCACCTTCATTACATTGGATGTAGTTTCTTCGATTATATAACCTGCACAACGGGTTTGGCCATTTAATCTTTCTGTGACACCTCATTATGCTACTGTGACAAATAACAAACCCATTCTGGAAACAAAGATTAATGAACTATTCTGCAATGAGTTGTTGTACAGTTTACAGCTGACAGAGGGGCAGACGGAGTCAAACGGTCAACGGTGGCACTTGGAAAATGTCGACTATGTGTCAACTCTGCAAATGTTACCAAAAGCTGGACTTTGTTTATCAAGACAGCACATCTCCTATTCCAGACACATTTGAAAGTGCTGTGTAGTTATCTAATCAGTTAAATGTATTCAATGGATGAATTTTGGCAACTTACAAACAAAGCTCATATAAACTTATATTAATATAAAGAATAACCTCATTAAAATTGCCATATTCAATTTAAATAACTGAAATAAATTCAATATTTTGTGGGAGAGTCATTTTCAAATCAGAGAGAAGAGCACACTGTGAAAGTGGCAGCCTGATATCTTTCTCACTCACCTGCCAGTATGTCTGTATTCCTGGCTGCAATGGTCTTAATCTTCACGATGCCAGACTCTGCGGCCTAGGGGGCAAAAAGGAGAGAGCAGACATTTACATTCAATATAACGCGTATCGAAAGGTGCTGATGGTGCAGCATCACCGTGCTACTGGTGGCAGACACACAACCTCATGTTGTGATGGCCACAGGGGAGAAAGAGCAGGGCCTGGCTGCAGAGAGAAAGAAGCACGGCTGGTAAATCTGTTGAGAACGGGTTTTAACTTCGGAGGGATGTGCAAGTAGGAAGTGATTTCCCCAGTGAGGTGTCTGGCAGTGGTGGTGAGATATGGAAAGGGTAAAGGAGGAATGTCAAGAGACAGAAAGGGCAGGAGGGGGAATGACATGGAGATAAGCCAAAATTGAGTCAGTCTGTGTGGGAGAAACAGAGATACTGAGCATTTACCAGTCAAAACAGAGGATATTCTTATCTCTCTACAGTCACAAAAACCCTGTCAAGATATTCTCGCTCAACCTCTGCTCCTCCTCATCACTACCCCCTCTCACCCTTTCTCAATTTTACTTTTCCTTCACCAAATTGTCTTCTTCTATTCTCACTGTTTTGTCTTAACCATAAGTAAGATACAGCAAGCACATTTATACCTTAAGACAACAACTTAAGAGGACAACTTAAGACAACACTGTATTGTTAGTCTGCAGACTGACTGATCATGACTACATTATTTATGTCCTTTATCTGTCATCTCAAGGAGCATTTTTCTTTTGGCAACCTGATGCTGAGGCAAGCACCATCTGCAAAGCCCACACAATGCAAGAAAGAGGCACATGGTCTGCCTCATTTAATGCATTTTATCACAGTTGTTGATATGACTTCCTTGTGAAAATGGAAAATGGAGCATTAATAATTTTAGTGTTAAAAAAACATGCATCTGCAGCTTTAAATCACAACATTTGGCCTGTCATTGGAACATATGTCACACAGAAGTGGCAGCGGCAACATCCCCAACTGAGCAAACAGTCAATGGACCAACATTACAATGCATTTTTCATACAGTCACTGCAGGACCTGACTGCATCTCAAGCAGGCATGTGTTACAAATGACTAGAGGCTTAACTCCCTTCTCAAAACCATCATCACCCTATAATCTCTGCAGCCACAGAAATGCAAGATAATTTTGTCCAAGTGACCACGAAGTGACCATTTCTAGTCTAACATGGTGAAAAATATCTTCAAGTAGTTAAAAAAAGCAGCAAAACATTCTACCAACACATTCTCTCCATGCGGACAATATTCAAACACAATGTAATACTGATAATAACTGATAGAGCTGCAACGAAAGAAAAACACAATTTTAATAATCAATTGATTCTTTCAGTCATTTTTCAAGCAAAAGTGTGAAACATTTGCCGGTTCCAGCTTCTTAGATGTAAAGATCATTATCATCATGAGCATTTGTCACAATATTTTTTGATATTTAATAGACTAAAAGATTAATAGTGAAAATAATCAACAGATGAATCGATAATGAAAATATTGGTCATTTGAACAACCACAAGGTCAAGACACAGTGGAAGCCAACAATTCATAACCTGCTGCATAACCAAGCAGCTGCTGGTTAGTGGGCTGGCCTGTTAATACAAACTGTGAACTGGCCTTTTACCGTGCAGCTCCTTAAAAAGTTAATCTTCAAAAAATGTTAGTCTCCCTCTTCTCCTTTGTTCCTCAAACGGAGCCAGAGGTCTTTACAGGGCAATGGGGAGAACACAGAGAGCTTTTTTTAGTCCCAAATAATTACAACCATGCTGTGGCTACTTTTGATATCCCCAGAGGCTAAGACCATAATACACCGTACCTCTGAGGGATAACTGAAAAGACAAGTGCCAGAACGGCAAAGTCTGGGATAGCACTGAAGTTTTAAAAGAAGCAAACAGCTGAAACAAAATTTACAATGTTTTCTCTGGCTTCGCACTGGCCATTTAAATTTAAACCTATGTTACAGTTGTGGTCTGATGATTTTAGAGCTGCAAAGATCAGTCAACTGGCAGAAAAATAATAGTTAACAATTTTGATATTGGATTGGAACTGTTAAAGTCATTTATCAAGGAAAAATGCTAAAATGTTTTTTTTTGCAGCAACTCAAAATATCAGAATTTTCAGCATTTGTCAGTTTAATATCATTGTAAATTAAACATGTTTGTGTTTTGAAATGCTGGTCAGATAAAACATGTTATTTAAAGACATTGCTTTTGGCTATGGGAACTTGTCATTTTTCACTACATTCTTTAAAAAAACATAATTAATTGGTTAATCATAAAAAAGACAAAACATTCATTGATAATGAAAATTGTTAGTTGGAGCCCAAGGTGAGTTGTGTTTGAGCACCAGCTGGTTTTCAGACGTCTTCACACCTGTGAATCTGTGATGCTCTATCAGCCCCTATATACCACAACATAACCCTTACTGCACACCGTGCTACAGCTGTCAATCTAGTCAACTGAAGTGAGTCATCCAGAAATTCTGCAGCCTGTGGCCCAAGGGCAGTAAGAAAAATGTGCATGTTTTCTCCCATCACCAAGTTATACAATAAATAGTCTTTCAAGTCCCCTTCAAACACTTCTGATGAAAGCCTTCAAGGTCCAGCTTTGCCAAAGTGGAACTGAAGGTATTTATGAAGATATGTGGCCTTCAGGATGTTGTTAAATGATAATAGTGGATGTTAAGGAGGTGATTTAACAGAATAATATCCTCTCTGATTTGCTAAGGCTGATGATGATAAGACACAAAAGTGCCATCTTGAAATATGATTGAATAATGTCATCTGTCCACGGCACAACTGCCAAAAAAGATGTTTTCTTCCACTACTGTAGAATCTGTGAGCCAGTCAGAACCAGGAAACCAATAAATGCCCCTCGTTAGAAGCACATTGTGGAGCGGAACCATGATCCATCTCCATCTTGAAACCATTGAAAATTAATCCCCACATGTGGAAAAAGGCAGCCTTTTTGTTCACAAAACCATATCAATCTCCACAAGGAAAATCTTTCTGATACTAGCTTTCTTCTTGATGCAGCATAAGATTGAGTGAAAACAGAGAAACAAACACATTTCTCCCCCTACTTCCTCACAGAAAGTGCTGTTTAAGCTTTCTGCCGTAGTGCAGTCAAATGCAGACCTTACTTCTCTATGAAAACTGTCAGTATTATGAAGTCACCACAATGTGGAAGGAAATACCACTGGTCTGTTGATGTCATCGTAAATTTATTTATATATCTTATGGATTTCTTTCATTAGTCTTTCTGAAAAATAAAGCCAGTTCATCTACAGTACTGCTGTGCTTGATAGTAACATTTGAAAACTTTACAAAAAGAGATTGATGATTATTTTGTTGGCATTCAATATCCAGGGACTTTTGGCCACTCTCATGTTGTTAAGGCATCATGATTCCTGTTTTTCTAGCTTGAAATCCTAATGAATCTTCAAAGTGGGTTGCACTGATGTTTACAAGGGCGGCATATCAAACCTCAACACTTCTTCAGTACCAACTAATATGTGTCCATAGAATCAGGTATCAAAAGTATAGAAGGTTAGCATTACTTTGGTCCGCTTCTTAGATTTGTTGAGTGATATAGTTGACTACACAAAAGAGGCCAAACCAAATATCTTATAATAAAAAAAAAAAATTAAAAATGCAGTAAATCGAGTAGGACTGGCTGAGGAGGGATTGGTACAGTGCATACACAATCCTAAACAAAGTTGGTTTTAAAATCTCAACAACCAGTAGAAAGGGACACTAAAGCTCTACTGTACAAATGATGTCAAGACCAGGCTGTATCAAGAAGCTCTCAGTACTTTCAGTTCTTCTCCGGAGCCTTTTTTGTGTGGAGATCCTCAAAAGCGGAACTGACCCAAGTCTGAGTGCCAGCTCATTTCTTTGAAAAGTAACATTAGTGAATCTCATCACAGATTGACTTCCTTAGAAACATGCTGTGAGAGTCTCAAAACTCAGCAGTTTTTGGGAACTGACTTAGCATATTATGAAAAAGGCTTATTCAGTCAGAATGTCAGTGCAATACTGTGAGTTCACCAAATCCTCACTCCATGTGGCTTGTTATTTTGTCACTGTACAGCCTACATGAATTGTCTAGCCATAAAAGGTTGCTCATAATGCTTTCATTAATTCTGCAAGTTTTCCGAAGACAGGCAGTCACATTTCACTGTGAGCTACATACAGCTGACAACACCTGACTCATCCAGAGAGAAAGCTGAGAGCTGGCTGCTTGATGTTTTTTTTCACCTAGGCAAAAGCAATCAGAGCACAACAAACAGCAAAGCCCTGGTGGTTTCACAGACTGCTACTCAATGAAAGAGAGGTTGTGAGTGTGAAGCTATGATGCAGAAAAATCAATGGGACTCTTCTTGGCTCCTCTTAACCCAGAGAAACCACTGGCTGTGGTGCAATGTCACTGTGGGAGATGGGCTGGGAAATGTGGGAGGAACTGGAATGGAGACTGGTTGTGAAATGAAGACAGGGCTTCCTTATTCTTTTTCTTCTCTTTTCAATAAGGATACAATGCTTTGCTATTAAGTTTTGATAATTTACTGACAAGCATGACAGTAATTCATTTGAAATGTCTCAGCAGCTAATTCATTAAAGTGGTAAGTTCTGAAAATGTGTGCATGACAAACAAAAGACAATCTTCCATAACAAAATCCGGGAGCTCTGTTAAATAAACTCAGAACCATGAAAAGAAATCACATTATGAGAATTGATAAAATGAGGACTACATTTGTATCTTGTAAGAGGCCCTAAATACCTAAATAATTTGAATCACACAGCAACGGCCACCACAGCTCAGCTTGTTTGTAGCACAATAGCATCCCTGCATCCCATCCCACGATGCCCAAATTGGAAAAGGTTGTCTCAATCACAACACTATTAACCGGAGCAGGAGTGAGCTCAGGTTGTAGGGAATATCAAAGTGTCTCCCTGCACTGCTGTGATCCCTGAGGGAAAGGTGTTGGTGAGGACCAGGCAACATGGGTAGTGATAAATCAATACTGAAGGAGGAGAGGCTTCATGAGGCCCCTAGGCAAGGGCCAGCAAGCAGCCTGAGATGTGAGACCAGATGTATGCTTTTTATGGTCCTGCGTGACTGCCACACAGCTCACATTGTAGTATCAGGCACCCAAGTGAATCAGTCTGCAGTGGCTGATCCATTTCTCTTTCTCATTGTAATGTTGTCTTTAACCAGGGCGAGACGTGAGGGAAAACAAACTAAGCCGATGTAGCCTGATATGTATCGCCCTGCTGAGCTGGCGGACGAATATTTCCATGGCCCCGAAAGCCCCGCATACAGTACAGCGATTCATCTAATGACCTGTGTGACCACTGTTACATATGCAAGCAAACAGTGAGCTTGCTATACTTGGGAATTACAGGGAGTTAAGGTAAAGAGGCTCTGACTGAGATGGTGTCAGTTGAATTACATAACTTTGTAAAGCACTAACTGCACTCTGTGCTTTTCAAAGACGAGTAAACGATAGGTTAGTATCTATTTGTCTACATGCAGCATGTTCAAACCATGACAGTCTAAATGTTTATCCAGTACAGTATCACCAGCCTCATTGTCATATGTTTATCTTTCAGCGAATAAAACTAATGTTCAAAAGAAAATACAATACATTCCAGATGTAAATGAACTCTGACTCAAACCTTGTGGCCTGCTGAAAGTGGACCACATAATAAAGAGGGGCTGTTTCGTTTGGAGCAAAGTGAAGTCATAAATGCTGGGTTGACTGTTGTCTTCTATGTAAGATACTAACAATACACATACACTGTAAGAGGCCCTGACATTGCACTTCCTTGTGCTATTCTGTTCTCAATATAAACCCTGATGTCACCATCACTGCTAGACAACGAAGACACTGAGTAATCCCAAGGAATATGAAAAAACAAAACACTTATATGAAATTGCTCTTGGCTGTGTCAATATTGCCAAGCTTATTGTGAAACCAACTTGCAATGTGAGATCCCAGACAGATCTACATAGGCTAAACTGAGGTCTACTATGACAAATGTATAAAACAAAACATGTTGCTGAAGCCTGAGCATTGTCCGCTTATTAATGCACTACAGCCAAATCAAAAGAACAGTCCTCATAAATGACAAAAAAATATTTTCTCATTAGTGGCATCTATCTAGTCATGCTGAGTGTCTTGGTTTTAGATGTGGAGGTTCTGAGATATCTGATATTTCTGCAGCCACGTCCATACAACAAGTTTGAATTGAAATTTGTTTGAGGTCCTCAAAGCATTGAAAAATGAGAGCAACATGTCAGATACAATGTCACGGTTATTTAGGGAAAATCACAAACCTTTAAGTTGCACATGAGAGGAAATATTATCGGGACCTTTTCTTGTATAAGTAAGGTTTGATTTGAGGTTGGGAAACGGTTAGGCATGAATTGGTTATGGTAAGGGTTAGGCTGTCCACAATGAATGGAAGTCAAACAAATGTATTAACAAGAATAGCTGCACGAATGTGTGAGTTTATGTGAGTAATTTGAACAAATTTTCACTTTAACAATAGACCATATATGAGGGATATATTTTCTATTTGCATGGCTGACAAATGCAAGTCAACCGTACAGCCTCACTCTCTTGCAATAAGTGATTGCAAAGCAGGGAATAATTAGGTATTGATGTACTGGGTAAACTATAACATCCAACCCATTGTCTTTGCCAAGGAAGACATTGAATATAACCCATTACTTGTTATTCAATAAGGGCTGGATCACATTATTTCGAATAAAGCATCAAGGGTTAGAACATATTTTAAATCTTTCAAAGAACTGGTTTTAATTTGCCCTGGTTTATGAAACTACTACTAGGACTAAGTGAGAAAATATGTTTTTGTGATTTGGTTGAACTGAGCCTTAAAATGACTGGACTTCCATGTAATTCACATCACAGCTAACTGGAGCACAGACAGAATATACCTCATACACAGCCAGTCAAAACATGTAGTTAGCTTCTCTCTATGGTTCCCACAGACTATTTGAATACTTGCATTAGCTGTATTAACCAAAAAGGGGTGACACAGGCCTTTTTAAACACCTGTATGTGTCTTTACATGAACGTCTGGTAGCATGAAGGCCCATTAGCTGACACAACTTTTAACACACAGTATGAGTCCAACAACAGAGCAAAGGCCTAGTGTCTGATGGGGTCAAACAGACGTGTAAAATCTACATTAATAAGAATCTAAAATGAGCTTCACAGCCTGCTGAACACTAAGACAAGAGCTGGGTGAAGCTAACTAGCCGGCTAACCTCTTTGACTGGGGGGAATTTCTTCTTGCACTCCATGGACAGAGACCGCAGGTCCGTCTGCATGTTCTCCAGCAATTTCTTCACCGCCTCGGGGCTGCTGGTCGACATCTTTGACGGCGTCTTCGACACGAATCTCAAGGAGCTGCACACGATAAGGAGTCCCTACCCTCCACCGCCACCACCACCCATCCACAACGGGGGTAATAATCCGTCGCTACTTTATTCGGCTCCCCTGGAAAGGAAAATAAAAACGCCGCGGTCCATTGACACAGTGTCCCGCTTGTCTGCTTTGAGCGCCGGAGAGCAGCGATGACACCGACATATGTTCCTCCTCCTCAAAGCCCGCCAACATCAGCCGCCTCAAGTCGCATCGTTTCCCAGCGATTTCTGCTGCTTTTTATCGAAGGTGTTCGCCCAAAATTGATCAGTCTGCCATCAGCGGCCGACGGCTCCACTTTCTTTCCCACAATGCCTCGCTGGACAGTGACACGTCACTCGGACTTCCGTAAACAGTGACCGATTCAGGATAATGGCTGCAGCGACCCCTGCTGGAAAGAGCCACCATTGGCCTGATGGTTGAGAAAGAACTAACAGCAGCAGTAAAAGACGAAGCTGCTTTTATACAAATTATTTTATTGTTTAAGTTATATAGTGTTGCATATCATTCTGAAAAATGTATACTTTACTTGAGTATTTCTGCTTCTTTATGCTACTTATACCCTTATGTCACTACTCATTTTATTTAATTTACTCTGTATAATTCATTTTTTACATATTGTATGCATATATTTTCTTAATTTATTGCTTATTGTGGGTTATTTTGTGTGCTTGTGTTTTTTCTTCTGAGACTTAATGTACCTGCTGTAGCAAAGTAATTTCCTGTAAAGGATCAATAAAGTATCTATCTATCTATCTATCTATCTATCTATCTACTACTCTATTACATATCAGAGGACAATATTTTTCCATCACTACATCCAGGTCATGGTGTTCAAATAAGGCTTGAATCGACGGCAGCTGGACTTGTTTGTAGATGCTTGAAGATGTTTCATTTCTCCTCCAAGAAGTCTCTTCAGTTCACAACTGTAGTGCAGTGCAGAAAAATCTTCAAGCATCTACAATCAAGTCCAGCTGCCGTTGATTCAACCCTCATTTGAATTTCCTCCAGTGCATATTTCTGACAGCCGTAGTTGACAGCCGTTATGAATTGTTATAGTTAAACTTCCCAAAAGTAGGCAATGAAAAGTAGTTAAAATTAGCTCCAACTCAACCCAGGTACACCATTAAATGCAGCATGTTAAATATGTTATAATATAACACTACTTTGCATAATGACTGGTATAGTTATTGATAGTAGTACTTCTATACTTTTACGAAATAAAATTTTGAATGCTCTCTTACTCATTATGGCATATTACTCCAGCAGTAAATTATATAATATAACTAATAATTAAACCTCAGACATTAGTTTGGCATACTAGGATCTACAGAATAGTGAATAGAAAACTGTGGCTTCTTAAATTATTCATGACACATTTATGAATTTCTAAACATTTCCATTGGTAAACATGCACTCAGTTGCCAGTTTATGAGGCATGCTACATTGAAGGAATGAGATACATTAAAGCAAGGTAGGAACATTAGTCAGCATGCATATTGTTCGTGGGACTGAAAAATTCCATGTGCAGACATGATAAACAGAAGGACCCATTCCCTAAGGCTGCACGGTGACAACCAGAAGGAGCTGACATGCTACCTGTGAAGACAGGCATGTTGTGTCATGACAGTAAACAGACTGCACCAGGCTCCTGGTTCTCTTTTTGTCCTGGCTCAGTTTTCGGTACATAATTTTCAAAAGAAAATGTGTTAATATTTTTTATTTTGTAATTGAAATGCAGCCAAGAAACTATTCAGTGTTCAACTTATAGGAGCTGCTCAACTCACAAGGAGCCTTTTTCGGCTGCTGGAGTTCTGTGTTGTCTTGCTGAAGAAACAGCTCCTGTCCTCAGGGACTTGGAGTACAAACTTCCACACCTCCTTAAATCCTTTTGAGTTGTGATGAAAGGGAAAACAACAAACATCCCTGAGAGTAGCAACATGAGAGCAGCAAAGTATTTCATACCATACAGGTGAAGAAGAGGTACTTTCAGATTAGTTGACTAACTTAAATCAAATATGCAAAATTTCTGATTAAAGCGTGGGCAGTTGTTCTAGTTTTTGAATCACAGCATTATTTTTTACTTTTTGATTTTCTAAGAATTATTTTGGATAAGACAGGTTGTTTGCAACAGTTTTACCTGATATTACACCAAATTATTGATGCTCAGTAGCTCAGATCAACACTCCAACCAGAACCTTATAATTCTGGTAATAATACTTCACTAAAAGTAAAATTTTACTTTTACTTCTGAACCTTGTCAGAGCATTAAAAGGGAATATCCCATGCCCTAATATTTCTGGAGATTTTCAGTGCTTTGAGATGGGAAGACAGCATAAAGCTGATTTGTGTTAGTCACACCATTTCCCCAGCGTCACTGACTATAAATATCCTCTTGTACAAGCCGTTCAGATTTTTTTGTTTGTCTAGCTAAACGCTTGTCTGACTTTATTCCAGAATCCTGCTGATGTCAAACAAGACCAAAAACAGTCGACAGCTGATTTGAAGGTGTGAGGGATAGGGATGAAAATAATCCATAAAAGTACAGCATGTGGGTTTTTACATAAAAGAGAAAAACATATTAAATGTATTCCACAGACAAGAAATTCTATAAAATCTAAACTGAAATTCAACAGATTACAGATGTTTATAACTGGCATGATGGACTCTATTCCAAGGATCATATGTATAGGATTTATATAATGCTATAAATGCTGATCTCTGTAAAACTGCTTTATAAATCTATTAAGCTGCATAATAGCTGGCACTTTGAGATAACTAAAATGTTTTGATCAAAATCTAATGATAATACAAATTAATAAAGAATTACAATAAATTATATAGTATGTTATTAAATGGATGCACTTTAACAGCTAAGAACTGTTGACACATCACGTCATTGTGTATCCTACTTTGTAATATCTATATTACAATGTGTTACAAGCATTTTTTGAAATCATAATCACTGACAATATGTTAACATTTTATTATGAACATACTAATTTGGCAATGCTCAACATTTATGCCCAATACTTACCATTAAAGGGAGTTAAGGCTCTAAGAAACTGTAGACTATAAAGTGCTATTTACATTGCTATCATTGAAGATTATCCATGTACTGAACTGTACACTCCCCCAAAATATAAAGATACATAGAACACAAATGTTGTTTCAAATGAAGATATTTTTTTATTCAGGCATAAAAAATAATTTTAGCATATAAAAGTTATATATGAAAAAGTGTTCCCCATCAGCAATCAGTGATCATATATTCATTCCAACATCTAAAGAAACACGTGATTATTATACAGCAGAAAAATGATGAGAGATGATGAGAGAGATGTTTGTTTTGGAATGAAACCCTTCAACCAGCCAGATCTGTTCATATTATCTAAGTGGCACAACTGTCTCCTTCAGGCACTTTACATTTTAATTTCATAAGATTCAATAGATTCAATTAGAGATAAGGCAAAACCGACTAAATTAAAATCATGTCAATAATCAGAAGATTGGGTGAAAAAAATCTAACTTTCATGCAACTCTGCAATGTTCAGTAAAGCAAGAATAAAACATATTGAATAAATGAACATAACAATCTGAAAAAGCTTAATTGAGTTGAGTTGGTCAGTTCAGCTACATTTAAATTTAAAAACCCAATTCTTGCATTGTCAAGCATTGGTTATTAGTATTCAGTTGTAGATTTTTTTATTAGAAAACTTTACATCCTGAGAAGACATCTCACTACCATACAGTAAAAACAGAGCTGTCAGCACATAAAAATACTGTGCTCTGTATCACAGAGGTGCTTTTACACATACATTCATAGCTTTTATTCAAGTGAACCTTTATGATCTGTGCACTCCTGTGACTCTTTCTCAGCAGATGTTAGAATCCAGTAACTGTAAAGTCATGTCAGACTAACTGAACATTAGAGATGTCCAAAACAGAAAAAAATGCTTCCTTAGAAAGCAGACACGATCGAATGTAAATTCTTAGCCACTGTGTAACAACAATGGCCACATTATTTCAACTGTACATGTGACTCTGCCACTGGCAAATGAGATGGTGACCAACTGTCCATAAAAGGATGTAACTCTTTAGGTAAGAACGATGATGCCATCATACTGTGTGTTGAAGGCGGCGTATGAAGAAAAAAGCTCCAGCAGCAGACCAGCAGTTACAGGTCAGGTGACTCTTAAAGTCTGCACTGTGCCTGTTTTGCCACCTTGTCTGGTGAGGTAATGCAGAGTTTGGATGGGGTTGGACAGTGTGTCAAAGCTGCCGAGTGACCTTTGACCCCTGCAAGGCTCTGATACAAACCCTCAAGTTTCTAGCAATGAGACTCCTTTTCATCAACAGGGAAGTAGCCATCCTTAGTGGGAGGTGATTTCTGATGGAGGCTGTCGCCGTCTGCTGCAAAGACGGCCAGCAGCCTCGCCTGCTCCTGCTTTGTCTTCGGTAGCTCGGTGGAAGGAGTGGTCAAGAGGACAAGGCGCTGTGAATGAACAAAATCATGACAGTGACAATGACAGTGGAAGACACTGAGATGACTATTCAATGCATCAATGGAGATTATCTAATTAAGACTGTATAGATCAGTAGTGCAATACATGGCAGCACAGAAACAGAAAGGAGGCCTAGGGGGAATGACAGCAACAAAGGTTCCATGGACATTTTGGTTACTTGGTAAAACACCTTAACCACTGGACCACAACAAGGCCCTGTTTATTTCTAACATATTGGCTTATTAAAAACAAACAAACAAACAACAACAACAATAACAACAAAACAATACATAGCTCTGCCACCTGGGGAGTTCTTTTTTCATTGCTTAATTTGTTTGCCCCCTTGTGACAGTCCTAAGCAAACTGTGACCGCTTCACAAAACAGCCCCAAACCAAATAGGAAAGTTGAGGGCCTTGAAACCAAAACAATAAGCTGAAAGATGCCCACATAATTATGTGGGTTTGTTACTACGAGCGACTCCTTTCAGATACAGATAATCATGTGATCCACTGATAATACAGAAATATTGATGCTGATCAGCTTTAACACATTTATTTTCCTAAATATCTGCTATCATGTGAAGTGCTTTATTTTCTAGGTTCATTCTTCTGGAATGACACAGGCTGTTTCAGTTGTTTCATTTGCATCTAGAAAGGACAATTTTAGGTAAAAACCTACCTCTCTCAGTGTTCCAGGGGTGTAGTACAATTTCAGTGCTCCCCAGAGAGGGATGCACAGCATGGAAGAAAGGGCCAGGATCCAGCCTATGCCATCGCCCCACCACGGGTATACATAATTATTGTTGTACTTCAGAGGTGAGTACTTGATCAAGGCGAAAGCAAAGGTTCCCTGATAAAAGAGACAGAGAGAGATTTCATGGTTCTGTATCGATGGATGTTGACTATATTACATATTTGGAGTACTAGTAAATACTTGTAAATAGGCAAAAACAATCCTTAATCTTAACCTTAATCCCTATGTTTTTTAAAGATATAGATAACTAAGGCTTTCTTTGGCCATTTGTGTTACTTTGCAAACAGAGATGTACTTTCATTGTTGGCCACCAGAGGCTGCTCTTCTTTCATGAGAACAGCATAATAGCTTGCACATTGAAAATGAATGTGAAACCCACAAAGCATGTTGCAGGGGTGAAGAATAACCAGCAGTATTTGATGACAGGGCCGGGGCGATAGCCAATCATGTCCTCGATGTTGTCATAGAAACGGTCGGCACCTGTAATCAGGAATCGGAGATGAGGGAAAGGCAGCGGAGACTTACATCAATATCTAACAATTATCTGTGTCGAGATTGGCTCTGTTTGAACAGCTGAAATGGAACAAGAAATCACATTAATAATCTTCATGACAGAAATTACTTCTAGAAACCATATCAGACTTCATTGTGATTTCATATCATTGGTTTTATTCATTAAATAAGCCAACTGATTGAAATAACATTCGCCTCACTCGGCCTGATGCCTCAAAATAAAGAACCTTTCATTTGTATTGATTGTCTGAACGTAGAGATCAGTGTGGACAAGGATATACGGTGTTATTGAGAATAAAGCCTTTTAGATACCCTGCATTCATGTCTGGCTAACACGCTCACCATAAATCCAGGCGATGCAAACAGACTCAAAAATAGCCACGAAGAGCAGGCACATCCCACTGGCTGCGTAGTAGTCAAAGAGCTGGAAGACATACATGCCTCCCTGTGGAGACAGACATGGGTTTATAACCCCGCAGGTACGACTAGCAAAGGAAAACCTGCATGCAGTCAAATAATGAGAAAAACCGAAACTCTGCATATTATGAAAGCCATGGAAGACACTCGAAGACAGTTCTGCAAAGTGCTACGCAGCAAATATTTTGTTGAGAAGATCATATTCAGGCAACACACAGTGAAAGAAACAACTGGGTGCACATAAAATTTTAGGAGAATCTGCAGTTTATGTGGACTGAAACCTGCAGCAGGTAGAAATAGGGAGTCTTACTGTGAAATTAGATAGAAATGGCCTACAAAAAGCCAGAATTGCAAACAAATCACCATTTATTATCCTCTTTTTATTCTTCTATTATGGCTGATTGTTTTAGTTTATGAATTGTGGGTTTTATTATCTTGAAAAAAGAAGTTTCTGAAGGGTAAATCTAAAACCTGGTTTGAAACATTTACCCTTCTTTGGGCAATATTACATGTTTATTATATAATTTTAGTCTGTAAAAACATTATGGAACAAGGTCACTGAGATTCACCTCTGTCAGCATGATGAGCCCGAGGAGGAAGGACACCACAGCCACTGCCAGGATGAAGAGCTCCCTGCGGTTTTTACGCCGGAAGGTGGAGGGATACATGTCCACCATGGCTGTCACCAGACTCTCCACACACACAAACTGATCAAGAAAGAAACAAGATGTATGAGATAGTTGTATGTATGTATGTATGTTTGTTTGTGCGTGTGAGTATCAAATGTAAATTGATTGCTTTGTAAGAACGATGTTTGAAACTGTAATATTGGAATTCTGTTTGTGTGATCTATGTGTTGGTCTCACTTGACTGTCCAGTCCCAGAAAGACAATCATAACGAAGAAGCAGCAGGCCCATAGAGGGGAGAAAGGCATCATGGACACAGCACGAGGATAAGCTATGAAGGCCAAACCTGGACCTGAATCAGACAGATTTTAAAAGACATTCTCATTAATCATTCTTGCCAGCATAATATCAATATCATTAAAATGAGGAAATCAATTTATCCGGAGTCTTTCAAAATAATTCAACCAAAGTAAATCAGGAGGAATAGGAGCTCTTTGATAAGAACATATCTCAGATAATCTCCCTGAGGATGGTAGATAACGGTGTGAGTGCAGTGATCTTTAAAAGAAAAACCCACCAGATTCAGCCACTTCTGAGATGGGCACGTCCTGCTCGTAAGACATAAAGCCCAGAATGGAGAAGATGGCAAAACCTGCAATAAAACTGGTCGCACTGTTCAGGAAACAGAGGGACAGGCAATCCCTGGAAACAACACAGAGACGAGGAAATAACGATGAGGAACGACTAATATGGTTGTGTAAAGTTAAACAGCATTTTTACTGACCTTTGAGGTAGAACAGAGAAACAGTGCAGCTGATCATAATGCCAAAATTATTTCAGTCCTTACCTGTAGCAGTTGTTGTTGTATTTGTTGTAGCTTCCCAGGGCAGCGAGGCAACCGAGGCAGATGGCATAGGAGAAGAAGATCTGAGTTCCAGCATCCATCCATACCTTCAGACAGAACGCAAACAAGATCATCAAATAGGAAAAAATTATTTGCCACAAAATGTCATATGGGTGCACGACATCCTTGCATCCTTAAACCTGCAATAACTGATCTTTGGTCACTCATGCGTTGACATGGCAAACTTGTTAGCAAACTATTGCCTATTGATGTATCTAGCGAATATGGCACAACTGTAGAATTTATTTTGAGTCATGTTCCTGTCCAATATTCGTTTAGCTCAAAAAACCCAATAATCTAACCCCTAACCCTAACCCTGTTACCATATCCAAGTACATTTTGCTCCCTGAACTCAACCACACCTTAGCTAAAGGAGCATCAGACCAGAAACACCCACTGGTAATTCTTGATGGTCCTTACAAGTATCTACTTGACTTTTCGGCATTGCGACAAAAGAGGTAATGAAACCTTCCGCAAACAGCTACCAGTTGATGAAAGGCTGTGATATATCTTGGATTTGTTCCAGGAGGGAAGTCAACATAAAGCTTTCAGTGTCTAAACTTCTTGATGATATGCTGAAAATATCAGTATAGGTAAATATGATCATATCAGCATGGATGTGTATAATTAATCTGTAAGTGAACTGAAAAGTGTCAAGTTTCAATTGTATCCGACATACAATCATGTATGTTTGAAAGTGTATTTCCAGCCTACCTGTGGGTCAGACAGCCGCCCCAGGTCGGGGTAGAGGTAGAAGTGGATTCCCCTGGTGGCTCCAGGCAGCGTGACCCCTCTGACCAGCAGGATCAGTAGCATAACATAAGGGAAGGTGGCTGTGAAGTAAACCACCTGCAGGGAAACAGCAGCACCTCCGAATCACATACGTGCCCACAAGACTTATAACAATATCTCTCTTCCAAGAAATGCTGCAGAGAACTATTGATGATATGATTTCTAGTTAATATTTGAATAGTATGAATGGAACAGACCTTGCCAGTAGATTTGACTCCCTTCCAGATGCAGAAGTAGCAGATGATCCATGCAATAGCCAGACAGATAACCAGGTCCCAGTTCAGAGAGCCAATGTGATTAATACCTGAAGAAATTCTCAACACCCTTCGTCTGGGCCACACAAACACACAAATAGGACCGACATTAGAAATACTTTTTAAAAAGTCTTTATACCACATTCGGTGTGTCACAACTTTCCTGGTATAACATTTTGTCTATGCTCCCATTTTGTCTAAGCAAAACTTCGGAAGCAGAAGTTGCATCTGGTTTAACAATCATACATTTTTAAAACAGAAAAAATCTGATATAAAAGATTAAATTGCTTGTAAAGTTGAATATTTGGTGAACTTGTTGGCACCTAAGGCCATTTGAGGACACGGTCAAACAAAAAGGCACTTACTCCCAGAACTCAATGACAGGAGAGGTGGTGTTCTCATGGTGATTGATGGAGCTATTCCCCCTCTGAAATGCCATACAGGAATCTTGAATGAAGGAAAGACAAAAAGACATTCAAGAAATCCAGGCTTTCTCCGAGGTTTCCAAGTTACACAGGGAAGTGAAACAATGGCACCGCTGAGACGGAGGAGGGAAACGGTGCACGAGCATTCACTCCATTAAGATAAAATGAAACTATAAATAAGGAAATGACGACGAAAACAGCAGAAACATTATATATGAACAACACTAAAAGTCAAGCATTACACACAAAGTACAGCTGTAACTGATAGGAATGTCATTAATTTTTTAAAGTATTTGGTCATAAACAAACATTTTGCACTAAATATTTTTGACCTGATGATGGTGCTAGATGAAAAGTCAGGCAAACACCAAAATTATCATTCTGAAGTAGAAATAAAAGTCTGTGTAAAATAGTTTGGAAAATTAAAAAAACAAAATGTCAACCTCATGATGGCGCTATAGGAAAAGACAAGGAATCACCAAAGTCATTAGGATTCATCCTCAGTGGACCATGAAAGCCTGTTCAAAATTTCATGGCAATCCATGAAATTGTTGAGATATTTTAGTCTGACCCAGTTGGACCGACAGGCTGACGATGGCATCTAAAAATTCAGATGTTCATATGCACGTCAAGATGGAGACCTGGCTACACCTGATCTACGACTGCACACTGTTTATTAGTATGTCTAGCAGAAGCTCATCTTCTGCTTTAGGCTTAGTGTCCTGTGTCTCACCTGTGTTCCAGGTGTTGTTGCAGGAAGCCCAGGGCAGATCCCAGGTGAAGGAGTTGGACAGGTAGAAGATGGCCCAGGCTAACACAACGATGTAGTAGATGTTAAGCAGAGCTGCAATCACCGTGGTGGCATAACCCACACCTGACAACAAAACACAACAACAAAAAAACAAAAACAAATTAACTTGTTGATGAAAGGATGATTATCATCTTGTATCATACCTGTCAGGTAATACATACACAACGCCTCAAAAGCAGTTTGAGTTCATAACCATCCAGTCTCCTGGCTGTGTAGTTGCAACATAGTCAAGAGTGTGACTACGTGCCCTCACATGTCACAAATTGCCCTTAGCCATTTACCTCTCTGGCCAGCCGCACCTCAACTTACTTGGCAGCCCTCACCTCCACTTCAGAAAACCTGAAACATTCCCACCCTCCACCTCAGCTAACCAGCCAACTCCTGTCCCTGACCCTTCATTAGCTATTCTTCCAAATGTCATCCTCTGTAGGTTATGAATATTGCTGGTGACAGACTCATTTGAAGGCAGAGAATGGAACAATAGCCAGTGCTGGTTGCTTGACAGCTGTTACAACTACATACATCACCATCCCACATCTGTGACATGCACACTGATTGTTTGACACGGACGCAGTGTACACTGAAACTGAATACATGCACATAGACGCATTGTGCAAGCATGTCTGAAATTCCTCTTTGGTCCCACATTGTTGTACAGACATGTATAGATGTTATCACTGATTGTCTGCATGAATCTTTGTATTTAACCTGCATGGTGCACAAGCAACTCATTGTTTCAGAACAACATGCATACCATGATCGTTACATATTTACATTAAAAAAAATCATCAAGAGGGATGCTCCCACACAAAAACTTATACAAAGCATGGTTAACATCTTAAAGGATGGAAAGCATGGCTTCATTAAACAGCAATTGAATGATCTTTCTTAAGAAAATACCTTCAAGTAATGGGCAGATTTTCCTCCAGCAGGTGATGCCGCCCTCGCTGGTGTACTGACCCAGAGACGTCTCCAGGAAGAAGACCGGGATCCCACAAGCAAACAGGAAGATGAGGTATGGGATGAAGAAGGCACCTGTATAAGCACATAGGTTAAATGAACAGTTCACCTTGATATCTTCAATATGCTCTCAAGTGATGTAAGAGTAGGAGACACTATTGGAAAATGTGCAAATTAATTAAATCACATTTACATTGCAAAGAAATGTTTCTAGAAAATTTCTTTAAAAAAAACAAGCAAAATGACGGTGATGAATTCTATGATAAGTCATGCTGAATATCATCAACAACAAACAAACAATTTTACTTACTAGGGCTTTGAAAAATACAAGATTTTATTGTTTGCCAGCTTTATTTTTTGTCAGTGAGGTGTCATGTATTTGACAATAGCTAACTGGCTCTTTTCCTATTTCCAGTGAACTTTGACCTTCATTGATAAATTGATCTCTTTCCAACATAGATCACATATTAACCTGCGCAATATATCCTCCTGAGCTAATTAATATTTATTTCCTTTTAGATGCTTGGCTGCCATTGGTTTGAAAGCAAATGCAAAGATGAGATTTCCAGAAACCTTGTTTTTGTGGTGGAACAATTTAAGATGTTGCAGTGTGGTGGTCTCAGGAGGAAAAGCTACTGCACCTACAATCCACCCTACCCCAATGCTGTACCTACATGACTACATGCAGAAGAGATAAGTGATTCCATCACTCACCTCCTCCGTTCTTATAACAAAGGTAGGGGAAACGCCAGACATTCCCCAGGCCAATGATTTCTCCAGCCACTGACAGAACAAACTCAATTTTGTTGCCCCATTGGCCCCTGTCTGTCATCTTCTCCTCTGTGCTGGGAACAATGTCCAGAGGCCTGCTGTGTCCATTGGAGGGCTCCACCTTGGATGTGTTCTCCATGTCATCTACGGGCCCTGAGGGTTACAATGGAGAGTTGAGGAGAAAAACAAAAATTACAGAAGAAGAAATGGGGCAAAATACATACGTAGATAAAGCCTACGGGATGGCAATATTCCAAAGGTCATAGCAGGGCAGCGTGCAGTATATCTAGTTTCTTTATTATCTTTGTCTGTGCCATGCAAAAGCCTGGAGGTTATCAAGCATTTGGTTGTGTCTCTGTGTGTGTGTGTCCATGTTTGCATGCAGCTAATTTTGTCATCATGTCAAATTGTGCAAATGGGGTAACAGGAAACAAGAGATTGGCCCCAATGCAAAATACTGAGGTGAAGCTGGTGCGTTTCAATTAATGCAATTATTACAAAAAAGGCAAAAGGCTTACAAAATGGAGAATGAGGGAAAGTGTCAAAAACAGAGAAGACAGTCCAAACAGGCAAACAAATCCAACTGGGAGCAGGCAGGAAACAAAAAGTCCAAAAACAGGCAAGGTCCAGGAAAAACGAAGCGAAGGTCCAAAAACACTGGGAAGGTCAATGAAAAGGCTGCAAAGCTTCGAACACAGTACAAAGGCGAAGTGGCAGCGAGTGAAGGGAACACACACTAAATACGATAGGAGGGAAGGATCACAGGTGAAAGCAAGCAGGGCGTGTCAGACAAAATGCAAAGGCGTGAAGTAAAGTCACAGAAACAACAGAAGTGTCAAGATAAAAGAGGAAACAATAACTGAATGACATTAAACAAGGACAGGATAAGACACTCACATACTACTGGACCATCACTCTGATATATTTGTGCACATTCATGACTGTATGCTCAAGGGCCTCTCATGGTTACAGTGATTCACAATTTTTGAAAAACTTTTTATTGACTGCTGACCCGTCACTCTGCATAACCAGTCAATCAGCAGAAGTCGCGAATGATCAACAAGGCAATTCTTTTGATGAAGAATTAATGAGACGATCCCATAGTACATGTTATAAAGCTCAGTTTCAATTTGTAAAATTCATCAAGAATCTTCTGCATCTCAATTGCGAAGAAGCAAAGGAAGTCACTGGTGATGATGTCAAATCCTGCTCCACAGACAACAACAATCAAAAACAGAAGTAACTTTAAATTTCACCCAATTGTCCAAAAAACAGTTTGGCTCCAAATGGATCAGGTCCAACTAAATGTCAATAAATGTTAGGCCACGAATTGAACCTACAGATACAGTGAGAAAACTTTAGGTAACTTTGATGGTTGAAGACCTGAAATCTGTCACAACTGTGTCAACGCTGAATGACAAACTAAATTTTCCTAAGCTTATGATAAGTGACTGTGTGTTTTCTTTTGTTACTGTTGCATTTTCTTGTATGTTATGTATTACATTCTTCTGCACATGCTACTTGTTACTGTATACTGTTTAAATGTATAAAGCACATTAAGTTTGTAATAAACATAAAAATAAAATAAAATGTAAAAATGTACTGAAGACCTGGTGGAAGAAGAAGGAATTTCAGGACCTTGGCTAGTTCACAAGCAGAATTCCCACTGTGCATGTGAAGTGCCAAATATGTCTGTTTATGTTTACATGAGCTATAATGTAGGTCACTTCCCTGCTGGATGAGGTGAATAATGGCTTGATGTTACGTCACCACGTAGAAGTTAGTCGAGCTCTCGGCCAGATCCCGTTTAGGGGCCAGTGCTGCTGAAAGAATTTCTCTCTGTGGAGGAAACAGACAGCTCACTGACTGTGCTCACTCCTGTCAGGTTGCATTAACAGGCCTCTCACCAGCCATTCTGTTACCTTTCCTCCCCTCTCCAAAGCACATCCTGCTCACTTCTGCAGTCCAGACTCAAACCAATTGGTCATCAGTCTTCAGGAGACATACTCAAACTAATTCAGTTGCAAGAATCCATCCTTCCCTTCCTTTATCTTTCTTATCACGGAACCACTGCCTGTTTTTGAGCTCAGTTCTGAAATTGACACAGAGGATGGAAATCCCATTTAGCCACAGGCCTTGTGTGAAGCCACCTTTACGAATGTGTTTCTCCTGGCAAAGGCCAGAGGTGGAGTACAAGTGTGACTCTGTGTGTGCTGTATGCACGGGGTTGGAGGTTGGACCCTTTTTTCGGTGCCAAAACCTCCAGCACTGGAGCCAAATTGTGGCCTGAGGTAAAAATAGAGCCCCTTGTTTTTAGAAGGTACTTGGTGGGAATTAAGTCTTGGTGCAACAAAAGCACAGGAGCCCCTCTGCTCTGTGCTGGCAAATGAGAGTCCACAGTGGCCTTGCAGCCAGATCACAGTTTGCCTCACTTTTTCACAGTTTCTTTGTGGATGCTGAGAAGCTCAACACGCAAGTCAAACACCTCGCTTCAAACAGTCCTTTTAAAAAGGTGAGAATAAATAACATCATTATTTATAGTAGCTCGAGAGGCTAAAATACTTTTCGTACATACATGCTTATAGAACGTCAGGGGAGAAGCACACCGTGAGAAAATATGCCAAAGTGAGAATGACCTCATTGAGGCTCAGTGGAGCTTTATCCCAGGAAACAGTGCCAACTTCATCTGGCTCTGAAAAGCTCGACTGACTGAGCAAGTGACTGACGGTGGGAGTGACTGACAGACTGACCTATTGAATGACTGACTGGTTGGATGAATGTGTGGCTGACTTCCTGGACATCGTGCGCTCTGTTTTGTCCTTATGGTCCTTAAAATAGTACACCACAGATTTAGCATTGCACTTCTACAACACTGACACAGATTTTTAAAAGAATGATCAAGATCGAAGCAGCAGAGACTGAGACATCCTTTTTTGGGTCAAGCTCCGCAAACGTTGGATCTTACATTTCCCATAATACAACACAACAACAAATTCCTAAGATTGTCAACTTCTTTCAAAAACCCTACATTTCCAATTTGTAACACAAGTTTTCTGTTAAGAAAGGAGAAGGTTTAAGATGCTGTAACCCTGATGACATCATCAGGGTCATTTTTTTTCAAACTTTAGAAAACTTTCTCCAGAGCCACAGAGGACGTTATACAACTGTTTACCTTGTTAGCTAAGTAGTTCTCCTTGTGTGGAGTGAACTGATCTTGAAAAACTGTTTGCAAACTTGTTGCTTATTTAGACGTCCAGCAGATACAGGCCAATGTTAATATTCATTTGGAGTAGTCCTTCTGGCGCCCAGTCAAATGTGAGTCCAATATTCACTCGTCCTTTAGCTCAACCTTTTGTTCTCCACCAAGTCCTGAGGGAAATATCTGGCTCTTTAGCTACTTAATGCTCCACTATGTTCACCAGCTAATCACTAACTTTGGCCATCCGGTGCTGAGCAGGTAGAGTGATGTGAGTTGCTTGAAACAAGGTTGATGTGAGTAACGAGACCGAACCAGAACAGTCAAATTGTGGGCTGTAAAACCAAAACAGTGAGTTGTGGGTTTGATACTATGAAGGACCCCTTTTGCTTACAAGTAATCATATGATTGATTGTTCATATAAAAATGTATCTTTTGTTTAGAATTGTATTGTTGAATGTACAGCACTGCTCAGCTAGTGTGAGTGACCCTAACTGAGATAAGCAGATTCAACACTCCACCAAATTCACACCACCAAAGAGTACACTGATCAATCCATCAGACATTAGTGTGGTATCTTAGTCTTACCCATAATACCAATACACATGGGAACCAATGCCTGAGGATGCCTGAGCCTGTTGGTCTTCATGGCATCTCATGGACAAAGGCTTTAATCTGGCTTCTCTACACGTGCAGCTCAGGGTTACATATTCAATAGCCCTGAAGCTCCCACAGTTGGATAATTGCAGGCTAATACATAACTGGGCTAGTTATATAAGTTCAACCTGTTCCTCATAAAGATTTATAGTTGCAGTATGTGACCTATTAGTTTGATTTATGATCCTTTGATTAAGTTCAATAGTCTATTTCCTATCGATAATTTTGAGTGTCACGTGTTTCAAATGGTGAGCATTTGATGCACAAACAGATCTCTTTGACTGGAAAACAATTTCCATGTTTCACGTTATAGTGCTATGCAGAAGCCAAGTTCTCTGATGAATTTGTCTCTAGACGTGAGAAACATTTTTGCAAAAGGAGCTACACATGTTTATTAATTTACTCACTGACTAAGGATGAATTATGTTTCATACAAGCAGCTCTTGTCTTAGATCATCAGCACATTTAGCCCCATTTAATCTGCTGTCTGATTACAGCATGGAACAGCATGATTGTCAGCATGCAAAGAACTGTGCTGCATAAAAATGTGCCGATTATAACAACAAGTTATAAAAGCCAAGTTTTGATTCTGGGATGCTCAGTTTTTGCACTTGATCTTATTAGCAATGCTCCCATTACTGCAGGCCTTTCATAAGATGGACAAAACCAAGCATGGTTGATTTATATCCTTTAATCCTGTTTTCCCTGAGCACAACTGCCAATAAATTAAAACTGAGGTGCCTATGAATATGTTCAAAATGACATTATAAGTAATTAAAGACACTCACCTTTCATGATGTTGCACAGTTTCAAGAAGAGAGGCCTTCCCCTGTTTCAGGTTTCACTATATAACATTCCTGGAGGGGCGGAGATCTGAGAAACTGAAAACTTTGGTGCAGCCCGCGATGAGATTTTTCCTCCGAGTTGCCCCTCTCTGAAGACCCCCCTCCTCTTTATCCAATTCCATTCAGACACCCCCACACACAAACACACACACACTCGCTCCCCACAGCACACTAGAGGTCTGTGCTGTCTCAGCGTGGTGGGCTGATTGCGTAACCTTTTGACACACACATTCTCCCAGGGCCTTTCTGTACAGAAAGTATGGGGGAGAGGCCGGTCACACATGTGCACATGTGTATGCATACATGCAATGATCTCAAATATTACTGAGGTCGGTTTGAAAAAGATTTAAAGAGACAAAGATGCATCATTCACAAACTCTGTAAATTTTATATAATTTGTGCATGAGATTCACAATAAGAGCCTCCAATATTTCAGTGGTCTTTTCTGACTGATTGTAATGAAAACATCACTCCTTCCTCATGAAGCCCCTGCTCCAAACACATTCTTAATTCAGCCCCCCCGAAAAGAGTCTTTATTCCCTCAGCTAGATTCCTTCCTCACAGACCCAGTAGCCCATTCAGAACATTTTCCCACCGCAGGGGTCCAGAGTGGCCCGGTTCAAGCCATTTGTTAGAAGGTCACAATCCAGAGGGTCTTTATGGAGGTGGGGATGGGGGGAGTGCCGGCTTCTGCTTTTCCTGTCTCAAATCTTTCAGGGTTAGTTTTTTTTTTTAAACTCCCCCCACCCTCCACCTCAAATCAAATTATAATTCAAGGCACGGACACATTAGCTTTCTATTAAAATGAAGCCGTCTGCCTGACTTTGGTTTTGTAGCAGTTTTGACTTTTAATGTATGAACAACCTGTGTAATCCTTTCTGAATCAGCTCAAAAAAAAAAAACATGAATAAACAAAGCCTTGAAACCTTTGATTATAGTGACATGGTCTCACCTATATTAACTTGCTAAATTTTAACAACAGGAGTATAGCTCCTGGCAACAGAGCTTACATGATGCTGCGACCCATTGCCTGCAGGTCTGATTCCATTTGATGGCATGACCTTGTGGTTGCGAATCAAAAAGAGTCATCAAAGTGTAATATCATGGAAAAGTGATGGAAGCATCTGCATCTCCAATACTCCAATTTTCAGCCCTGATTATAAAATACAACTATTCTGGATGATAGGTACAAAGCAGGTAAAGAAAAACAACCTTTCAGCTGTTTTTATTCTGTGGTCCTGTCATTAACAACAAAAGTCAAATTGTGCAATATTCCTTTCTTCCAAATGTTAGTACCTCATCCATCATACTTGCACAAAGAGACAAGACAAAACAACAGAAGGGGGTTTCTTAATGATCTGTATTTCTTTATTCTGTCTGCAGCTTCCTGCTGTTCTGTGACTGTACGGCCACAGGTCACTGCTCAGATTGTAGCCTGTTTATTCAGAGGGATCCGTCCTGTCTCTTTGCATCAAACTCAGATGTGCTGGTTAAATTAAATGTGTAAAAGCATCAGGTTTTCTGGCTTGAGAAGTTAAAATTTAATCCACAGCTGCTCAGATGTTGTGGGAGCTCACTCACTGAGCATGTTAATGATTAAAGCAACATTATGTAACTATTTTACCTTAAAACAGCTTAAATATCATTTTGATGGTACACTGACTTTTTATAGGGAGATCGGTGCCTCTGTCGTTCCCATTCTCATCATTGAGACCGAGAAGTGCTTGATGCTTTATGGCACCATGTGACACAACAACCAACTATCACTGATTTAGTGAAACTGGATCATATTAAATGGAGAAAATGTTTTCTAGTTTTCCTTCAGACGTCCTCCAGCTACTCTGCCTCAACTTTACAGACTTAACTCAACAGAACTTAACTGGACTACATGTTTGGGATGAATGGATGGATGTATGTCCATTTTTAGGTGTCCACAAAATCAAATGATCAGCTGTGACATATACAAGGGTCAGCGACAAAAAGGACTTGGCAAGATGAGCCATTGTTTTAAAAGCATGCATCCAGTCACCCAGTAATTTGAAATGACATTTGCTTTTTGACAAAAGTTAAGACTGTATGCGCCTGAAAATGTCAAGTGGGGTAGCCACAAAATAATTAGAAATATTTAATCTTTTATCCACCAAGAGGGCATGTAAGTGTAGTCATTTAAAGTTTTTCATTTTTTCCATTTTGAATAATCACATCAAACAAATTATATATAAAAAACAAACATGTTATTAGGCCACAATAGCGGATTACTAATAACCACTTGTGATTACAGTTAAGAAAAAAATCTGCTAGAAATGAACCAGGGTAAAAACATGTCTTCAATGTGTGTGTGTGTGTGTGTGTGTGTGTGTGTGTGTGTGTGTGTGTGTGTGTACAAGGTGCAAGGTTAATTTATTTATCATCCTACAACACAGGGTTGTAAAAGAAATGCCACTTGTCGTCCCTTTATGCTACTCATAAAACAACAATATAAAGGGATAAATGAATAATAAGTCAAATAGATAAACTATTATTTATGGTGGAGCGCACAGGATCAATTGAGTTTCAGCCTGAGGCCTGCTTTGTTAAAGCAAGTTTAATTATTTGAGTTTTTTACTTATACACCACACTCACATTTTTACCATCACACACCAAATATTCTCTCAAAATTGATTAAAGCCAGAGATTTTAAGAATGTATGAAGGCAACTTGTAAGTTTATTTTCAAAATTTGAAACCATATAGCCACAAAAAAAAAAATTGCGTCATGTCATTGACCCACAAATATTTACTCGAACCTTTTTCAAAGAGGGGCCTTTTTCAAGTAAGGGTCTTCCAAACCACATGCAAGTTTCTTATATGAATGCTCATAGAAGAAATAAAAGATGAATACCTTAAACAGATCTTAGCAAATCACTAATAACAAAATACCTGCATTTGCAAAATGCTGCTGACTCCTTCCTTTCATTTTGTGGTGGAAAACTTCTGACAGCAAAGGAAAACTGGCCATGATGGTTCAAGTAGGTTATAGGTGTGTACACAAAGATTACACAGTGTGTCAACACTAGGAACAGATTTGATCTGGTCAAACTCACATACCCTCTCTAACCAAACTATACAGTTTGTCCAAAAAACCTAATACAGGTTAGTCATTGTCAGATTCCTAATTTTTTTGACAGTCATTTTAATTATCAAAGCTACAATACATCCATGTGATATTTTTAATATGATAAGTACATTATTGAAAAGGAAATGTAATATATAGATCTTTAATAGGATAAATGACACCCATCCCTCTGGTACGTCATCACAAAGGCATCTGTCAGCAAGATACCTAAACCCAAATTCCTCAGGAGCTACGATGTTTGGACAGCAGGACAACAGATGTTTTAAACTCAGACCACTTCAACTAGTAAATATCTGCAAAACCCATTAATAACATCACATTTTTACAGACAGTCCAGCATATACGTGCTCTGCCCTCTTCATTCTTGACATGGTGTTATGGTTGAATTTTGCGCCAAAGTAATGCAACAACAGAACCTTGCCATGAGCAAATACTTCCTCACTGCATCTGCAAGAATTATGCAGAAACTGCAGCACAAAAAAGTGGCAGTATATTTTCATGCAATCACAAACTTATTTGACTATCTTATTAATGAATTGTTTTAGGCATCAGATATCACGACACCTCAAAACAAATGCATCTTTCCATTTACAGCTGTCACCTCAGCAAACAGCATGTGTACATTCATTCAAATCTGTTACAACTAGAGCTGTTCTTTACTTTTGAGATTCCCCATAACTGAAAACTTTACATCCCCCTAAAAGCTCATCTTTATATTTTTGGCTATTGTGCTTACATAACTTCCTGTCACATCCCAGGCTGTTCGATATCTGTGTTGTTTTTAGTAGCCTGGCTTTCAACATGGTGCAGGACTTTGGTCTTTACATGAAGTGACTTGACTAAGAGAGACACACTCATTGTAAAACCAATCATTTTTCCTTTTGACACTATCAACCCTCCAAGCAGCACTGCTTAAGAAGGATGCTGCTTGGCTTTTCTAATTCAAGTCAATCTTCAAACTGAAAATACAGAGATCACCATTAGTCCCTGATGTATCTGAAACATATTGTAAAGACTAATCTGGGAGGCTATTCCAGCTAAACCAGAGAAACAAACACCCACATAAATTTTTGTATGTATACTGCATTTTGCAACATTCAATTCGGAAGGTTTTATTTTCAAAGAAGACTTTATTTATTTTGCATCAGTTCATTTTAAATAACTAACAATGAACTCTCTTTAAATATTACATGAGCTGCATATGAGTTTCAGATAAAACTCACATGCAACAAATAAACATCATCAAACATGTGAGCTGTATATTAACCTTGAAAGGATTCTTTTTTTTTTATCCTTTTCATTCAGTGTGAGCTAGAGCCCTCTAGTGTTCAGCCCATTGCAAACTTTATTGGTGGAATAAAGATGCTGAAGAGAGTTAAGAGTCCATGTTTTGCTTTCTAGTTATGGGCATGAAAAGCTTAAGTCATGCACAGAAAATGAAAATTAATATTCATCATGAAATGGGTACTCTGGGTGGTCACTCCACCTGCAAAACAAAAAAAGTGAAAGACTTATTAGTCTTTTTTGCATTATGCATTAAAACAACACACTGCATTATAATACAAACTACAACCAACAATTTTACATAAAGACTAGTTACATTATTAGATTCAACTCACTATTATATTTTCCTGTCAAAGCTTATACTCACATCAGCAGCTCCACAAAACGAATATTTTTGTTCAGCGCTTCAATGGCTTTCATTTCTTCTTCAGTGAGTGAAAAATCAAATATCTGGAAAAAAAAGATATGATTTGTCTTGAGTGAAATGATTAAAATTCATAAATGTTGTATAACACAGGAATTTTGTGGCCATAATTTATGTCTTCACATTATACACGCTGTAGCATTTTGGTAAATCTACCTGGAAGTTGTGTTTGATCCTCTCGGGGCTGAAGCTCTTGGGGATCACTACGACTCCTCTCTGGACGTTGAAGCGCAGAGCCACCTGGGCACTGCTCTTGTTGTACTTCTTCCCGATGGATACAAGCAGCTCGTCCTCCAGCAGGGGAGGACACTTCACATTCACCCTGAATCAGAGACAGAAGAAAATAATGTTGTAACACTCTTTGTTTCTCTCCTCCTGATGGATCAAGTAAGCCTGAGAGAAGGCGAGGTGGAGGGATGGGCTGGCACATAGTCAGACTCTTGAAAAAATTCCTCATTGCATCCTAGAGATTTTAGATTTTAGTGTCATCTGACGTCAAAAATACTATTTGACCTGACCAGGCTTGGGGTGTCGTAGAGTTTTTTTTTCACAATACTAGGTGGAAGAAAACATTACAAAGCACCAGCTGTCAAAAACAAATATCTCTATATTAATATTATATATTAATATTAATATCAACCTACATACCAGGATGCATCTCTGGAGGAGCCAATTGGGCAGTAGCCAACAATCACAATGTCATGTTGACGACAGAACTCCAGAAGCTTGGGTTGTGTGAAATATGGATGGCATTCAACCTACAGGGAAGTAAGAGAAAAACACATAATTGGCCCAAAGTGGTGGGACTTTACATTAGTGCAATGTGCTCTGACTAAACCTGAGTGGAAGGGAAAGAAAGATGGTCTCTGACTCCTTTGTGACAAGGAGTTTCATCCAAGTCTGTTAAGTATTAAGCAACACAAAGAATACACAGCTATACTGCATCATCTAGTCAAACTTGTGGGAATGTGTCTCCCAAGAAAATTACATAAATAACAAAATACATAATTGGACCAAGTGAGGACAGATGAAACTGCTTCAAGTCATTTCACCAAGTGACAGTAAATCCTTTCATCAAGTGACTGTAACTAGCTCATAGATTTATTGTCAAGCTGTCAGTTTATTTCCAACCTTCATGTTAATAGCCTGTAATACCACTGTATACTCTACTATACTACATAGACTATGCTTTTTCTGATGTCAGTGTGGGTCTGCAGAGACAAGGTGGGGTCACCTGGTTGGACACGGGTTTGTGTTTGAGGCCGGGTTTATTCAGCAGCAGCTCCAGCTGCCTGCGGTTGAAGTTGGAGACTCCCAGAGATTTAACCAGCCCTGCGTCTTTGCAAGCCTCTAAAGCCTGTTGAGAAGAAAAGATTTACATCCTCTCAGAGACTGATAGTGATTATCTTTACAGACCAGTGGAGAAAAATATAAAACACAGTGGTGAGGAAAAAAACAGATCTTTGAACGCAGCTTTATGACGCTGTCCTTGACAGTTTCTAAAGCTGCAGAAGAGAATGTTCTGGCATCAACATTCAAGCGCGAAGGAATGTCACAGGCCCCTTTGAAAGTGCTTTATGGCGATTTGTTATGTTATTGTTATTACTTTTTCTCAGAAGACATTCATGACATTACAGAACATTACACACATGAATAAATGCACACAAAAGAAATATCAGATCCTTGAAGTTGGAAAAGGGGCAACCATATATGCACACTTGACTTAACATGAAATGACACTGCAAATGCATGCAATTAATATTACCATTATGAAGGCTCTTTTCCCCCTGTCCAACCCCACTAACCTAAATTAATTTACACTTTATAACTGTTTGGACTATTTGTTTCTCTTGTAAACATGTGAAACAAAAGTAAAACAGAAAAATAGATGTGATGAATCCAGACATTACGGACAACAAAAAGGAGAAGAGCAAAGTCCTCAAATAGAAGGACCATCTATTTTGAACTCAAGTGAACTCACCTCCCATGTTGCACACAGGTCAGTGTGGTGGTAGATGTATTTTCCATCCTGGTCTTTTGGATAGAACTCATTTCCAGGCTACAATGTAAGCACATATCAATAATCCTGTGCTGGTATGATCTGGTCATGGTGATGCTGAATATTGTACAGAGGTGTGAAGGTGTTGAGGTGCAGGTGGCT
This sequence comes from Holacanthus passer, assembly GCA_025331565.1. Lineage (NCBI taxonomy): Eukaryota > Metazoa > Chordata > Actinopteri > Pomacanthidae > Holacanthus > Holacanthus passer. The sequence continues at coordinate 166,814 of JAFREQ010000003.1, forward strand.
TCAACCATTTTGGTTAATTTCACAAGTCACAAATGTCTGTCTAAGACCAGAACACTTTCACCAACAGTAAACACAATCCAATCTTAATCAAACATACCCCTGAATGTCTCCTGAAACCTGGACTGAAAAAAGACAATTGCAGGACCAACTACTACAAAGTACTACTAAGCGTTTTTAAATCAATTTCAAATCTACTTTCAAGTATTTTTTTTTTTTTTAAAGTTAGTTGACAATTTTCTTTTTCAAAAGTCCAGCTACATTCCACACATTTATTATGCAGCTACCAGGCAGAAATTCTGCAGAATTGTCTTTGTGCATATTTTATATATAAAAAAACTTAACCATATCTTAGATTGTAAACAGTCATGAGGATATATTATTTCTACTCTTTCTTTGATTTCAAATAATTCAAATCAACACAAAAGTAACTTCTTACTTCAAACCATCCTGTTTGACTGGAAAACTCGATAAGAGCCTGATTTAAAGTAAACATTATCTCTGTGACAAGTTCAACGTTCAGACACTAGATGACTGGCTGATAAGTAAACTGCTGTCTTCATGTGTATTGTGTAGACACCTTGAAGGCCATAGGAAGTTCAACGATGTAAAGATCCACATAGTCTAGTTTCAAGGTTTTCAGTGTCCTCTCCAAGGTCGGTCTCACCAGCTCTGGTGGGTGGAAGGTGTTCCAGAGCTGAGGAAGATAACACAGAACCACTTTAAAAAAATAAATAAAAATGAAATTAAGATGGAGCAAACACATGTTCTGCTTTTGTTTATTGTGCTCAAATGTCCAATGCCTTCAGAATAAAATAATGAATTCATAATAATAAATGACATTACTTGATACATAACAAAATCTTTTACCTTTCCACAATAAAAGATGTCCTCTCTTCTCACGGTTCCATCAGCAATCTTCTCTCTGATGGCTTGACCCACTTCGTGCTCATTGAAATACACCAATGCTCCATCAAAGTGCCTGTAACCCACATCTATGGCCAGCTTGACACACTCAAGTGCAGTGCCTTTGGGCGTCTGTTGGAAATCCACAGAAAATGTACATAATATTTGACCTGGTTTTGATTAAGTTGTGCAGCAGTTTTGTGGAAATATCCTTTTCTGTTCCACATTTTACAGCGACATCTAAAACGCCTGTTAATGTTTATCCAATCACTGCAGGCGATAAACACCGGCACTCCTACATTACGGAGATTAACAAGTTGAGCTCACCTGCAAATCTAGAAACACACATTATGCTCCTCTCACCGTTCGAGGGTCCCCATAGGTGCCCAGTCCCAGCAATGGGATCTGGTTCCCATCACTGAGAGGGACACTGTGGCTCCGTGCAGTCAGATTCATGTGTGTGAATATGTGGATAAACTGAACTGCTCTCTAGACTAACTAATAAGTAATTTATTGAATGACTGTGAACCTTGAACCCTGGCGCTTTAACCACCACACACTTGTGCGAGTGGCATGTGCAGACAAAGTCAAACGCAAACAGGCGGACAGAGACGACTCAGTGACATTACATGGTTTTTCTCACTTGTGGGACAAAGGGTTATTTCTACCAGGAGGCTGAAATGTTTACTCCCATTTCATAATCTCATGCACATATTATCCAGCTTTTCAACATTGTGTTATAGGGCTAAATAGGCATGTTATGTTTATTATTGCTGTTATTATAACAATATACATAATTGAAAGCAGAGCCAAAATAATTAAACTCCATGTTTTTATCAACAAAGTCTAAATCGATGATGTTAACAAACTGAGTGATTATCACAAAAAATCATATCCAGTCAATCATACTGTTGTGTGTTAATTGTGATATGCAAATACAATGCCAATAAATTTGTAATAAATGGAATTTAAAATGATTCAGTAATAGTTAGTTTAACCATCTATAGGCATACACGCATACAATGATATAAATCATTATTTTTAAAGAAACTATTAATTAATGACTTTTAAAGAATATCAAAGTTTTAAAGGAAGTATTTTTTTGACCACGTACTATAAACTTATTTTAGTAGTGTTGATGCCATCCAGCTCCCAGTGATCACTAACTACAGGATTTAGGTCAAATGTCAAATGTAATGCAGTGAAGAGTAACATTACCAGAAGTGTAACGCAGTACAACCTGACTAATTATATACAGTAATGATTTTTATTTTAAAGAACTTAGCTGGTTAGTAAGACACAAACTTTCAGAGTCACAAACATGAGCCTTTGTCAAACATGAGTGTCAGTGTTTTTCCACCCTTGCATGAAAACAATGCCAAGTGGGACAATACATTACAAAGCACCAGCTGTCAACAACCTTTGCTTAAAGATACCACATATCTCTTATAACCTACATACCAGGTTGAGTCACTGGAGGAGCCAACTGGGCAGTAGCCAACAATCACAATGTCATGCTGACGACAGTACAGAAGTTTGGGTTGTGTGAAAAATGGATGGCATTCAACCTACAGGGAAGTAAGAGGAAAATACACAATTGGCCCAAAGTGATGGGACATTACATCAAAGCTCTTACTAGGTGATATAAACTCTGTTAAGCATTAAGTAACGTAAAGAATACACAGCTATACTGCACCATCTACTCAAACTTGTTGCAATGTGGAAATGTTTGCATTCACCAAGACAATTAAATGAATAATAGATTTATAAGTGGATCAACTGAGGACAGATTAAGATGAAACTGCTTCAAGTCCTTTCATCAAGTGACAGTAAATCCTTTCATCAAGTGAGTTATTAACTCACAGATTTATTGTCAAGCTGTCAGTTTAATTGTTTGGCATGTGCAGCAATACCTTCATTCGTTAGTTAACAACCATATACTGTGCTGTAGCTACATGTTTTCTGATGTGAGTGAAAGAAAGCTTGTCTGTGACTACTTTGTGACCAGGAGTATTAACCCAGAGAATACACAGCTATACTACATCATCGACTCAGACTTGGTGCAATGTGGGAATGTTTGCACTCACACAAGAAAACGAAATGAGCAATAGATTTATAAATGGACCAAGAAAAAGTTGAAACCACTTCCAGTCCTTTCACCCACTGATGACAAATCCTTTCATCAAGTAACTAATTAGCTCACAGATTTATTGTCAAGCTGATAATTTACAATAGCCCTAAAGTAAGAAAAGCTCAGCAATACCTTCATGTTAATACCACAGTATACTGTGATATACTACTGTACTACACAGACTGTTGATGTTTTTTCTGATGTTAGTGAAACATGGTGTTAAGTATGGATCATACTACATAAACAACCCAGAGAATACACAGCTCTACCGCATCATCTACTCAAACCTGTTGCAACGTGTCAGTGTTTACGTTCACCCGAGAAAACGAACTGTAACAGCTTTATAAACGATGGAGTTCTGACAGTTGCGTCCTCAGTCCCTCGGTCTGTGTCCATGTTTGTTTGACCCCACCCCTCTCGTGCCGCAACGAGCGCGTGCGGTGCAATTTGAGCATCATCTGCGGCACGCGAGCGCGCGGCAGCCTCACGCGGAGGGTTTGGGATTTTACCTTTTTGTGCAGCAGGTTTGAGCTCGAGTCGATTTCATTCAACATGTGAGCAGAATTATTATTAGCATTATTATTATTGCAGAGCTATTAACGGCGCTGTGTTGAGTGAGGAGGAGGACGCAGGTGAGAGAAGATGCTCCTTTCTTGAAGATGCCTCTGCTCACCTGTGCGCGTGCATCCTGCGTGCAAACACAAATAAAGCATTAAAGGATATTAAGTGCACACATGGACGGACGCGGGGACAAACGGGAGGACGCCGCTGTCTTCGTCGTCGGTAACGAAGCCGAGAGCATGCCGGTGCACGAGGAGAAGAAGTCCGGCGCGAGCGGCCACAATCACCTGGACACGTGCCCCGTTTGCCAGCTCAACTTCCACAGTCGCGAGCCCAAACTTCTGCCGTGTCTGCACTCTTTCTGCAAGAGGTGTTTGCCTTCGCCTTCGAGGAATTTGGCCACGACGGAGCCTCCGAACTCCCACGATGACAGGGCGACCAAACCACGTGAGTCAGTGTGTTTACAAACAACGAGCGGGGATCGATTATCGAGCGTGGATCGATTCCTTCCATGCAGAAAAAAAATAAAAATCAAAGGCTCTATAAGGATGATGCGTTTGAGTGCATGCATTTTACGCATCAACATCTGGTGTCACATCTGGATCCAGTGTTGACGTAGATGTGTGTTCCTGTTGTTTCAGTCAATGTGATCCGCTGCCCGGTGTGCAGGCAGGAGTGTATGGAGGTGGATGTGATGGAGAACGTGTTTGTGAAGGACTCAGTTGAGGCTCCCAGCAGCACAGTGGAGAGGACAGTCCGGGTCAGTCCCAAGATATATGTTACCATATGGGGGCAGCCCTGTTATTAGTATTTACTCTCATGCCTATGATATTCTTATCAATCCCCAATTTAATTTGCATTGATCAAACACCTCTTCTCACCTGCCTCTGATGCTTCTCTCTCCACCTGCAGCTCTGTATGACCTGTGATGACAACACCGAAGCAGCAGGGTTTTGTGTGAACTGTGTGGAGTACCTCTGTGCCACCTGTGTGGAAGCCCACCAAAGAGTCAAATTCACCAGAGACCACACCATCAGACAGAAGGCAGAGGCATCACAAGGTGTCCTCATCTCGTTTTTTTTTTTTTTTAAATTCTGTGAAAGGCTTGTGGTGGTATTATTATTACATCAAACAGCAATTATAGCTCAGTGCAGCAGGTGTCACACTTTGCTCTATGTTTACTGCAGATTTTTTTTCATTCAGTGTAAGAGTTTATGGGGGTAAATGCATCAGTTGAATGAAATCACCTGTGAGATTTTGCCACTTGGTTTTGTAGCAATATTTTACACTTCTTCTGCTTCTTCACTTCTATCATAGCCCAAATAATAAATACACATTTTACATAGAAAGCTCTCAACCTATCCAGTTTTCAAGCACTTTTGTGTTCGTGTGTGCAAATGAAACCTTCTCACTCAGTTAAAAAATGGGACATGTTTGGAATCGCTCATTAAGTGCAGCAGAATTGAAATTAAGTAAAAACATTTAGATGCATTGTTTGAAAAGAAGAATGGCAATTATTTGCCATTTGGCAGGAACCAACTCAGACAGTAACAACTCCTGATATAACTATAATGTTTGTTAAAAACTGCCAGCTTCCTAACTATTTAAGCCTATATTGGAAAATATTCTGTACGCTGTACTCATACATGCATTCAGTGAAATAACAGACAGTTACAGTAAACATTAGCTTGAGCTCTACGGTCTATGACACAGAGCCCAGACAACGATTGTCATGTACCCAGAGTGAAAGGCCCAGTGATGAACCTCTGTTTTGTAGAGGTCCACGGTGTGTCGACTCAGAGGCCGATGTTCTGTGACGTCCACAAACAAGAGCCGCTGAAGCTGTTCTGTGAGACCTGTGACCTGCTCACCTGTCGCGACTGCCAGCTAGTCAAGCACAAGGACCACAAGTACACTCACAATTTACAATATAACATAATGTAGTTATGCAAAAGTTCATAAACCTGTGTATACATTTCAGTTTTGTTTGACATTGCAATTGTGATAAATTAAACTGACATATTATGTATATTATTACCATACTATTATTGTGTACTCTGCAGAAGTGTCACTGATGCCCTGTTAGTTTTAGGAGTGCCACTGTATAGCCCATCATCCATATCACTCAGTGGTGGAGAGAAAGGGATTAAATTACAGAGCAGCAGAGCAGTAATACTATATAATCAGTGTTTATGTTGTATCCACTGACTTAATGTTCTTTTGGATTAGTTACCAGTTCCTCGAGGATGCTTATAAAAACCACAAACAGCACATGGAGAGCATGACCCATCAGCTGCAGGAGAAAAGGAAAGTGATTGAGGAGGTTTCAAAATCCATAAACAATGGGTATGTATTTCCACATACCACAAGATTACATATGTCAAGAATGCAAAATGTAAGCAAAAGTTGAAGCGCTCATTGTTTAGAGCTCTTTAGACAAAACCATTTTGCTCTTCTATATGACCCTCAAATCTCATGAAGAAGAACCAAAACATATGTCCATTAATACAAATGTGTTCTGAAATATGTGCGGTTAGATTTTGCATATAATTTGTCAAATTTGAATACTTACTGATCACAATGTGTTTTCCAGGCTTCTTCAGGTTGATCAGAACCGCTCGTCTGTTTACAATGAAATAAAGAAATCCATCTGCAGTTTGATTCTCGAGATAAACAAGAAGGGCAAGATGCTAATTAATCAACTTGAGGTATGACAATAAATTTTGACCATTTTACAGATATAACCAAACAATGTTCTTTATTAGATTTAGCACATGCTGCAGACCTGTAACTGGCTGTGGTGTTGATTCCAGTTCTTGTTTTCAAGCTAAGTTGACAGTTTTACCCTGAGGCCCAGAGCGCATCCCCTCAAGCCATTTGAATACTGCAGATGTTCACTTATTCATGTTTTCCAGGCTGTTACAAAGGATCATGAGAGCGTCTTGCGAAAGCAACAGGAGGACATTGGCTATCTGTCCAGACACCTGGACCATGTCATCAACTTCACCAAATGGGCCACGGCCAGGAACGGGGGCACGGCCCTCTTGTACTGTAAACGTTTGGTAAGGCCTGTCTCATCATTCATCCACTCAACGGTATCTCGTCGCGATCTTGTTTTCCCGACATGAAACTCGGCTCAGCTCTGACAGCCTGGTCTGTCTTGGATGAAGTGGGAACATATGCCTTTTGTAACACAAAGTGTCCTCCTCTAAAAATTATTAATAACATCCCTTCTGTTGCAGATTCTGTTTCAGATTGGAAACCTCCTGCGGGCGAAATGTAGTACCTCGTTTGTCCCACAGAGCACTGTTCGCTTCCAGTGTCGATCCTCTTATTGGGCCTCCAATGTTGATCTGGGTAAGACATAAAATATCTCTGTTATAGAATCTAATCTTGGACCCTGACAACAGATTTCTTTAAGTGTGGACACTGTTTTTAGTTGTCATTTTTCTGTCTTAGTAGTTTTTGATAGCATTAAAACTCACCCAAATTTTAAAAACTGCACAAATCTAGTGCTCATTCCTTCAGTCACATGCCCTGATTATTTGATTATTAGAAAGTGTCTTTAAAGTTTTACTTTAAAAACTCCAGATTCAATTGTTAGACTCTCTGAACAACATTAAAATGGAATAGTGAACATCACACAGACGAGGTTTTGCACCACAAACTAGTCCTTTTTGTATTTTGCTGCTTTCCCCAAATCCATTTTGATTGCTGCTTGCATAGAGAGGCTTGTCATCTCATCCACACAGTGGGTAGTGGATGATTGATTCTGAGATGGAATAAATCTGAAAAATCGCTTGCTGCTACCGTCTTTATGCAAATCACACCATGATTTACCAAAGATTTGCCGGTTCTCCTTTGTCATTTGGATAAAGGATGGTGAAATTGGGGAGAAATCTCAGAAGCATTCAGAGGGCCTGAAATTTTGGGTCTTTGTAGCAGTCGCAACTCATTTAAGTCTGACGGTTGTGCTGAAATGTGAGATGAATCCATTTTTCAAAGAAAAGCCGACAATTAATGGGCAAAAATTTTGACCACAAATTAATTATTAAAATCAAACTAATTAGATTTTATGAGGCAGAAATCCCAATATTCTTCATTGTGAGAATTTGCTTGGGTTCGTTCTATGTCATCAAAAGTTAAATATCTTTGGCTATAACAAGCTATTTGAAGACATCAGAGTGGTTCTATGGGAACTTGGGAGGTACATTTTTCAACATTTTTTCACGACATTTAATCTACAACAGAATAATTGATAGTATGACCAATAACTTATCTGCATCACTAAGTTTTTCCTCCCTTAACTATCCCCAAAGATTCCCAAACTTTCTGACTGCACAAATCTTCTCTTTCCCACAGTTTTCTGCAGAAATGTTCTCTGTATTGTGTATTTTCATCCCTACTTGTTATGCTCATCCCGTCTCCATGTGTATGTTCCCCCAGGCTCTTTAGTGGTGGAGAGTGTACCAGGCTACCAGCTGGGTGGTTTTCAGGGTATCCCTCATCAGCTCTCCCACCCTGGGCAGGCCCCCTCAGGCTCCCCCCACAGCTTTGCCTTGAGTGCACCCCATAATACTCTGGCTCAGCTCCAGATGCAGGTGGACAAGCTAAACCCGCAGGCCCACTGGCAGCCCCAACCGCCTCCCCCACCCTGGACGTGCTACCAGAGCGTCCGACTGCAGCGAACCGTCCCGGGACCCCTGCAAGGAGGCTCTCCCTCCCACAGCACGCCTCCCCAACCAGGGCGCAGGTTCATGGTGCCTCCTCCCAGCCACGTCAGCCCGACCGGCAGCTTACCGAGCCCTGGGTTTACGCCCCAGGTCAGTGTGCGTTTCTGTGTGTGAGTGTGCGTGCTCGTGACTGACAAGCCCTCTTAACAAGCAAGACAGCGGACGGCGTTGTCCTAAATAGAGCTGACAGCCTTCACATCCCGGGCAATTTACGTCTTTCCTTGTCAAGATGGATTTTAGTCTTGGACGAGCTTATGACTCAAAATCATGAAATAAAACAGTTAAATCTGCCGCAGCCAACATGTGACAGAGGACGGACCCAAGAGTCCATAAGAAGGGTTGATAATATCTCGTCATCCAAGTTGTTTAGTCTAGTTCACAGGGTGTTTTGGCTCCAGCTCTGAAGTATAGGCTCATTTGCAGGACAATGCTGGCATGTGAAGTGCACACATAAGTGGTATCATAGTGACATGAACAAGCTGTTTTAGCTGCATTATGAACTTTTAAATGTTCTCCATAGTAAAAGAGATAAACATCAAATAATTAAATACCGCTAATGATATGTGATCTACTATTCTACTGTTGCATTCTGGGTTGTGTTCTGAAAACTGTAGCTTTTGTTTTTCTTTCACTCCACTATGTTGCAATCAACCTAAAGAGATTTAGAAAAATAATTGACAAGTCTATAATTTTAAGTGCGCGGCATGTCTGCTTTTATTTTTGTCAAGAGTTATTTCATTGTTACGTCATAGTTCAGCTCTAAGTGCAGATTAATTTGAAAAATGACCTCATAGCGTTGTAATTTTGATGAATAGAAAAGCTGACGCGATGAGGCAAATCTTTGCAAGTGGACTCTTATACTGTTGTGAAATGAATTAAAACTAATGGCTTCCTGGAAGGTTTGCAAAAAAACCCAAAACAGTTAGTATTAAAGCCCCTGAAAACTTTCAAATTTTCTTCAAAATTAAATATCCATGACTTAATAAGCAAAGTTTAACAATCAAAACTCTGGGAATGGATTAGTTAGATTGTCATGTAATGTCATGTAAAATAATAAAAACTGTTTTGAGGGTCTCTAAAGTAATAATACAAGATTTGAAGTGTTGTGTTATTGTCGTGTAGTGTTATGCATTAACATTAAAAAATGTTGGTATGGTCCTTTAGATGCATCTAAACTAAAGTAAATTATACACATGCACTGCTTTCGTACATTTTATAGGAGGAGAAAGATTAGCTGCTCCTGCAAGGTTAAAGCTACAATCGACCAAAAATACATCTCGGATCTTCAGAGTGTTTGTGGTTCAGTCCTCTCTGTTCTGGTTGTTACCAGGGGACGTCGACCCACACAGCCAGAGACAGAAAGTGCACCCTTTCATCTCCACCTCCGTTATCATATGCTTAGAGACGCTGACAGGAATGTGGCATGAAAATGATGGCAGTGTTTCTATCCATATTTCTGTTTCTTCTTCTGTCATTTGCAGCCTCTGAGGGGGATGGGAAGCAGCTCCACCTACCAACCAAAGCCGATGGACATATTTTCCTCCTCACCTCTGTACACCCATATTACACCACTGCCCATGAATGGTGGCGTCAGCTCGCCTCAGTCACGACACCCGGCAAGTGACTCCATCTGTTAATGCACGCTCTATTGATATACATTATATTTACCATGTATGTAAATGACGTGCAATGCTGTGTTTAGATGGATCCCATGTATCTGAGTAGGAGGAGTAATTCAGGTGGTCCAATATATATGCTGAAACCAAACTACCCCCAGAGGCTCCCCAGCCCTTCTTTGCCACACAGAAATGGTACGTCACATCAGTACCTTTGTACTTTTGCAGACTCCATGTGTTGCTGTATTTCTAATAAAGGAAAACACAGATTTTTGTTTCTCTCAAGTGCAAGGACAGAGTAATTCACCAGGGTACGTTGCTGTGTCCCAGGAGGAGAAACCAGGGTAAGAAGACAGCATGGATTAGTTTGTAAAACACAGATTCTCTCTCTGTTTCTCTGAACAGCACAGCCTTGATATCACCTTAGTCCCTTTATGCCATTTGTCTCTCCATCAAATTCTATTCTGATTGGTTCTTGCTTTGCTCTCAAGGACTGTTTCCTGGAAACCTCCTGAAGCACTCCAGACTAGCGGAGCAGTGGGCTCGGCTCTGAAGAAAAGACGAAGGTCGTCACCAGGGCCCGTCATAGTCATCAAAGATGAGCCAGACGATGACAGTAGCTATGTACGGAAACAATAATTTATTATTACAGTCCAATGACTATTCCATATATACTGTAGATGTAGTGAGTGTATGCATTTAAAGGAAAAGTGCAGTGGTCTGGTGTGTTCACCACAGTAACTGGTGAGATCTGGAAATGGAGACCGTTGCTAAAATGAAGTCAGATGGAGCAAGAAACATAGGTTTTAAATAAGCCACCTTCTACACCTCTTTATTCGGAGGTAAAACCAAAAGTGAGGCCTTCTGAAATAGAAATAATCTATTATTGGGCAGAAAAACTGTCTTTGTGGCCATTACTGAAGTTCAAAGTTGAGTCCATTTATTACTTATCGGTTACATTTTCAGATTTGTTTTTTCTCTATTTGTTGATTTCAGGAACAAGCCAACCAAAGAGCCAACCTTCCTGACAGCACAGGTGACCAACCCCAAATCAATGCCCAAGATGAGGGCAACAAAGTCCCAACTCCTCTTCCAAGCACAGACGATAAACTCCTCAGTCCCTCGCTGCCTCCACACAGTCCACGGGACCAGAGTAAGACTCCAAATCCCACCTGTTTACTGGAAGGAGAACAGCAGGTAGAGCGGCGCCGAGCTCCGCTGGAAGACTCTAATGAAGTGGTGTGTGCTGTGTGTCAGACTGGGGGAGAGCTGCTGTGCTGCGATAAGTGTCCCAAGGTTTTTCACCTTTCGTGCCACGTTCCAACTCTCCTCAAATCTCCCAGGCAAGCTCTGTCAGGAGAAATTTATTTAGCGCTGGTCTCAGATGGAAACCCCATAACTCATGCTTTTTTTTTTTTTTTTTTTTTTTGGAAATTTCATGTTTATTGTAGAATCAAGGAATTGTGGTCCTCTGTGGAATTAAAAAAAAATTTCAGTTTTAAGAATGAGGCTGTTTTTGAGGTTTTCGTCTGACAGCAGCATTATGCACTTGTTAATGTATGTTCCTGCTCACTGGCTTTGTATTGAGTCTCTGGACTGTCTCTTTGCAGCGGGGAATGGTTTTGCTCTTTTTGCCGGGGCCTGTTAGTACCTGAGATGGAGTACGAAAGCAAACCTGAAGCCAAAACAGTAAAGAAGGAGCCAGATTGTGAAGGAGGACTTCCCCCTGAGGACAGACGAGTCAGTACTCTTTATAAAATAATAACAATAATATGCTTAGAATAAAGATGATTGAATTATAGATATTATAATAAGAAATGGTTCAGTTGGCACAAAGTGAAGGTAAAAGTTCTGCTTTTCTGATTAGTTTGTCAAACATCAGTAAACAAGGCCTGACATACAATTCCATTCAATTTATTGTCAGTTCATCTCCATAACATTATTCATCCCAGACAAGGCAATAAGAAACATACATAGCAGAGCACTGACACATATTATTATGATTATGATAGCATGAGTATTGTATTAAAATGATGCTCCTCCCAAAATCTCTCACAAACAGCTCACATCTGTACATTTGACAGTTTGTAGTTTCATCCACGGCAAACAAATCCTTACATACAGCCATTTGGAGCTTGTTAGCAGGTACCTATGATGAGAGAATTCCTCCGAGCTCCCTCTTCATCTCTCCTGTCAAACTGACCTTGCTTATTGGTGTCAATTGAAATGTCAGGCACAAGACATTCAGTTCTCCCGGCCAGGTGATGAAGTCTAATGAAGTTTGCTAGAAATTTGTGCAGATACGTTTTTAATGCAATGTGGTGTGAAGCAATGCATCTGAAAAGCTTTAAGTATTATGGCTGATCAGCATCAGATAAGTTCACCAACACGCTACTTACTTCAGGTTCAGAGGATTAACTAAGCAGATGCAACAGACTATAAATTGGAGAACTGTGTTTGGTTTCTTGGTTGACGTGCATTAAGTCAGATGTTTTCTTCTACCGCTGCAGAAGTGTGAGAGGCTGTTGCTGCACTTGTTTTGCACTGACCTGAGTTCAGACTTTCAAGAGCCCGTATCCCCCTCGGTGAGTTTGGAAGCATTGGTTCAAGTTCACAGGATTAATGTCACACGGAGTTACTGTAACCGCAGTTTTAATGATGTGCATTATGCAGTGTTTGTCAGTAAAGACAAGCGTCTGTCTTGCTGGCACAGAGCTTGTCATATTTGTGGATGAGCATTAACAGTTAGAGACAATAAATGGCACATTGCAGTACATATAACATTTTATTACATTATATATTATGCTTAATATACTTCTGTTTATTACAAACCTTCACATAACAAATGGGGTAAAAATCCATTGTGCACAATGCTGGTAGTAATACTATATATATACGAGATAATAATCTAATTCAACATCTTCCCTTGAAGTTTTATTGTTTAATTATCTCTCCCTTTCTAAATACTGTAGGTATGTGCAAATAACAGTCTGACTATAAAGGGACCGATGAAGCTTTCCACTGTGAAAAAACGACTGGAGGCGAAGCAGAGTCCGTTCTACCAAAGCCCTGCAGAATTTGTATCAGACATCAGGCTCGTCTTTGAGAACTGTGCATCCTCAGTGAGGTGAAAAGACCTGTTTGCAAAAATTTCTTGAGCAGTACTCAGCTCTTCACTCAGTTTGTAATGAAATATTCTGTCATCATGCTTGCTTCTACTTGCACTGCAGGTTGACACAGAGGTCAACGTGGCAGGCAGGAAGCTTAAGGAGCTGTTTGAAAAGCACCTGAGGATCATCTTCCCTGACCAGACCTTTCCAGAAATCAAACTGGAGATGACTCCTCCTGACTCTCAGCTCTCATCGCACAACAATATGTCCCAGCCTGCAAAACGCCAGCGCACGTGTTCAGACTCCCAGGATGCACCAAACTGTCCCAGTGGAGAGGAGGCAGGAGTATGAAAGCACAAATCTTCTTAATCGTTTGAATATTTGACGACACTGCCTACGCCAGCTAATATGTGGTGTGTTACACTTTATTACAATTACAATTACATTCAGGTCACGAAAATGTTTTATATGTTTAATGATGAAATTGTATTGCAAGCAAACAACTCTGATACAGGGCACTAAATTAGTTATATTTTTGGACTAATTTACTCTAGACTGGGATTCATGAAAAAGTACATACGTGCAAACACATTTACAGGGTAAAACTGACTGTCTGGTGTTGTTAGCAGCTTTTGTTTTGCTTATCAGTTTGTTCTTACCATGCTCACAGTAGACACATTGGCTCATCATTACTGAGATATTTGATGGTGTGGTCAGGTCTGGTGTCTTCTTCCTGTTCAGCTCTCCATGTGTAAATATAGCAGTGATCAGAGGACGGATGATAATAATGAGCTTTGAAGTTTGTGGTCTACCTTATGTGGGATAAGATGTGTTAGGAGGCCCCTTGAGGCCAGTAAAATGAAAACTTCAAAGGGATGAAAGCTGTTTGATAAAACCGCTGTTCCATTGTCACAAATCATTACGCATTATTTCTGCTTGGTCTAATTTTTCAGGCTTTTTAAACGGTGCACAACTACAGATTTAATGTTGTATAGGTGTTATGTGTATTTGTATTTATCTATGTATTTATTTATTTATGTTTATTTAAAAAAAAAAGAAAAGATTTTATTGTGATAAGTTAAGCTCAGTGCAAATGTTATGTGAGACTCTATTTTTTCTAAGATCATTTTAATTCAGCAACATTTCTTCTACACTGTCACCATTATGAACTGTTTTCTTATAATAACCAAGAGCCAGAACATTTAATGTAGCCATAAACCTGCTTGCATGCAAGTCAACTTGCAGGTGTTTACAGGGTACAATAAAACATGATATGCTATACACCTCCTTCACTCTATAACTGCATGTTAATGACCTACTTAAAAATAATACTTAACGTGTTATGACCCTCATTATAAATTTACACTTTACAGTCGAGCAAAGCCACTTTCTCCTTTAACAAGTTCCTACTGTTGTGTTGACTACAGTGAACAAGTCCTGTGGGCCCCACAGGGCGGCCCCCTCACTGCCTGGCTGTGTTAGTGGCCCTCTGCTGATTGACACAGATGTGGCAAGACAAGCTTTGTTGAGCTTCAAAGGAACTGTACTGCACCCCCCACAACAAGATTAACACTGTTTGAATACGACCTCGGCCACTCCAATTTCCTCCACCTATGAGCTCGGAGGTCAGCTCACGCTGCTGTTTCTTGTTAAAGCCCGAACGTGGATTGGAGGTGGAGCAGAGGGCTGATAGTTTCTGGAAGGCGAGCAGGCTGTTGACTGGGCAGCCAAGCCTGGAGCCTGGCACTGGTCTGGTTTGCATTTTGGGGCATTCTTCATTCCTCAGGCCATATGTCCTCTAAAGGCCTATTATCTCTTTCCTACATGACGCTGAGCTAAGATAAGATTAAAGCTATAAAGCGGTGGTCTTTGTTGTTGTGATAACTGTTTTACAAAGGGGGTTGCCACATACTTGACTGATAGATGTCTGCAGGGAACATAGATATGTTGCAACGGTCGAGAGGTTCTACAGCACGGTTAAAATATGTTTCCAGAACCATACAATTTTGCATGTATTGTTTAATTTACTACAGCACTTGTTGATTTTTGTTGTTTGTCATTAATATAAACTGGTAGAAAACTCGCTGAAGTTCGGTAATCCATTACAATAAACACCATGTCTGCCGTTGTTTGTGTCAAAGTTGTGCTGTAATGGGGCAGAATATATGTGCAGATTAATTAAAGAAACTATTTTGTGCTTTACTATGCAATGCAAAGTAGAAGACAAACATAACAAGACACTGTGACTGTGATGGATTACCCACTCAAGCAAGTTCTCCCAGGCTCATTTTTGCACCAGTGAGGTGTTTTTTAAGAAGGTCTTATTAGAAAAAAATGGATGCTGGACACCAATATTGAAAGGGCAGTTGCATTTTCTCAGTAAGAAAGATAAATAGCATAAAACTCAAACTTACATCTCAACTCTCACTGCCCTAAAGTGGCTTTGCAAATAGTGGTACTATATAGTGAAAGGAGGTGGAAGTGGTTGTCTGGAAAGCACATTCATAAATGTATATTATGCATTTTAATGGGCCAAAACACTCAAAAAACACTGGCTTGGTCTATTAAAATGTGGTCTTATAGGAAGATTGTTAACAGAGTACAATTACCAACAGAAAACATAGACTGTGGTGGGCTGGACTGGAGATTGAGACAAGACAAGTCACTCACCACACTTAAACAGTGCCGTCACCCGTTTATAACTGCCATATACTTGTGGGCTTTCCTGTGTGCCTGCGGTGTCCTGATATCAAGTCCTTGGTGATGTTTCGAGACGGGCTAGACTGGTGGTGGAGACATATGGCTCTGATTAGAAGATCATTTAACCTCTCTCTTGTCACCATGCCCAGAATCAGTAGACTGATTGAATTTGCAGAGGGCCTTAGTTGGTACAAAATGTTTATAATGCAGTCTAGCAATTATTTCTCCGCTTCTTGCCAATTCTGCTAGACGTGTGTGTGTACGTGCAAGCATGCATGTGTGTGTGTGTGGCTTGTTTATACCCAGCTCCCTCTCACGGTTCATGATCTCTTTGGCTGACGGTGAGCCCACATCTGTGGCACCGTTACAAAAGCTTTAATTCATTAACTTTGAGGGGAAAATGCCTCATTTTCTTTGGTACAGCTGTGAACTAAAGAGAAAAATATGCTCAGTAGTAGGTCAACAGGGACCTTTAATGCTACTGTGCAGATAATGGGGAGCAAAATCTGAGGGACGATGCATCAGCACAGAGCCAGGTTCTAATTTGATCCATCATCTTCCTTAAGGTGAAGTAAACAAATCCGGCTATTTGCAGACAGAGGCTGTGAAAATATTTATTTTTTGATTCCCCTCATTTCCTCTAACTGGAATATCCAGAAGGTTATAAGGTTTAGTCTGGACAGAACCACAGCAGATTTATAAAATACCCCCAAACTGGCTCCAGATGTTGAGTAATCAGTACAGTCATTAGTCACAGACAGAGAAAAGTCTGCTTTGTCATTGATGGGAAGACAATTTCCATGTGTGCATGCTTACCTTACAGCACAGTAGCCTGAAGACACTTTCAATCCCTCCTGTAGGCAGTAAAAATATGGCAGCCCTCATCACCCAAGGTTGTATTTCAGGTCTTATACTTTCCAACATGCATAAATGCATTAATCATAGAAAACGTTTTGGAAGGTTTTGCATGACAGAATATGGGAGTAAATTACAGTATAAACTCACATCTGAGGATCATAACCTGCAATCTCTGAGTCTCCACAGCCAAGTTATATTTCTAATTGTAATAGACTGTAAATGAGCTCACGATTAATGACGTTCTCTGGGAGTTTGTAGAGGAGAAAAAAAAAAGGGTTTGATGAACAATAAGTGGGTGTCTGTGGCCCCAGCCCGCCCCTCACTGAGCCATAATTAGACGCTCATTCCTGCAGCCAGGCTCACTCACTCAACTCCATCACATCCTCCGACTCACTCTGTCTGTTTTTAAAGGAGCACTGCACACATCCTGCACAGCAACCAGCACACTTCAAAAGCTCAAAGCTGTCGGACTCTTTATTTTTTTTTCTCTTCGGTTTTTTGTTTGCATCTGTTTTCATTCAATGGGTCCGTGCGTGGTGCTGCTCTGCTCTCTGCTCGGAGTCCTGCTCTGCAAAGGTAAGTCCCACGTTGGAAACTGTATGGATCACTGCTGCCTGATGACTTTTTATTAATCCAATCATGCCACAGAACGGTGCTGGTTTATGTTGCTGAATATTATATTGCATAGCCTTAAATTGCACTTTACGCATGCATGCATTTGTGAAGACATTCACAGTGAGAATCAAACTGGTAAGAGGCAAAGACTGAGACCAGGGGAGGTGATGAATTTGTCATAGGACTAGTTTGGGCATGTGATGAAAGAACAGTTAACAAAGCTGGCTGCTTCAAAGTGTTTCAGGTCTGTCTTGAAGTGAAGCGGGGTTCAAATTTCCCATTCTTTCATTACATGCATGTAACAAAACCTCACACTATAATCACAACATTTTGATTTCTTGTTTCCCCTTCTCTGACTTACAATGTTAGCAATGATAGAAAGTAATATATAAAATTATTTCTAGCAGCTATAAACTCAAACTAAATTGTGTAAGACAAAACCTAAACTACATATTTACCTGCCTTGAAAATATCATAAAAAGTAAACTGTGTCTTCAAATCTCTTTCATTCATTGCATTTTGTTTGTGCCAGATTCAACGTGATTTATAAAGTGATAAAAAGAAGATGTCGCATGACACGAAGAGTAAGTTTGAAGTAAGACTTCTCGCTGCCCTGGTTTCTTACTTACCACCACTTCTTCTTTCTGCCCTTCAAGTCAAAGGCCAAGTGCCTCGGTATGCCGTGATGCTGTGTCAGAACGACCGGCGTCCCACCAGGACGGGACAATCCAGACACGGGGGGTGTGATTTATACGCCCACAGCAGGGTCACCCAGGCGTGGGATGACCCGTACCCAAATGCTCACGGTCCCCTGGTCACACATGGGGCAGTTTTCACAGTCGGCAAGGCCACTTTTCTCTAAGCTGCCTTCTTTGTAGGGAGTTGTGTCATAGGTCAGATTGGAGTAAAATTCACCAGTTATGTGACCAAAACTCTCAGAAGTAGCCAAGTGAGTCATGCAAAACTGAATGGAGACAAGAATATGACAATAATATTTTAATCTTAGCCCAGAGATAGATTGATACATCAAGTTAAAAAAGATTGTGTAACAGCCTTTTTATACTACTAAGATTGACAGAAACCTCCGAATAAAAGCCTCGAGCACAGCCTGTGAAAGAGATGCACTCTGCTGTTGTGATGTCTGGCTAAGGCCAACTACTCCGTCTGGGCGGAGCTCCACCAGCGGGGACTCATTAAGGCTTGTTTACATGAGGCGTCTAGACGCAGGCAAGCCATGTGCTGCTCTGCCAAGACCGAACGGCCCTCACAACCAGCACCGTCGTCCAAGATGGAAATCAGCCTTCTCCAGACAGACAATACATACGAGACAGAGACAGAGACAGACTGAACCTAGACGGGAGCATGTCTGCGCCTGGTTTACCTCTTTTGATAAAACGGCACCGCACGGTCGAGTTTAAGCACTTCTGGTGTTTCAATTTGGGTTTGCAGAGCAGCAGACAGTGGTGGCGTTGGAATGACTCGGTGATGCTTAGTGGGTTAGAGTTAGTTATCAGCAGAGAGCTACTTTGAAATCTATGGAACAGACTATTCCTGTCGTTTAAAATATACATACTGCGTCCCTGGAGAGAGAAAAATGTTTATTATTTAGTTCATGTGGAATCTGGAAAGGTGCTGCTTGGATGCTTTTCCAGTTTTAATACAAATCGGGTGTTTTGGCAAGAGGATGTCAATTACTGGTAATGGTCAAAAACAAGAACACATGGACGACTGCTCCACGAGGGGATTCGAGGTTTGGTCGTTAACACCTTTATACGAGGCATTAATGGCACTCCTTTCTGTCCGTATCGTCATATTTTTATTAGCAAAATATTTTGTTACAGTCCCACTGGATCATCCTACTGTTGCACACAGACAGACGTCTTTCACACTCAGAGACAGAGAGGGAGACTTTGAGGAGGGCCTACTTGGTAGACCCATGTGAAAAGCTTTTAAAATGCCATCTCATTTCATCCAGCTGCTACAAGGTTTATTGGCAAGAGGATTCTGGGATGTGCCAGACTTCCAGAAGTCAGTAGTGAGTCAGCTAATGTGGCTGCCTGGTAATAAATCCTCTGTCCATATTCACTCCTTTCTGCCAGGTAAATCACCCGTTGTGTGGTAGTAATGGGTTTGATTTCTGTGCTTTGATTTCCTGTAACCGACACTGTAGAAATGACTCGCTTTCTTCAGAAAAACACACATCTTAATTTGAATAATCTCTGAGTCATTGTTATATCTTGCCCATGCTGAGTCCTGCTGCAGAACTGGGTTTATATAGTAGAAACCTGCAAACCCCTTCTGAGAAACTGAGATTATTACAATGCTTACTTGTGTTTTTACAAAGTTTATCAATGCAGAAACCTGTTTGTCATGATGACTGTTCCTGCTTGTGCTTCTTTGATTTATTAGTTATAATAAAATTCCTCCTGCCGCTCTGGGAGAAAGCAGCAAATCTATAAAAGCGAGGACAACTATTCCAGACACTTGTCCTCCCTACCTAATCTAACTTATTATCTGAAGGTGCTGATTCTTGCCAGACTTCTCACGGCACGACGTCGTGTCTCAAACAGATGGATCTATTCAGTGCATTTCGCAATCACTAGTCCCCATGATTCAGCCACTAACCAGCAACAACCTGTATTCTATTACAATGGCTCAACAAAATTTATTTGACGGTGAGTTTCTTTTCTTTTTTTCTTTTTTTTCATCAGGGGACTTATTGTTAATAAAAATTTGGCGCTCTGATCCTGGTTTGAGCCGAAGACAAAACAAAGCCCAAGGAACCGATCTGCCAGAGCTATTTGGCAGATCACACAAACCACAGGCGAATGAATGTAGTCGATGTGATTGCAACGGCTGACTGTTTACAGAGTCGAGGCATTCCACGCTCTCTAATCCACATGAATAAACAGCCAGATCACCACAGAGTTGGTTATGCTCCAGTCAAAGAGCCTCTCTTGTGTCTGCCACAGCATATCCATCATTCATTGTCTTTGGCAAAAAAAAGGGCCTTCAGGCAGTTTAAATTGCCAGACATATTTTGAATTTTGTTTTTCCATCTTTCAGAGAATGCTAGGCAACTTGCCATGGAGGACAATGGCAGTATCCTCTTTCATTCGGGTTTGATATCCAAGTTTGATCATTACTCAATTAATCAGCAAAAACAATATGTCAATCAGTATGTTTAAGTTTTGCCAAAAGAAAATGTGCTTGTCAAAGAAGTCAGGCTTTAGAAAATGCTTATGACATTTGATATATTTTGCTTGTCATGAACAGCTTAAAGGGGTCGAAACCAGTCTCAAGGAGTGTTATAAGCATCTTGTGTGTTTGTGGGCAGGTGTGCAGATCTGCACATCTCCAAACCAGACAATGCCAGATATGAAAATGTCCCTCTGACAGAGCACACTAAATGGGATGTGCACTGATTTACCACCTGTTCAAATATACAAAAACAGACCTTGATTTTTTTTTTTTTTTAACATCCGTAGGAGTGCAACCGATGTCGATAGAGGACTGCTGTAGAGACGGACAGGAGCGTGGCAATGACAACAAAGACTGTGCGTCCCTCCCTCTCATCTCCGAGTCACCTACATGCAGGTAAGCTTTGCTCTAACTGGTTGCAAATCTACACATAAGGCTTAAGAGGGCTGGTTGGAAGACCTGCCTTGGGCATATTCAAATTCAGAAGTCATTACCTGCTGCACCCTTTGTCGCAATCTTTCATTTTCAATCTGCACCGCAGAAGCTCCTGCAGTATTGGCCCCGAGGGATTCGGCCTGCACCGTGTATGAGGGGAAATGTCTGTAGGCCCTTAATATGAGATTGCTTTACCTTACTCCCATAAATCTCCAGGCACATTATTCACTTCACGTGAGAGCAGGAAACACTAATAGTGATGGGATAATAACAGGTCTGCCGGTAACCCTAGAAGGTGTGCCGCCACAGGTTCAGGGCCCATAAGCCGGGGAGATCTGCCGCTGTGAACGCTGATGGCAAACACATTTACCATAGCCACCCTAAGTGATCCCAAATTTGTCTAAATTATAGTGTGAGGGGGAGAGAGAGGAAAAGGGCAGAGGTTTGTGGGGGAGCAGGGTGGAAAAGGGTGAGGGGGGTCAGAAGAGGGGCTGTTTCAAAACCCAGGAAATACCTCAGAGGTGAAACGCGACATGGAGGGACGATGGAGAGAGGCAATAACAGGAAATCTGAACGATTACTTCAGACACCAAAGGGAAAAAAAAAAGGGTATGAGAGAGAGAAAAATAGCGGAGAGAAGAGAAAAGAAAAACAGGAGCGTGGCTGTGCCCTTAAAAGGTTCTGCAGAGGAGGTGTGCGCCTTGACGTGAATCTGAGATCTTCAGTAGTTTATGTGGAAAGAGATTTCTGGTAAGAGTTGATAAAGAGTTGTTGGAAATGAGAGAGAGGAGAGGTGAGTGGGTGGTGTTTTATACTTTCTGTCTTGTAAAATTGCAGCGAGAAAGAGATGGAGACCAGACACAAACAGTCACCCACTCTTAACTGATTGGAAGACGCTAACAGACAGTAAATGCTAGACAATCCAATGAAATCTGATCAAACAAAAACATTAAAGTTTCATAATAATGCTCACATGGGAGAGGAGATATTGCTTTTGGCATCTAAACAACCATCACAGTAATATGCACTATGTTATTGCTCCCTGTAGATGTATGTGTGCAGGGAGATCAGAGGTCAAGTTCGACTACAACGCTTCCTGTACTAACGTGTTTCTCACTTTATGCGACGTTTTAAATCACATCTGTAACTTGTCATCACTGATTTCTAAGGAACAACTGACATGATTCCACTCTAGTGATGTAATTGACTGTATATACTGGCAACCGTTAGTTACCCAATTAGCTGCTCACAGGACGCGGCATGCTTATCTTGAGGGAGCGGTTTGTTTTGGTGATATTATTGTAACTGCGAATAAGGACATGTGGAGGTGGACGAATGTTCATCTTGGGACTGAAATGCTGATTTAACTCAGGTCTAAAACAACGGGCCCTCACGGAGCGCTGCTCGACCCAGTTTGAGTCCAGTGATGTCAGCGTTGCAAAACACAATAAACCTCCGTGCCCTTCCTCCGAATCCACACAGGACTTACTCAACCCACTCATCCACGCATTTTTAGTGTGACAACTCTGAGATCCCCATCAGGCTCGCCTCGGGCTCATTTTAATGGGCTACACTTTAAGGCAGAGTTGTGTTGCACCGAGGAGATTATTGATAGAGTTGAGAATAAATGCAGCACTTGTGTTTTGTGGTTTTTCTTGCTGACAGGATAGTGCAGGAGCAGTGCTGCGTTACGGTGCTCGAGGATAACATGTGCACCACTGGCATCAACACGGCCAAAGAGCAAGGAGTCTGCGATTCTTTGTTCACCAACACCTGCGAGACCAAGACCCCAAAGGTGTGTTTGCATGTGTGTGTATGTGCACATACATATGTTTGTGGGTGTGTGCCTGACTGAAAATGGTGTAAACAGAGACAAAGAGTGAAATCAGTGCGAAACAAAAATCTCCCTCTCCTTAATCAGTGCGCACTACATCATTCTGCTGGACGGCCAGTTTGGAGGCAAATGATTGATGAGAGCGATGACGTGCGTTTGTGTGTGTGTTTGTGTGTGTGCACTGTGAGCAGGATGAGGCATGTCACTCCAGGGAGGAATGGAGCTTGTTGCTGTCAGATAGATTATAAATTCAGCTCTGACTCTGGGATCTTCCGCAGGCTCTCGTCCAAACACTTTTCAGCCGTTATATGTTTTTTTCCCCCCTCAGCCCAACCCTCAATGTGGCCCTTTATTTCCACAACATACTGCACATCAACACAGCACAATGATAAAATGCTTGGCAAAACGTCAGAGATACAACTTGTGGTGCTCGTTGTTGAAAGGATGAGGTAATTGCAAGTGGGACAGCTTGTCTTTACTTGATCGGCTGTGAAGTGCAGATGGTGCTTAAATGTGCCCAGGTAATGTGAATTAGACAAAAGATACGCGTTTAGCTCTTTATGCGTTTCCAATTCTTTAAGTGTTTCCAATTAGGTTGGGTCAATATGTGTTGAATTGCAAGTTTTAGTAACTAATTTTTTGGCCACAACAGAAACAAGCATTAGACACAACACTGACGTATTATCACCTTTCATATGGCAAACAATTTGCATATTTACACATTCAGCTTCTATAGAGCATCGTTAACATTCATTTGGAGTCATATTTCTGGCCACCTCACAAATTTAAGTCTAATATTTAGTTTCATTTTAGTTGTGATTTTGGTTTCCATTTACTCTTGTGGGAAAGTCAAAGCTTGTCGTTGACCAAAACAATGAGCTGAAAGATGCTTAAATGCTCCGCAGAGGGAACAACACAGTCCCCAGAGGTATTAAAGGTAAAAAAAAAAAAAAATAGATTATAGATGCTATAAATGGAAGCTTTTCCCCACTTAAAGTCTGTTATATGCACGTTGATCAGTTTTCTGAGATTGACAAATTAAAACAAAATGTGACCCACCCTGATTTAGTCAACCTTGCTCATATGGTCCTTTAAGCAGATTTAAGCAAAACCATCACTAGTAACTGTATTCAGATATGATAGGTTTGTGTTTGTGAGCAGATTTCTTGTTTGCACAACCAAGCCCCAGGTTTTATCCAGCTTGGACCCAGGAGAAAGACACAGATGAGGGTTAAGGGGAAAAAGGATTTGAGATAAGATAAACCTTTATTCGTCCCTCAGAGGGGAAATATGCAATTATTAAGCAAAATCTAACAGGTCTTTCTTCAGTGGACAGAGGCTGGTCGGTGGGTGGTAGGTGCTGAGGTAGGACGACAGGAGACATGCAGGTGGAGCAGGTAGGGGTGTGCGCAGGGGAGACAAAGCTGAAGAAATACTGGAGACACAGGAAAAACTCAAAACACTGAGAACACTGGAAGGCAGGAAAAACACTGGCAGCAAGAACACTGAAAAACACAAAGCACTAGAAAACACTGGGAACGATCTGGCAGCTTGCAGGTGAAATGAGAAGTCTTTTAAAGTGATGAGGTGAAATTGGAAACAGGTGTGAGACTGGAGAGCCCCAGCACCTGAAGGCCACGCCTCCAGTGGAAGCAAGGCCTGAACAAAAAACACTGGAGTATAAAACTCGACATACACAAAAATAAACTAAGAGACTGAAACCATGACAAAAAGTTTTCTTGGATAGTGTCAAGGCCACGCAGACGAGCACCCACGCATAAACAAAAACACACAGAGTAGCAGTTAACTCTCGGTACACGACCATTAGAGCTGTAGTATTTAAAAGACTATCACACATACACCACACATGGTTACATTTCAGGTACACACCTCGTCGCCCAAACTGAAACAATCACCCATCCCCCACGCTCTGCACCTTTCATCCCCCCCTCCCCGACTGACATTACCAGGCTGCCATAATGATTGATTGAGCATGCTTCAGCCAGAGGGGATGATGTCATCTCATCACTACCTGTCTGCCTGTCTCTCTCACTGATTTGCTGCTTTTCTGTCTGTCTGTCTGAAGCCTGTCAGTCAGCTTGTCTTCTCAATCAGCCTCCTTTTCTGGCTGTCAGGCTGATTGAGAGCTTGGCTTTCTGTCTGAATCACAACCCACCATTTGTCAGTGTTAAAACCTGTCCTATCTACCTACAGTATTTTACCAAGCATCATCCCACAATCCCCTTTTCCTCGTCTGGAGTTTTGGTTTCACTTCCCCTGGTGCATTAGAGAGTCGAGTGATAATTCTCTCTGAGTGTTTGTCCTAAGATCTTATTGCATCATGCACCAAAGGTTATTCTGTTGTTTTCTATTCTGTGCTTCGTAGATGTGCTGCAACTGTTGTCTTCTGGGGAAGGCGGCCCAGAGCCAGGGCCTTCCCTGCGACCACAACCTGTCCGTGGGCTACCAGTGCGGCCTGGTGTCCCGGGCCTGCTGCGTGGATGGAGCTGCAGACAACCAGACCACACCCACAGGACAAACTGAATGTGGGTGAAAATAACAAGCATGACGTATTAGATTTGTATTTTTTATCTGAAGTTTGTTTGCATCAAAGCTGGTAACACGCTTTACTGTCATGGTAGAAAAACATGAAAAGAATGGGAAATCTGTGGCCAACCACATTCAATTTCTCAAAATATTGGAGCATAAGAAGAATGAATAATTAAGTGTTAAAGTCAAAGCTCCACTGGTGTTGTCAAACATAAACCCACACTGCCTCCTACTGGAAATATTCTGTCATTGCTTTATGGTATTAGCTTGCAAAGAAGGTAAACAGTGATAATATATAAATGAGAAATTTATCTTTTCACCTGTTCCTACACAAAAGTAGCTCCAGCAAAAAGACCAAAGATCTCCAACTTCTCAATTATGAGGATTTTCTGCTATTATTGGTCCTATAGAAAAGTAAATTGAATGTAATGGACATTTTTCTCTGTATTCTGATGTTTAATTTAGAGGCAACATTTATGACGGTCAAAGGCATAAGCTGTCAAGATGTGAGATATACTGCATGCATATAAACATATAAGCATGTGTTTTCCTCTCACACAGTACCGAACAAGGATGACACCAACGAGAATGGAGATAATTCTGTATTAAGTGATCAGTGCAAAGGTACAGTATAACACATCAATAAAGAAACTTTTCTACACCTACTGATTTGATCTTGCAAAAGCAGAGATCAACATGCTTGTGTTTCTTTTTCAGGGAAATGTGCTCATAACTGTGTTGGCAATGACACTTGTGCCTGTTCCAAAGGCTACAGGCTCAGACCAGATGGAAGGAACTGTGAGGGTACGTGTAGTTTTCAAAAATTTAAAGCAAAAAAAAGTTATACTTGTGAAAGGTTTTTAATAGAAAAAAATGTAATACTGTGGGTCACTGTGGGAAAGATCAGCACAATAAGAGAATCTTAAAGCTTTCATCCAATCTCAGATATCAACGAGTGTTTGCTGGGAGCCAGTAACTGTCGGGGAGGAGAGCGCTGTATCAACACAGAGGGCTCTTTCCGTTGCCAGAGAGAGGTCAGCTGCGGGACCGGCTATGAACTCACTGACAACAACAATTGCAAAGGTCGGTCAAACTGCCCCTCGGTTTGCCTCTGCTACTGTGCGTCAGAGTCATGTTTGTTTTCACTGGCGGTTTTTCCTGTGATTTCTTTACGCAGATATCGATGAGTGTGAGACTGGAATCCACAACTGTGGCCCAGAGTTTGAGTGTCAAAACACCCAGGGGTCGTTCCGCTGTCTTCCTAAGGTCAAGTGTGGTGCCGGCTATATTCAGGATGCTCTCGGCAGCTGCATTGGTAAACACCATGACTGACGGCTCTTAACAACAGCAACAAGTGTTATATGTGTATTTTAGGTGATTTAGGTGATCAGCCAGAAAATTTCTTCTAATCTACAAGATAGCTCAACATGAAATCTGACTGATGCTCAAAAGAGTTTTGTATTTTTGTGTACAGAGCGGGTTTGCTCTTTTGAGTTTAGTTTTTTATTGTTTTAAAAAATAGTTTTAGTTTGGTTTTTATTAGTTTCGGTATTACTTTTTATTATTATATAGGGGGTATTTGTCAGGATTTAAGTAGTTCTGAATAAGTATTACAATACAAATGCAACACTTTATGAAGGCAGTTCACTCACAGTCATGTAGATGTCTCAATAAATATGCATCAGCGCCTCCATTTTTTGTGTTAATATGTTTGATCAAATTGACACAGACTAAAACTATAGATGTTTCCTGTATATTTTTATTATTATTATAATTTTATAAATACACATTATTGTTTCAGTTTTTTTTTTCTAAAGTGTCACATTGGGAAAAATCTTTTTCATAATTTAACGCTGTCATGTGTGTCCATGTTTTCAGATATCAATGAATGTGTGAGCCAGACAGGCCCATGCCACAGAGGGCAGGTCTGCATCAACACAGTCGGCTCCTACATCTGCCAGAGGAACTCTGTTAACTGTGGTCGAGGATACCACCTCAATGAAGATGGCACACGCTGCGTTGGTACGGCTGAGAAACTCACCACTCCCGCATGATACTAACCTACCTGAGGTGCTTATCGTGGTGTTCTCTGTCGATCCCCCTCTGCAGATATTGATGAGTGTAAAGGCCCTGAAAAGGTGTGTGACGGTCATGGTTGTGTCAACCAGCTGGGCTCCTACCGCTGTGAGTGTGAGACTGGCTACATCTTCAACAGCATCAGTCGGGTTTGTGAGGGTAAGCAGCTGTATCCACATCTGCATGCAAATAAGACGTATATCTACTATTACTGTTCAAGAGAATTTTATCATTTCAACGTCTTGCTGTGGCATGTTTCAACTTTGTGTTTCAGATATTAATGAATGCAGGCACTACCCTGGCCGCCTGTGTGGTCATAAGTGTGAGAACACGCTGGGATCGTACAAGTGTAGCTGCACCACCGGCTTCAAGCTGGCTGCGGACGGCAGGAATTGTGACGGTAAGATAAATATTTAAATCAAAAGAACTGCAACTTTTCATACATTTATACGTGGTATGTATGCTGCAGGCTATCATGTGCATACTGTATACTCCCAGTGACTAAACCAATAGAAACCTCTGGCTTTGATTACAGCTGACACATCTGCTCTACAACCAGCTATGGCAGCAAGTTGTTTTGGTTTGGTTGGCGATCAGTCTAATATATTTATAAAATCTAAGACGTTGCCAGGTCTGGGACTATAGGCTTCCAGATTTATTTTCATGGTTGTCCCTTGTGTTTTCCACAGTCTACCAACATTTATCAAGATGGAGACAGACAATCAATGTCTGACTCAAGAAACACACGACGGTGCTTTATCAGGCCAGACAGCATTTTATCAGTCATTCTGGCAAAGCTGTAGAAACTGGTAAAACTGACAGTTGAAAGCCACCTTTGAAAAATGCCCAGGCACTTACAAACATGCTTTTTGTCAAAGTCTGTTAACATGTTCACATGAAAACCAAGCGTCTAAAGGTGCAAACGTTCTCGTAGCACATATTCAAAATGAACAGGAGAGGATCCAGTGTTTTTGTTCTTCTGATCACTGAGGCGTTCTTGTCAGTTAACGCGCAGGACAGAGTTCATCATTGTCTGTAATCGTCTTGTCCCTGTGCAGATATGAACGAGTGCGAGAGCAACCCGTGCAGTCAAGAGTGCGCCAACGTGTACGGCTCCTACCAGTGTTACTGTCGACGAGGCTACCAGCTCAGCGACATAGACGGCTTGACTTGTGAAGGTAAGATGGAACCATTTTAACAGGAATCCATGAATATTTTGAAAAAATAAACGCAGTTAGAATATATATTCCTACATGTACTCTCTGGTTTGACTTGTTTTTATCTGTGACATTTGTAGATATAGACGAGTGTGCCCTGCCCACTGGAGGTCATATTTGCGCCTATCGCTGTCACAACACACCTGGAAGCTTCCACTGTTCCTGCCCCGTCAATGGCTACACCTTGGCACCCAATGGGCGCAGCTGCCAGGGTAAAGCTGTCCTTACTGTGATGTTACATGTGATGGTTGCAGGCGTCATTCTTTACGTTTGTTTGTTCAGTGTTTCTTGTCCTAGCTGTATTTTTTATTCCTGTGTTAGTTACTTTTGTGGACGTTTTCAAATCACATTTTCCCACTTTTTGCCTCCCAGATATCGATGAATGCGTGACGGGGACACACACGTGCACAGAGAATGAGAGCTGCTTTAACATACAGGGAGGATTCAGATGCCTGTCCTTCGACTGCCCAAGCAACTACCGGCGAGTTGGAGAGACGTGAGTATCTGGATTGTGTCTCTGTTGCTGGACAGGACACGCATTCATGAAGGCGCAGCTTTAAATGTGTTAGAATTAATAGACAGACATGAAAAATACAAACATCAGCACACACAAGATCCATGTTCCTCACAGTCATCCGACCAAGAGCTACGAGTGCAGCAATGTCAGGCCTTTTAAACTGACCCTTATTCATATGCATAGATCAAGGCTCTGCATGTCCAGTGTGCTCAATGCTGGAATGACTTCAGAAGAGATTCGGCTGTAGCATGTTCTGTTGTTTTAGAATGATGAGATGCACATTTTCTCATCGGCTCAGTTACAGTAGAGGCTGTGTATGAGCACCCTGTCATGGAGGCACCGGGCGACAGAACCTCTTGCATGACCCCGCAGAGGGCACCACGACTGGCCTGTGAAGTGTAAAAATGCTGCAGACAGATGTTCCTTCCACTGCATGCCATGCACGGCAAATTAAATTTACACCTGGTCTCTCTTTCTCTTTCTCTCTGTGCCTGTTTTGTTCTGTCTTGTCCCGTCCTGCCCTGCCCCCCCCTACCCCGCCCTACTCTCTTTGCAGTCGATGCGAACGCTTGCTTTGCAATGAGTCTGTCGAGTGCCTGGCCATGCCCATGAGAATAACCTACTACTACCTCACCTTCCCCACCAACATCCCCGTCTTCACCAACATCTTCCGCATGGGCCCCTCGCACAACGTGGTCGGCGATGACATCCAGATTGCTATCACCTCTGGCAATGAGGGCGGTTTCTTCAAGACGGAGCGGGTGCCCACCGGCGGCGTGATGTCGGTGGCAAAGCTCATCAACCAGGCGCAGGACTTTGAGCTGTCTCTGGAGCTGAGGCTGCGTCGCTACGGCACGCTCAGCACATACGTGGCTAAAGTGCTGGTGTTTGTTACCCAGGAGGAGCCCAGAGTACCTTACAATCCCCTGCTAGAATAAACACAAGAGATTAAAGGGTTACACAAGTTGCTGCACTCTTAAAAAGGATGTGCCACTTTAAATGCATTGTCTTGTAGAGAAGAGGGAAAAGGTTAACCGTCACCACAAAATGCATGTGCAAGATGATCCTACAGTATGTTGATAGCAATGTAAACTACTGTGTGTTGTAACATAAATTCTTGCAGCACAGTCAATATAAAGTAAATATGAATTATGATTTCAAATTAGTGCAGATCAGCATTCATGGTTATAAACCAAAGATCATTTATGTTTCTTTCATTCCTGGATTCGACTTGCCTCAAAATGTGGGTAGACTCTACAGGCTAATGGCCTGTTTTACCCATTTGGGGGCCCTGGGCAAAAATGAGCTGGTGGCCCCTAATGACCCCTGTACCCCTATCTTTTTTAAAATATACAATTTATTAAACTGGCTATGTACAAAAAACAAAGGTAATAAACTCTACCAGTACCTTTAAAGCTCACTACTTAACATGTTAATCCTTAGAAACAAATAAGTGTAAAAAAAAAAATTTGCACATGTGAATTACTGTGTTTTAGAGGAGCTGGTAGGTGTATTTTGTTACTTTTCCCCTTTTCTCCTATATGGACTTTACAGATATAAGAGTGGCATCGATCTTCTTATTTCACTATTGGCAAGAAAATTCTTTAATCCCTACAAAAACTCTAGCGTAAGAACAAGTTGTGGTTTTCTGAGGGTTATGTGCTGGACCATTTCTTGGCCAGGTGTAGTAACCTCCTGGAGTCATGGTGACGATTCTAAAAGATCCTCTCATCTAATGCTCAGCGAGAAACCAAGTGTGTGTATTTTCAAGTGTAGCTCCTAAAATGAACTATTCTTTTAAACAAATTTTAAGTTAATCAAATTACTATAAACCAGCAGACACAGTGAGTGCAGCTGCTCCCTTTGTCTGATCAGTAATCCAACATTGTCTCTACTTTTTTGTAATAAATAACCACAAATAAGACTGTCTGACACTAAATGCATGATAAAGATGACACATCGTTTTTTAAGAGTCTAAATGAGAACACAACAACAATACAACTCTAGAAATGAGAAGAGAGAAGCACAATTTTTAGTACTGTAGCATTTTACATAATCAACTTTTTTCAACACTAGATTTAAGGATCATTATTCAGCAGTATAAATTAGGTCCAGTTGAATGTATCTTCTTTTGAGGTAAGGCTTAGTGATAGCCGCTAGGTGGCGCTCTAGGTCAGGGTAAATAATAAAATGGTAACGACCCAAGTCTGCCTACAATTGAGTGTAATTTGATGATGGTTGCATGATAAAGTCTGACGTTTTGCAGTATTTTATGGTTTATGTGTTGGATGAACAGTTTTCTATTAAAAGTGAAATAGAAATAGCACATGTGCAAGTCAAATCCAGTTCTTGATAATGGTGCATTGTGGGGTTTAATCAAATACAGCATAGGGAGCAGCTGGAATGTGAGGCCAAGTCACAGATGTAGGCATGAAGACTTCCTCACATAGTTTCATATGACTATTATTCCAACAGCTTCAGCGGAGAGGAAATCCAATGATACATGCAAATCTCCAGTTATGCATATATTTAAAGTTAAAGATATATTTTGTGATCTGAAAGAACAGCCTCATGACTACCAAAATCTAAACACAAGGTCTTTTAATACTAACAATAGAAAGCAACACATTTATTAGTAATGTTATTTGTTATTATTATTTATTAATGTTTCCTGTTTATTTTTTCTGAATTATTAATATTTCAGAAGCAAACCAGACATATTTTAAATCACACACACACAAAAATCAAATTTCCCATCCATAAGTCAAACCCTTCACTTATATACTATACGTGCATATACCTCAAATTTCACTGTTTATTAAGTCCACAAAGTAATTCCACACGTCCAAATTCCAGTCAAAAATGAGCCAGATTGGGCCTTTTAATGCATTTTTACTCCCGCTCCCCCAACATCAGTTACCTTCCACCGCAAATACATCTCTCTGTGACAGTTATTTTCTTGCACATCTCTTTAGCTCCCATTACATTTTGGGCTTAATGTAAAATACACAGATTTCCACTGCATACTGCGGGTGTAAACCCCAAAGCAGACAGATAATCCAAATGAAGGCTGAGTAAGTGACATGCGATGGGATGCAGTGGCAAAGGAGAGGGAAATGTGCACCAGCAGGAGCGAGTATAAATAGTTTGACGTGCTGTGAGGCTGCTGCCCAAGGGCTGTGGCTTATAATAACTGTAAATTCAGATGTCCTAGGTTCCTCCTGTCCTGAGCTGTCAGGCCAGTAAGGATGCACTTGGTCCCCAGTGGGGATATCCTTAAAATAAGAACATAGTGGCGCGCAGAAGGTTTTTTCCTCCCCTTTGACATTGAGTTATGGGGCTCTGGGCTCTGGCCGGGGGTCTGAACAATTTGTGGTACAGCAACATCACCGCGCACAGAATGAATGATGCCCTACAGTGTTTGTGTTGGGGCGTTATCAATGTGCCGACTATAAATAATAATTACCAAAAAAATAAAAGGCCCTACGCTTGACCAGAAGACTTTCATCCAAAAAGTCTGTTTTTCTTTCTGGTCTGAAAGTATTGGGGTTTTTCTCCTGGGCTGGGCCACGTGAGGCATGGGGAGACGAAGAAGACATGCATTTGCGCATGCACGTGCACACACGCGCACACACACACTCACACACAAGCATGTTTGCATGCACAAGGGCACACATGCACAGATGAACATATGCACACACACATTCGGTGCAAACATGCGCATGCGTTAACACACACATGGAGCTGTAATTAGCTCCACTTGCTGCCTCTACTTTGAAGTGCCCATCTGTGTGTAAAGGGGCAGTTCACCCTGGGTCATTATCTTCTCGTAAATTTACTCTCTACCCCAACAGAGCTTTCACCTCGTCCTCTAGAGCCCCGCTCGGGTCTTTCTGCAGCTCAGGCCATGGTATTATAAACTAGGAGAACATTTTGTGGGTTTGGCCTGGGCCAAAGCAAAACTTGGACCCACCCGCTAATTGCTAATTACAAGCCCCTACCCAGTGGTGGCTTGACTTTTTGTCAGGGGCTTCTCTCCTCGCTCTCCGTGGAAGGAGCCCTGCAACCCAAGCCGTGCCTGGGCTTTGAGGTGCAGCCTATAGGTCCCCTGAGGCGCGCCAGAGATCCACGGCCCATGACTCACAATGCGGCTATATGGCTGCCATGCACATTAACTGGACTTATACATGGCAACTTGGCTGTTTTCATAACCCAATATAGCCGTGTACTGACTTGTCTCCTTTGTGAAGACCAAGGTTGAATTTGAGGCTTTTATTTTGTTTCAATAGCTCTCTCATGATCACAAGTTCCTCGTCGTTTCAAAGACAAACTCTTGATTTATGAGGTTGTTAATGCCTTAGAAACCTCTCTCAAAGTCTTATGTAGCAGACAGGTAGTGAATAGCGATACTTCAGGTGGCGTTGGTTTTAGGAGGCGGCGGAGGCCCTCCATTCCCTCCGACCTGTCACTGATTAGTCTGTGGAATAAACAAAGCCCTAAATAATAGGATGAGAGCTGCCCTGGGGAGAGGCTGGGGAGTTGTCTAGTCATGTTGCTCACAATTTAGGAGTCTTTTAGAACACTCCCTTGCCCCATAAATCCTCCTCAAGAGATTATCTGATGTGAAGCCGGGGATGCTCAGCAAATCCAAATATTTTCCTGAGCAGGTTGTGGATCATTCTCTGTGAGTGTAGTAATTCATTCCCCACACAGCTTGAAATAGTGCATCAGAAAAGCATCAATGGCAGCGCTGGTCTCCACAAGCTACAAAGTCTGGCTTCGGCATGAGCTTTTGGCCATCGCTGGTTTATTATTCTTCCAAACCACACAGAATTTGATTGTTTTTGATGTTGACTGCTATATCCAGTATCCCCGCTGTCTTGTTCAGATATTGTTTGTCTAGTGGCCGTTGGAGTTGTCCCACTGAGTTCTTGATCACGCAGTGGGCTGCTCCCAAGGAGATTTAGAAACCAAAGGCGGTTGACTCTGAACTCTTTATATAGACATTACCTAAAGGTCAGAGGCCATGTGTGTGTTTGTGTTTTCTTTTTTTTTTTTTTGTGGGTGCGTGTGTTTGTTTTCTCATCTAGGACGCAGAGGCTTGAACGTTCTGACACCATTCGCTGCATAAAGACCTGTCAGCCCAATGACGTCGCCTGCGTCCTGGACCCCACGCACTCAGTGTCCCACACCTTCATCTCCTTGCCCACCTTCAGAGAGTTCACACGGCCAGAGGGTAAGGATAATCCAGTTGGGCAAACATGCAGAGAAAGGGCGAATAAGGGACAAAATACATTTCATGTTTCATCGAAAGAATGTTCCTTGGGGAATAAACAAGAAGAGTTTGCCATTTTGGAAAATACACTTATTCCCAACTAACCTGGCTCTTGACTAAAGCCTCACAATTAACATGACCCTACAAATATGAGACTGGTATCGATGTTCTCATTCACCTCACTTCAACTCTTGGGAATAAATTGGAGAGTATTTTCCAAAATGACAACTTGTTTACTCCCCAAGGAACATTCTTTCAGTGAAACATGAATATTCTCAAAATTGCTGATTGTGTGAGGTCCCCTTAAATTTTGCCTGTGTATCCCCCCAACTCACAATTTGACATTTGAGGCCTCATTTACAGTTGTTTACAATTTTCAACTGTGCATATTGTTCAACTGCTGTATGTTTCTATGTTCTACTGTATGTTTTCTTATGTTTTACTGTCTGTTTTTATGCTCGCTGCAACACAAATTGCCAACTTGGGACAAATAATAAATTGAATTGAATTTCACTGAATTTTGTGACAGAACATCTTGTTAAGATCTTTGGATATAACCAATATGAAGACAGCATGATAGCTTGTGGTTTTTTAGTGTCAACGTGGTCCTCAGCCCTTTTTTTTTTCTCTTTAGTTCTGTTTTATCTCCTTTAATCTCGCATCACATACACGTCCCTGCAGTTGCCAGAATCCATATGACTACCTCTGACCCCCAAATTAGCTATTCCGTGATGTTCTCCTTGCCGTCCGGGCTCGGCTGGCCCACACCAGAGAGTAAGTATCATGCTGGTTGGATATGAGGAACCATGGTAATCACACGGAGACAGTGACAGCTGACAAGCATCTATTGGCCGGCGTGCAGAGCATGTTTCAGACACACTCATGCTCAACGTCACGGGGAGTTAAGCTCTTGTCATTTCTCATAAGCTCTGAGTCGGGGTGTAAAGGACTCGAGGCCCTTCAGTTGAACAACAGTATTGAAAAGCCTCGACCTTCCTGTGACCCTCTCAGTGTACAATAAACACAGACCTTTCCATCTCCCATTTTATTGTCTTTCTGTTGGGAAAAAAAAAAAAAGGAAAAGCAAGAGTTGGCACAAGCGTGGCGGCGCAATCCCACCGTGATTATGAGGGTTTAGGGTCCAAAAGCTTTTTTGTGTCTAATTGTTATCTTCCAACAGAGATTGTTTTCCTGAGAACCACGGTGCCGGCTTACGGGTCCTATCACTTGGGCAGTTACGACGTCAAATTTGACATCCTGGAGGGCAACGTGGATAACGCCTTCGACATCGTGAAGCGGGTAGAGAATGGAATGTATGTGGGTGAGTACAGGGATTTTACTTTGCTTTGTGTGTTGTAAAGTCTGGATGAACCAACCTAGTGCAAACATTTGACAATAGCAGCTTCGACATGCACCCTGTACCACCCGACAGCCGCCGGGACTGGAAAATTTCTTTTTGGTTTTTCTTACCCAAAAATCTCATTTTGAAATATATATATGCGTATTTTATTTTTTTTTTTACAAATCAAACTCATATGTGCACAATGAGAAGGGGCAAAAAGCGCAAAAATATCCCGTAGGGAACGTCTGGACGTCCTGACATAAGTACATCTGACACAGCCTGTTATGGTCTTTGCAGTGTGGTGGCATCATGTAGCTGTCATCGTCTTCATTGGGGCTCTTGGTGTCTGTGTCTTTGTAGACTTGTCCTCTGAGTGGCTCTCTGAGCCAGACAAAGGCCTGTTTCTGTCTCACCAAATATTTGGCATCAGTTTTCGCAGTCTTGTGGTTAAACAAAGTACCATTTAATTCACTTATCTACGGCTATACTTATTCCAAGCAGATCATTATTTTCCACAATAACTTACGGTGGTCTGATGTACAGGAATAGAGTGTATAAATCTGCACTTGTGTAGTCACATTCACGTATGCATGACTGATTCCAGTTGACAAGCTGTTCGCCTTAACTACCTGTTTAGCGACGGCCAGCATGCACAAAGAGCCCTGCACTAGTTCAAGTAGGAGCAGCAGATACCATCTCCAGTGGTGTGTAACAACAACACATGTTTGGGTAGAAGCCATTCCCATCCTTCAGTCTGGTGGTGACCCAAGGCTGCTGCGCGCCTGTGGGAGAACTGAACTGAGCCTTGGCCTCGGGTGGATGAGGGTGTTGTGAGCCCGAGGATGACACATTGTTGGGCCTGTCTAGGTGTTTCTGTTTTGGTTTTGTGCTGAGATGCAGGCAGGGTGGCAGTGGAAGGACAGCGCCTTCTTCTCCCCGTGCTGATGGATGAAGGGATCGCCTGTCAGTACGCACATCTGTCTTTACAGAATAAAAAGGGAGGGAGGGGGGAGGAGAGAGTGTGTGACTGTCACTGGTTCAGGCGGGATTGTGGGCGCACGCAAGTGTTCCTCTCTTGTACAGTTGCGCAGAAACAGATGTGCGCTTATCAAACGTACCCAAATTCACACAAAGACATGAGAGAAACATGTTTATAACCAGCAATAATTCACATAATTCAATGTTGAACAGTTATAATTATATTGTACTGTCTCATAATAGTATGTTTTTGTTGGAATGTGCACTGGTGTAATTCTGCATGAGTGATAAGCCTCATTTTGTAATACATTGTCTACTGAGTGTGTCTGTGTGCGTGTGTGTAAAGAGGATTTAGGAGAAATTCCCTGTTTATGGTGGTGCTCATTTGCAGGGGCAAATATGCATGTGTGTGTGCAAGGGAGGGAGAGAGAATAAAATTGCAGCGGGAGAAAGACAAAGTGAGAGACTGCGATTCAATGAAAGAGGAAAAGAGAGAGAGAGAGAAAATATGTGAAGAAGTAATCCTGGGCGCTTTGCTTCATGTGGTTAAATGTATTGTTCCATTTCCCCACGCTAGGCCTCAGTGTCTCGCCGAGCATTAGAGCACTTAAACTGACGACCACATGAAAGGCCTGTTTGTGAGGAGCCACTTCTCTCCCGAACCCATTGGATGCTTATTGGATGCAGCTCTTGCATGTTAGCACCAGTTGCCCATCACATATCCAAATTGAGGCCCTGTGCACTGGAGCCTTTGGTCACCGACTGCTCGCTGTGAAGTGTGGCGTCCACGGTGCGATGAAGGCCCTCTTGGTTTTATTTAGTGGGTTGTGCTGCTGGTGCTTTGGCCCACAGATGCTGCTGTTGCGTAACCATTGTATGAGGCCTGCTGACGTGTCACTTAAGGAAGCTTAGTTTCCAGTATCTCCAGTGTCTCCAACAGTGGTATTACAGCTTGGTGGGATGTGAAGAGTAGCAGACATTGAGGCTCCACTAATGAACAAGTGCGTGAACTCAAACTAACTCTGGCCATTATTTTTGGCCACTATTTGTGTTTTTGAAAGGGACAAAAGAGGCAATTAGGAATCCCCAGAATCCGTTGCTAACTTGAAAAAGTGATTCTTAAAAGGTTTGATTGGCTGACACTCTTTTCCGTTCTGCTCACTTAGTCACTATTTTAAAACCCGTCAGCTGCGCATACACACAAGCGTGCAGTGTTTGCAGAGACGTACTGTATGCGTATATACACACACACACACACATATGCACACACACGTAGAGGCTCACAGAACACCAAATAGTGTGAGGGCTGCACCACTCTTTCCTAGTTCCTGGTCATCCATCACTGGCTTTCCCACCACTGTCACATCTGGAAGACAATCCTGACAGCCTTACGCATCTGTGCAAACATAACCGGCCCTCAGCACTTGGAAAACATGATCAGAACCAATCAAACGTTTACAGATTCCCTTGATGACTACAGTGGCGCTGCAGCGACCACACAAATCCCTGCAGGTATGTAAGAGCAGATCCGCCAAACTCATATATATTTAATCCTCACAACAAAGACAACATTTGTGACGCATCATACACATATTTGGAAAGGCAAACAGTGGAGGAATGCATTACTCATGCTCAACGCTGTCATCCACTTGTGATTAGGGACAGGTTGTTTGAATAGGGTTGATAATGGGATGATTGATTTTGGCAGTCAGCAGGTGGATGGATGATTCCTCCCTTTGAAAACACTGTGGTCTCTGCTGGAAGCACGGGCCGAGTCTGGAGCCGAGTCTCTCAGCTCTGACAAAATGCCGGTGCTTCCCCTGTCGGTGACATACATCATTGTGAGGATCAATATTGTCTTTGTCCACTCCCAGCGAATCACAGGCCATTCTAACTTTTTTACCTTTGTGCACTATGGTCGGCTTGCTGAGCATGTGTGCTAGTTATAGCTGCTTAATAATTGTTGATGAAATTGTTTTATGTGGGGAAAAGATGTAACCATATGCCATATCTTCCCGTTCACCACGCAAAGTACAAAGTTAACAAAATCTACATGCAAATCACAAACCAAACATCAAGACAATATTTATACAATTATGTGACTTGCAAGTTTACTTGACTTCGCCAGCTGGCTGATCAGTATCAATGTGTGTAAATTGAATACAATACAATCAGTAGCCAACTGTGGAAACAAACAGTCAGCACATGTTTAGTCTTCTCTTGAATGTGTCCAAATGACTCACGAAGGGATTTTACTGTACGATTAATCACCGCTGTCTAATCCTTTTTTTGGGAGAAAAACAACTAAATTATTTACGTGGCATTTCTGTTTATCGTCCTGGAGAGCAACAGATAATGTAGTATCTTTTCATGAATCATAGCTATCCTCTGGAGAAACTGTAAGCCTAAGACGCCTTGGCTAAATTCCACTCATTTTTGAAATGCAGGTGGAAATATGCCTTTGCGGTGTGCAGAGAATAAATACCTTTTGCATTGCAACTGGCACAGAGCTGGCAGCCAGTGCGGCAGCCAGTGAGATGAATGGAGGAGGGAGTGGACAGTTTGCCTCTGTGCAGGTAGTCATGGTCGTCAGCGCAGCCGTCCACAGCGTCTGGTGGAATGTGAGCTCACTGTGCGAGACATGACTGCTTCAGAGCCAGTGGAGCTTGTGGCTCTGGCTTGTGGCTGTGCTGGTGAGGAGCTGAAGACAGCAGTGGAGATAAGCAGACAACTCGCTCCTCAAGTCTGAGTGGCTGTCATTTGGATGAATCATGACATTGGCAGGAGCGGGCCCACCAGAGTGCGCCAAGCCCATGAGGAATTCTTGTCTGCCCCACAAGCGATACAGTACAGCTAATCAAAACAGGGTCTTCTCCACCCAGCAACCCCATCGTCAAACACACAATGCTCCCCTCGGGTGGTCCTCCACCGCCGATGGACTGATGTAGAGATAGTGATGCAGATATGTCACGCTCGCAGAGACATACCATGTACGCAGTCAAAAACACACTGGTATGTACACATATAGTACATATTACTCGCAATAAAACTGTCTTAATGATTCATCAGTTACACTTATCTCCCTTGGTTCGGTGAGCTATTTTATTTATACTCATCATTACTCTTTGCTGTCTGGCATTTTAAGAAAACTTTGTTTAGGTAAGTTCGCGAGGCTCGGTTCACAAAATTAATGCTCATGTACTAACATGCCAAAATAGATAGCAAAGTACTTAAACAGCTTATCAAGACGCTCTGTGCTTCCATTTATAATTTAGATGGTGAATCTAACATAAAATCCTGCAAACAAAGCAGGATTTCATCTCATACCCTTTCCATTTAGTCTATATTGTCAAGTCTATTTTCTGCTCCTTAGTTATGGGTCTGAGCTTTGAAAGGTCGCTTGTAATATAATGCAAAGGTTGTGGCAAAGATAATGGTGCATGTTATGTCATCTCAGCTGCTCTGGCCCGCAACTGCTAAAACAGAAAGTCCAAGAAAAGAACAAACCAATTCCCTACGGCTACTTTTCGATGATGTCACCACCCGGCGAGTGACACTGTCCAACAATGACCCATGGGCCATTTGAGAGATCTCTAACTATGACTCGCTGTTAATTGACCTTAAAATATCAAGCCACATGTGCTGGCCTTTCAGAACAGGAGTGGGCAGGGCTCCCACTCCCTCTTTGGAGTGGTCAGAGTTGTGTTTGGACGGTCGAACCTGACTGGTCATCCTCGTACCAGTGACCAGGCTGTGAACACAAGACTCGGTCCCTGAGGGGCCTGTACATTCAGTCCTCAGTACACTGTGTTATGTTGGCAATTTGAATGGATTATATTTCAGTCATGCTGACGGGTTATCAAAACTGAAATTGGTTGCGTCGCTAATGGGGTAACAAGGGAGCTAGTTAGCAGTTTCTTTGGCATGTCTCCCAGCTTTTATGGACTTTTCGGAGAAGAAGTTTCAGGCAGTAAGAAAAGAGTCATTGAATAAGAAACCGCTCTTT
Source organism: Holacanthus passer (assembly GCA_025331565.1). Taxonomy (NCBI): domain Eukaryota; kingdom Metazoa; phylum Chordata; class Actinopteri; family Pomacanthidae; genus Holacanthus; species Holacanthus passer. Next base: position 207,472 of record JAFREQ010000003.1, read on the forward strand.
GCAGTCTTTATGTTTAGGCCAGCAGTGCTCAGCTGTACGTCGGTGATATGGTCAGATACAGAACATGTTATAGCCTTAATGTTGCCCTCTAGTACCCTCTTTGCATACTGGAACTTTGTACACCACCTGGATACTCTCCAATGGTTTCACTGCAGTGAGCATGCATAGCGCCACAACCAGTGTGTCATTATACAATACTGTGGTGAGGCCAATGCATATTTTTCATTTGTCTCTGGTGTTAAACCCGCTCATTTTGGATTTTGTCATACACTTCCTCGCTGAGTTGTAGAAACCAGAAAACCCCGAAATTGTACTGTTTACATGTAACCCTTCAATATTGCAGCCGTCGTGGCCATGAAGGATGACAAATGCCTCCTGGCATTTGCTTCACTTTGTTTTGTGGCAGTGTCTCTGCTACTAGCATGCATTTATTTAAGGCTATTTTCTACTTAAGGGGCTACTTTATGGCGTGGTGGAATGTTTTGGAGAACGGACAGATTGTACAGCTGTTTGTTTGATGGTGGCTGCTCGAGCCAGCGCAGTCACCTTTGCACCCTGCGGCAGATACCTCAGTGAGATGGAAAGACACCACTAACCTTTCCTGCACTACAACTTGATCTCCTGCTTGGGTACTTTAGGGTTGCGGTCGAACAGTCTTTTTTGCTTAGAAAGGTTCCTAACTATCCTGTCTAAGTGGCAGCCTTTAAGAGCTGGTCAAATTCTGTAAATGCCAAGGCAAGGCACTTCAGTGCTTCCTTTCTTATCTCTTTTAGCATGTAGGGTACATTGGACCAACCTTCACGAAAGGGAAGATGATAATGGCCACAAGTCCTTGCAGCAACGACATTTAAAGTGTGGCACCATTCAACATCTGCCACCTATTCTAGTGTAAGTCCAGTCGAATTCTCTTACCACTAGAGTTATCGAGGTCAAGAAAAGTTTGTCCTATGTTTAGGAAAAGACATAGGACGTAATTTTTTTTGACTCTTCGACCGCAGACCAAGCCTCAGATGACATGACCTTGCAACCCAGTCGCAGGGCAAATTGTCAGCTATAGAGTTTTGAAAAGCTCCCCAAGTTTATTTACATGAATCTCAGGTGGCATGGTGGCCAATCAAAACCAACCTGTTTTGTGGCTGTAGGCTTTTTGCCTTACAGCCCGGATGAAATGTTAAAGATGAGTATGCGGTTGCGGTTTCACCTCAGGTTCACTGTGAGTATGTTGAGGCCCAGCTGTTAGCTGATGCCTTCCCCTCACTGAGGATCCCACTGTGCTTTTGATGGGAAGCTTACGGAAACACAGAGTCATCATGGTCACACACACTCACTTTGGTATCAAGCTCCTTCGTGCAGAATGGGGCACATGAACCCACATTATAATAACATAATCATCTTTTTCTCGCCCTCAAGGTTGTGTGAAAAATAAGTTAAACAAAGGCGAGAAGTTGAATAAAACAAGTGGGTTTTCTAAGGTGTTTCTTACAATGCCACAAATCACTACAATAATCGTGATACATTGTACAGGTAAAGATACACTTGGTTTGTTATCACGCCCAGATTCTAAAATTAGAGGTGAGGAAAGCTGAACTACGTCTTATGTTAAGTTTCAGATTATCAACAGTGAGCTCAGAGGAAATTTGGGGATTTGGAAAACATATTGGGCACTATAACAGAATTTCTGTTGCGAGCACGGTTGTGCCCTCTGCATGTGCTAATTAGACCACAAACAAATTTACAAAACACTAATGGGCCTCAGACACATTCCACATATTGCATTATTTAGATGTCCTTAATAAATTTTTAGTTTAGACGCGATTTGTTTCCCTATTTATTCATGCGGTGAGATTGTTTAGCTTCTTTACATAGAACCATTTTTTAGTATTTTCAGTGGAAAATTTACCCTCAGCTGACCCTCATTATAGACTGTTTAGTCCTTGTTAGATATAGGCCACACTCACTGCAATTAAAAAAAGCCTTAATGTGGACTGAAACCCATCTGTCTTTGCGGTGGTCCACATTGTGCTCATAATGATATCTTACTCATCTTCATTGTGTGCTTGCTCAACCCAGCTCTGAAGCTTTTGAACTGGTTTTGTTTGATTTAAAGACACGGACGAGTATTCTGTGAACTCACTATGAGTTTGCATCGGTCAAGTCAGAGTTACGTGCCATCTCAACTGGCTCATGTCAGAAAATAATTTTAAGGCTCAAAACAAAATTCAGTCTCTTTTTCCATGTCAGTTATTCTCTTAATGTTGCGGCTGTTGTTAGGTTTAAGCAAAGGTTAGCTCCTTCTGATGGCGGCGCTTTGGAAACAATAAAATCTCAGTCCCGCTCCCCTCCATCTCGTGTCACTACGCAACAGAGTACCAAAACACCAAAACAAAGGGGCAACCCTGGTAGAAGTGGGCCCCATTCCACACTCCTCCAAGTGCTTATCGCCGGAATCTGCTGGAATCTGGTGTGTGCCCACAGATCCGACTCGGAGAGGGACGAGAGAGCAAAACAAAGTGACATAGAGAGGGAGACAGCAGTTCAAGCTCCCATTGCTTGCCCCTCCCAGAGTTAAAGATGGATTCCTGGAGGAATGCCTCCATGGCTGTATCGCGTGACTGCGACTGCTCCCCTCCATCAAACACATGGGACTCATTTACCCTTGTGGGCCATAGTGATGGTGCCACAAACACCAGGCCCCCTCAGGAAGGGAAGAGAGGGGAGGAAGAGAAGGAGGAGAATGAGTGGGTGGGGGGATCTGCCATCGTGCAATGCCAGTGTCCCAAAGGACGCAGCAGATGGCACATAATGGATCATCATTTGTCCTGTGGTGAACAACAACCAAATGGGTTTAACTGCTTTATTACAAGCACCACAGGAAGGAGCCTCATAATTCAGACCGACGGAGGCACTGCTCTGCCGTCATTTTGATCCATGTTGAGTTAAACTCTCGAGTCATCATCCGCAAAAAAGAAAAGCTTTACTGACTCACTTCTGAATAAGAGAAACACATGAGGATGAAATGAGAGAAAGAAAGAAGGTGTGATAGGAGGACAGTGTGGTGATTGTGCTGCCTGACTGCACTCTGCCGATGGCTGTTCAAACAGGCCAGAGCTGAAATGTCACCAGCCCTCTGCAGAGAAAAGGCCTGCTGACAGCCTGTATAAACACTGGCATTTTTTTCCCCCTGTAATCGCATGTTCACTTAAAAAGAGCACCCAATGAATTCCATGGGCATTCAGTAATGCTCTGTTGCAATATGTTTATTCTCCCATCTGTTTAACCATGATAGAGCGTGTCTCTTGTCCATGGAGAGGGTGGAAGGTCTGGAAGGGGGGGGGGATTAAGTTCATGGACAGTCTTGACATCGCTGGACTTTGAACACTCACCCAAATGTACCAGCTGATACCATGTCTTGCCTGAAGACAGGATTTTTTGTAGAAGTGATATCGACAAGTGACAGACTGGTTAGGGAGGCCAATGGGGAACTTCCATGAATCATTTGCCAAAATCATCGCCTTACGAAATCGACTAATGTTAGTCAGTATTCATTGGAACTATTTTCTACCAAAGAAATAGTCTCTATGAAAGCTGCTCACAATTATGTCTGTGGATTATCTGCAAGATAACATCTGGTCTACACAGGCAAGAGAAAGAAGCACATCAACATCGTAGCAGCTTCAGTCCACAGTTTTTTACTCTGGATGCGTTCAGTATTGCTGAAATACGCTTTGTGCACATCGATACACAGCCGATGTCAACGGTTGTATTGACCTACATGAGAAAGACAACTGACAAATGCATCTGAAACACGTCTGGTTTAAGCAGCCTGTGACCCAGACACTGTTTTTGAAAAGATCCTTTGCTGTTGATTGACAAATGTAATTTTTCAATGCACTGAACACCACAAAACAAAATTCCATTGGTCTCAATTGTATTGGGGTGGCAGCAGAATTTTTAAGTCAAAACCTCAGCCCTTAAAAACCAAAACTATCTGCATTGCTAGATACCACTAAGGGTAAGTGAGAAAACATGTTTTGGGTGACCCTTTAAACGAAATAGCAATGCAAGTATTCAAAATCAGCTCAAAATGTACAAACACAATCTTATCTTTGATGAAAGCTGTAATACTGGCTAATTGCTGCTCTTTTAGTTAATCAAAATTGCCAAATATCGTTAGTGAAACCAACCGAAGAATTACATCCCAAACTTTCAGCGATGTCATTTTGTTGCTGTTGTTTCGCTGCTTTTGCTTTGTGCATCCAGTAACAGAATTGTTTTGGTTAGTATTGTCATTGCTGTTCTTCTTTGTCTCCTTCAGGTGTTGTTCGCCAGGTGAAGCCCCTGATTGGTCCATTGACTACGGTACTGAAACTGTCCATGCGCAACCTGACAAATCAGGGCGACTCCGGCCAGAACATCATCAACGTTCACGTCTTCGTCTCTGAGTTCTGGTTCTGAGAGACCAACGCCAAATTTCACCACATGTATTAAGACATCCATTGTCAACACTGTACACATTGGTTTTGTTATATCGATGCATAGATCAGTGTGGAGGTTTTAACGTTATGTTTGATTACTTTTGACAGTTTCTGACATGAAAGGCTACGAGCTGCTTCTGATGAGAGCGTTACACTTTGTTTTGATGACAAGCTCAGCCGGTGCACGCCTGTGCATCAGGCATAATGGAGCTAAATATGGAGAAACTTTATGTTATAAAAATATCTTGAAGAAATGAGACATCCAGAAGGATTTTTTTAAATTGAAAGTGCATGCATTTAGAAAGGTCATCAAAGGATATGATGATGCCGCCATGTTCTTTAAATGACATTATAAGCCTTTGTTTTTGTAACATTCACTTTTCCTGTCCTACTGTATGCATTGGATGAAGTATATTTTCTATGGAATAAACACTATTTTAGTTACAGTATTTGTTTTTTGTGTTTCCTCCCAGAAATGTTTAAAGACCAGTGTTTGAATTTCTTCCAAAATTTACACACATATAGGTTGAGGAAGTTAATTAAAAAGAAGAAAACATCTGTATGTATATGTTTTACAAGTCAAAAGAGCAGAATTATGGTGAGAAAACAGCCTTTTTAGCGACACACACCCTGTGTAGCTAAAACTGTTGAACTGTTTAAACTGTTGATGGTCCTTTGGCTGGTTCAGAATTAGAGGGCTGCAGTTGATCAAATGGATTTAAGTACTTAGTATTTTAAACCTCATCTGGGATCTGTCATTATAATTGTTGTACTTGTCTGTTCTTGGTCTCGCTCCCTTATGTGGCGTAATGTTCCATTTTTTTCCATCTCAAAGTTGACGTGGAAATCTATTTTACAAAATGTCTACATATGCATATATAGGTGTGTATGTATCTACATAGACTTTTTTTATATGTTGCAGAAGCAAGCGAACAAATCAGGTGATGGTGAATCAAGTGATAATTAATGAAGCAACAAGTCATTTCTGAATAACTGAGTCCAAAATTTGCTAAATTTACTATTTGGTTCACTACATTATGACACGGGATAATTTTGATGATGATTCACAGTCTAAGTGTCTCAGTCTCAATTTGAGGCTCGCTACAGAATAAACTACAGTGTGTCTGTTATATAGGCAACAGTGAGCTAACCTAAAAATTGCCCTGTAAAATGTAAACATATGTGTTTTCATCTCACCAGTCATGTAATGTGTTGCACCAGTCATGATGTTTTCATGGCTTGTGCAATATCCTGAATGAAGTCATAACCCGATGACAGGAAACTTGATTATAATAATTCCACCCTGTCAATATTAGCTAACAAACAGAGACATGTAAATAGAACTATCTTAGCCGTCTACTTTCATTCACGGTGGTCTGTGGAAAGCCAGATTCAGTGGCGACATTGAGAACATTCTGTTGATTTTGCACCCAATGATATCTGTTGAGGGGCAGTAAAGACGTATATTGACAGCTTGTCCTCAGAATGGCCTCGGTTGAGTGAGGATGTCCATAAGCTTCAACTCAGGATCCTCATGTGCATGTTAACACACTGACTGTGGGTTTCACTCGCCTCTTGTCATTCTGTGAGTTGGGGGAGGTAGATTTTCAGAAAATCCTCTTTTGGTAGAGTGACTAAGGAGGGGAACAAGGTGGCAGCAGGAGTTAAAGACCACATTCCTAATTACATTTATCAGTGAACCAGAACTCCTCTTACCATCAAAGATCGGGGGGGGGGCATCAGACAGAAAGTGAGCCGAACACATGTCAGCAAAGGCCGAACTGTGAGACTGTAATCATCATTGTGGCCGGGCCGAGCTGAAGCCTCCCAACGCTTCAAAGACAATAGTGGAGGAGGCGCATACATCAGGATCTCCAGTCGTCTGCTGTGATGGATTTTAAGGCTCTACTGAAGGGGGATATCCTCTTCAGAGGAAATAGAGGCCAACAGGTCAGCCTTGTGGTCGACATGAAAAGAGGGAAGAAATGTGTGTGTGTGTGTGTGTGTGTGTGTGTGTGTGTGTGTGTGTGTGTGTGTATGTGTGTGTGTGTATGTTAACTACTCCTGACCCTAAAACCACACATTCAGCCAATGTTTGATATGGTACATGTTTCTAACACAATTTCCTAACTTTATGCTAATATAAGAGTGAGTAACCTAACCTATGTAATGATAAAAATAATTCCAAATGGCCTACTTTGGCAAAAAGGTCAGAATAGGTTTTGTCTAATCCACAAGGAAATAAATTAATCCAGGAAATAAAGAGAACCGCACCCTGGTATTTGGTACATCTGTCAACTGCTGTGCTAATCAGAAGACAGGGAAGTCTCCATTTTGATCCGTCCTGAATGAGGAAATGTACAAGAAAAAAAATTGTACATTGCCCATACTCTAGTTTGCACACAAGTCTAGTTTGTTTTCAGAGACTCAGATGAAAGACAGTGCCCATTTCAGTCATACTGTACTTGGAGAAAATTGGCTCTGAGCAGCAAGATGAAACAATGCCTACATATTTGGCTCGTCCATACTGCATACCAAAATCCACAGAAAACACATTGTAAGGACATAAACAGCTGAATATGAGCAACAAAAAGCCATATAGCCAGACTGTGTGGGAGGACATTACCCAGGAAAGGCCTGGCTGGCTCTGAATCTGGACAGTAAGAAAGGCTGGGGCAGCAGTCCCTAGCAGCGTTACCAAACCACATACATGTGTGGGGACAAATGAGCAAATATCTTCTGCCAGATTCTCCATCCAAAGCCAAGAGGGAGCTGCTTGCACTGGAAGCCTATGGTATGACTAAGCCGAGTGGGCTTGATGAGTCGACGTAATGGCAGGGAGCAGACCTGTGTGTGTCTGCACTGTTTGTTTGTGTACTCTACTGTGGCACAATGGTGGTCAGGCCTCTCAATACAAGTGGTCATGGTGGTGTCTGGCCCAGAGTAGACAGGGTATGGGGCTGACGGGAGTCTAGCCCAGGGGTTGGTGAGGCGGACTGATCCAGACAGAGACCAGAGGACCTCAGGAGGCACGTGCTCGGCCGACTCCTGCACTCACCCACTCCCTCTTTTTCCTGGCGTCCTACCCCAGCTCCCGCCGCAACACATGTTATAGGATATAAGTGAGTTCTTTTAATAAATTTGGGGGTATTTATTTTTTTCCTCTATTTTGCAAACCACTGCTCCTCATTACCATAAACACAAAAATGTTTCATTTAGATGGGCACTACCAGCCTGCTGTGGTTTTGCTCCCGTCTCCTTCAGATCCTCATCTTTGCAGTAAATGTCCACAAAGATAATGAGTTCATTATAGCTTTTAAATGTGAGTAGGTGGTGAGTTTTGTCTGGATGCCCATTTCTTGCAAACTCATGTGTTATCTCATGCTACAAATCTGAAAAACAAATTACCATTAACTGTCTCCGCTGATCAGCACCTTTTAAACACACTTCACCTGTGTCAAAAAGTGTTCACGTTCTGTGCTTTTAAAGGAATTTGCAAAGTGGTGTTTCATAGAAGTCCAATAGATGGCAGACACATACAGCACAACACTGCACAGCCACAGAGTTTTAACAATGTATTTCCCTGGACAACTGTCACCACCTTACATTACAATGGCAGAAACAGCCAGTCTAAGACCAATGTTTTTTTACTTTTCAGTAAAAAAAAAATCCCCTCATGAATCCAGCCTTCTATCCAGTAGGACATTTCTGCAATAAAATCAGAACTTACTGAAATGTGTGCCCATCATTTTTAAATATATTCCACTGGGACCTACATAGTGCAACATTAAACTCTTATAAGATTCTGATTTAAACTTAACAAAGTGTTGGATTGCACAAATAACAATGTGGGAGTCTGATGTGAAAGTTACGGAAAAACCTACTGGGACCTTCAACCGAAATAGGATCATAAATGATTGGCTCGAAAATGCTGTATTTCATGACAACTTCTATACAGTCTTTGTGATACGGGACTCCTATTATTGCCTCCCCTTAAATCAATTAAATCTTTTGAGGTTTAGGGTGATAGACAGTCCACCACTTATACAGGGACTCCACCTTGACGCAAAGAAAAACACAAAAGCACACAAGTGTGCCCCTCCATAACTTACAGATTTTAAACGTAACCATTTACAACCACTGCTGAACTCGACCTGTTGCCAGAGTACACAGTGGATCAATCACATTTGGGAATATGGACCGAGGCTGCACTCATGAAAATTCAGCATGCAGTTTCTCTGTTGTTACCAGCAGCTCAGAAAACACTGTGACGTCCGTAATGCTTAAGTGGATACATATCATAGGGAAGGAAGGGAAACAAATCCAACCACATACAGTATAACTGTGCCGTGACAGCCACCTAAAATAGTCGGTGACCTTAGACTGTAAAGTCATCTTTTCTGAAACGAAATGGGTGATTTTAACATGGCATTTATTTGCTACATCTTTAGTCAACTTTTATTGCCTGTTGCGACATTTAAAACAAATGTGTTCTTTATAAAGAGCACATTGTTTATTGAGGAAACTATCCCTATTCCATGACACACTAGCTGTGAGATTCAAATATCCAATAATGGGGAATAACTCTTCGAAAAGTGGAGGACTGTTTCTCCAACAAAAGCCAACAAGAGCTTGTCTGAGATTTTAAAAGTTGAAGCCCTAATATTTTAGAGACGCAAATGCGTTTTATTGCCATGATAAGGCTCATGTGCCATTTTCCAGTTTGGTTTTTAAGAGGATTCTAGTCCCATATCAAACCTACGTCATGAAGTAGCTGTCTGCACTTTGAGAAACTGGTCCAGCGTTGAGGCTTGGCCCTTGTGGACTTCAGCTATATACTCTCACAATGACCATCATTTCAAAGCCTGTCTGCGAAAGGCTTCAATGACATAAGTGGCCTTCGGACCTCGAATGTTTGAGCATTCATTGTATGTGAAAATGAGCTGGGAGTTTGCTGTGTCTGCCAAGGTGCTGTTTTGTCTGTGGTGTGAGTACACACACCCAAATGTCACCTCTCAGTGGACACCTCGCACCGTCTCAGATGTCTTCGGGTCTCTGAGCGGTGACCAGACAGGGAACAGATCAGCAGAAAAGAGATTTGCTCTGTAAACACAGGGAGTTGTCAGTGGGTTTGGGCATTTTTGTTACAAGGGAAACCATTACGTACTGTATGTTTTGATATGAGGTGTCAAGTATGTAATCATCAGGAACTTACTTTGCACTTGCCCTTTGGGTTTGACACTTAGAGTCATCACTTACAGTGGTCAGACTCACACCCAGTAATTCATCACGAAATCACTCAACAGAATGTGTAATGAACCGAGCTTTAACGGCTGAGTTCCTAGTAGCAGAGAGATACATTGGGTAACCTTACATATAAAACAGAATAAAAAGTCTGGCTTTGAAATCGCCACAATCATAACACAAATGTGTGAAGCAGATTTGAATAAGACAAAAAGGAGCCTGCTAACATACTTAGTCTGAACCAATCGTAGACTGACAAGGGAAGAATAAATTAGCCTGTATGAGACAATATAAAATCTATAATTGTTTTTGCCTGAGCTCAAAGAGAAAAAAAAAATGTCTTTTTGATAGAAATGCTATTTATGGGTTTGTAATGGCAAAGCTTGATCTTCCAGAGCACATCTGTATGTCATTGTTCCTAAACCACTGTCTCTGCATACACTCAGATTTTAAGAAAAGAGATTCAGAGAATTAATTACCCAATTGTTCAGAGGCATCATCATGGGGAAAAGGACTTAAGGCGTCAAAAGGCACATTTTTAATTTGGTGACAGTCGCAATGCGTTTGCCTGCTTTCCCATTAACATCATTGTATCTCTGCCTGCTCAATGCTCCATTTTACTCGCTGCATGACTGCGGAGTGATTTAGGTTTCCAGGAACCGCAATGAGACAAAGGTCATCTGTGATATTAATGAGTGGAAGGCCTTTGAATCTGGCACACTGGCATGGAGCTTTTCTGTGTGACTAAATGTAGCTTACAATTGCCAATGATAATTAATATGTCACATTTTGTTTCTCAATAGGGTGTTTTCTGCCTTTGTAACTTCAGAGGGTTGGGGAAATCCATCAAAATCTTTCTTGCATTAGTACGAGGTCATACACACAAAGTAGGCTTGGTTAATGGTTACCCGCTACAGTACGGAGGCCTGTGTAGCAGGTTTGTGAAGGTAACGCCACTCCATCACAATAACACTGAGTCTCTGCACCATACATCTGTCGACATGGCAGTCGTCCTTGTGAACACACATGTCTACGTCACAAAACAGAACGAAATGCCTACTTAATGGACATATGGCCCACATTGTTGGTAGACCGCTGCAATGATGTCTTTTTCTGTTTCCTCTCATGTCTGGATGAATTAAAAAGATCAAGCTTCCCTGATTCCGACCTATTAGTGTAAAGTTCAGAGAAACCAGACCGGTTGTTAGACACCATATCCTGTGTGTATCATGATGTTATACAAAGTATGTATCACACAGCCTTGACTTGTTGTGTGGTAAGGATAAAGCAGATGCTACAGATAAGGTTAGGGTTAAAATGTAGTTAAGCCGGAGGAGACTCTGGAAGCCATTGAGTCATTGATCTCAGGGTTCTCCAATCCATACTGAGCCCCGGGTTATTCTCTATCCCCTCACCCTCCTTCCTTTTTTACCCTTTGTTGTGGTCACTGGGACAATCGGTTACAGCCCAGCGGAATGGAAACCACTCAGTCCCCTGCTACAGCAAACTATTAAACAGAGGATCCAGTTACTATGACCAGTCTGGGAGGGAAGGCATCTTAAGGAGAGATTTACTTCCCCAGAATGCTTCACTACAACCCCAGCCAACAGAAAACATTTTCATAAATGTTATTCAAATCACTAACAACATTTCAACCCGTGGAATTCCTTGAATTACGGTGACTACCAAGAAATGAGCTTTTACATCATGATTACTCTGTAGATCACTTCCAGAGTCTTTGCTGTGTTTACTTCAGTGTAAATGTTGTGTTTTCACCAACTGTTCCCCCGATATCTCTTTGCATTAGGGGTTTCAGGTCGGGGTGGAAGTGGCTTCGTTCCCAAAGCTATCAAAGAAACAAGCAGAAGACAAACACAACAGTGATGATGAAGTGGATAAACAACATTCCCCCCCGGAAACCCAATACAACTTGTTCCTGTGAATTGGTCTGTCTGTGTGTCTCGCTGAGGCAACAATGGTGATTTCTGTTTGAGTCTTGTGGGTTCCAACCCCAGACCCTGTCTCCCAGTTGAAGCGGCACAAATGGAGGGTCGTGGTCGCTGCAGATGCTTTGTTTTCCACAGTCCCTTCTCGCTGCTGTCCCGCCCGCGATGGGGCCATCTGCCTTCTCAATTAAAAGGCATGTTTGTACTCCACATTTGTTTGTGCTCACAGATGATTTTTGTAATAAAACTCAGACTTTCTGGTATTTCTTGGATTCCTGGGTGATGACATTGCGCTTTGCTTTTTTGGGCTTGTGGCTGTCTCCTGTGGAAAATGTAGCTTGCAGAAACTACTAGCTGTTTTCTGGTGTGTCTGTGGGATGAAATGAAGAATAGAATGAGTCTTGCTGATGTTCTGATGTTCCCTGATGTTCCCTGCCACAATTAGGAGCAGACCCGCTGTGTGCTGGGGAACGCACAAGATGAAGAAGCAGCCTTTGCCGTCTCCTCTGAGACATGACAATGGGGACAAGTACTTCAGCCCAGAAAATGTCATCATAACTGTCTGTTCTATTGTTCTGTCTTATCATCACAGTTACTGAGTTAATAACCATAAAAATGTTTAAGTGATTTCTTTGTGTGTTACACTAGAATATGATTCTATTAGAGCTGAAGGCACAAATGTTTTCCAAATTGTTAAGATAGTTTGTTCTTGTATATGGGTGGCACAAAAACTGTCCTTTATAGAGCAAGAGAAACAATACTTTGACAGGGACACACGGGCAAACCAATGAAAATATTTACAGTATATTCTAGGAGAGTAGATGTCCTTTTGTATATTCTTCAAAATCTGATTTCCCGAATCCAATGAAATGTTATTACGTTTTTACGTGCATTGTGGATTTGGCATTGGCCTCTTTTGGACAACGCTGGACTGTCGTGGGAGCTCCACGGACCACACACAGCCTTTTGCCCAGAGCACATTCTGGCCAGTGCCCACTTACGTAGACATTAAGTGTGGGAAGAGGGTGGTACTGGCAGGGACCACCGGTCACCCTTTGGATCAGTATCGTCTAACAGATGAACCTGCCACGAAGCCATCCATTTGTCATGAGGAAAGACTGAGTTTTAAATGGGCTGTCTGAAATGTGTTTTAAAGTTTTGAACTCAGGAAAACAAATTTGACATTGAGAGTTCTTGCTGATGTCGGGTCAAGGACTAAAGCGTGCGTGTTTCGAGAGGGGAATCATCTGTAATATCATATTGTGATCTCATCAGACTGTCAAGGTTCCCACTTTTGAATGACCACTTGAGCAAAACTAGATAGATTTAAGAGAGCTCTTTATTTGAAAAACATCTCCTTGCCAATCAGTCAATGGTTTCTACAATTTATGGATGCCGGCGGTGTTTTGAAATGGACTGTGTGTGTGGTATATGGTAATTGAGGAGGAGAGTGAGAAGGCCCAGTTTGGACGCATTGTGGATTCTGAGGAGCCATCGTGTTTGGTTGGCCTTTGCTCAACAGCTATGGAGGCCTCTATAGCTTAATCTCAAGGATGTGCAACTGGGCTGCAGGCCGATGAAGCAATAGCAGTTCATGCAAGGTTCTGTCACCAAACCTCCCACCAACACCACTCAGTGAGCAGCGGCATGGATAGATTTCTTGTTAGGACATAGTTGCAATGGTAAGTGGTCTTACTCTGTAATGATTTTAACATATGACTCCAGAGCTGTGGCTTTTTGCTGGGTTTTCTCAAGACAGTCATGGGTGTAAGACCTTCCTCTACACTTTGATGCTTCAAGTCTCCTTTCCACCATTATGAATGAAGCATGGCACCATTTGGCTCAAGGGATTAAAACCATAATGCGATTTGCCTCCATTGTTGTTCATTTTTTCCCCCCAAATTGCATACCCACCCCTTAAAAACAAGATTGTCTAGTCTGTCTTTGGGGATATACTTAGCTGTCATCTATCAGCAGTCACTGACTGAAATCTATAAACATGCTGAATACTTGGCAATTGTCTCCTCCACAAAAGTGCAAACCAGAATACTTCAAGACTGTGTTATGGTGCTGACACTGACTTCTCAAAGGCCTGATGAAATCCTCCCTGGATGGTCTAATATATCACTGTTTTGTCTTTGGGCAAAAAATAGAATTAATACTTTTAGAGGTTAAATTATATACATTTCAACACGAGTTCTGCCATTGCTGCAGTTCGTTCTTGACATAGATGGATGAGGAAAGATGATAACACTGACAGTTTCCTTTTTCATTGATTTTGATGTAAATAACGTGTTAAAGATTGACTGTTGTGGTGTTGCCGGACTTACTTGACTTTTATATCAGGAAAATCTGCAAGATGCCAACTTCATTTCTCCCTCTGACATAAAACCATGTCAAATTTCTCCCTCTGACACGAAACCATGTCACCCTAATTTAGCTGTGTCAAACACCTTCAAGCCAAGAAACATATATCTCTGTTAGCTCTGAAATTGCCATCTGGGGCATCAACTTTCATCCTTGCATGTAGCAAGTCCTTCCCTTGGAGGATCTGCAGTTACATAAACACGGAGTGTCTTATGGGGTTTTATAATTGTGTTATTCATACTGCATGATACAATCAACCATAAGCCAGGTTGGGTGCAGTGCCATGAATGGTAGGAGGAATATGTGAGCAGTAAACATGAGAAGGTCTGCTCCATTGACAGGAATTCCACTTTCTGCTGCTGCTGTGAAACATGGCATACCTAATTGTACAGTGGTCACCCACTAGGTCTAAATAGGGTTCAAGACCACACAGTACGATGCAGGCCCACTGTAGGAAACTCTCAGAGACACAGGAAGAAACTGTGAACTTTCTTCGCTGATTGTTTTACTTTGGGGTGATCCATCTGCGTCAGGTCCCAAAATACATCGTACTCCATTTATATCAGTTTCATTGCTACGCCTCTGTTTGTGTACCAACAATGGGACGTCATGCCACGCACTTTGGAGTGTGGACCCATGTGGCAAATAATACTCGAGTTTTGCATAAAACCAGCACACTCTTTCAGACTTCATGGTCATGACCCAGAGCAACAAATGCCAGAAGTCGTAGAAGCTTCAAGAAACAACAGCTTCACGATTCGGACAAGTGATGAGGAGGTGAGAAGATTTATGAGGTGATAAATAGTGTGCTTACTCTCGACACCGTGGCCCCCACATTCCCCCCGAAATCTCTCAACAAAAAAAGGAAAAACAAATGGTGTCTTTGGTAGTGTGTGGATTTTACTCCATCACTGGCCAGCCCAAGTTTAGATCACCCCCCTCCTGCTAATGACACATTCAAATTAGCTGTGGTTAGGGTTTTCTTCAAATACACAGCTAGATTCACACAAATTCTTCTCCCCACCTCACCTCTCTCTGGTCTGGCCTAAGAAAACCACATGCCGGGGTCACTGCGCTCTCCTCAAGCCAAACCAGACCCATAATTTTGCTTTTGTTTCAGATGTAGCCTCAAAGCCTGAAATATAAAGACCCAGGCCAGCCTGGGAAGGTCAGTATGTAAAAGGAAAGAGCAAGATAGAGAAAGAGAATGGGAAAGACTGAAATAAAAGAAAGACTGAAAGAAAGTAAGAATGAGAGAGGGGGGTAGAGAAAGAAAAGGGAACTCAAGAGGGCTGGTGAGAGCGGAGTGGTTTCCAATCTGTTGAGGAAGTCTTTATTATACAGTATGTTGTGGACAGGAAGAGCTGTGTAACGAGGAGCAGATCTCGCCAAACCACTGGCCATTACTGACCATTGCTGACCATTACACCCAATGAGCTTTAACTATTTTGGATCTGTGCTATCTCCAGGTTAAAAGAGTACATTTACACTTAAGTGTAATCTCTCAATGTGACATGAGAGCAGCTTACTTTTTTTCCCCCGTGACTTCTTCAATTGCCAGCCACTGACTTTTATATAGCTTAGAAAAATAAAACAAACGTCTTCTCGTGTATGACCTTATAAAATGAGATGACTCAATTTTCTTTCCTTTTTTGACTGTACTGTTTATGAAGACTGAAAATCACTTTCCTGTCTCATTTTGTCTCAGTGCATGTTGGGTGATGGCCCCCCATGACTGTCCATAAATCGTCCGTCTCTGCAAATTATATTTTTAACAGTCTAACATACAGCATGTTGTTTATTCTGTGTAATATTCTTAATGTCCTAGCCTTTCCAACAATGCCACTATGTACACACTCCCTCTTCACCAAATTTATACACAGCTGACATTTAGGTGGGCCAAACCAGAGCTCCAGTCATGATGAAACAAGTTTTCTGCCAATCACCACCTTATGTTAAAATCAAAAAGGTCAAAATGCACACACCATAAGGCTTCCATTGTAACAAATGGAGAGGAGTGGAGGTGGTGTGGTGTGGGGGTGATGGACTGAAACCCAAAAACCTCAACCTCCTTTTAAGAAAAACAAACCAGTTTTATTTGAGAGCCAGCTAGTGCATTATACTCCCCTGACCTCAGGAAGCTTTCCCTTTCAGTCCAGCTCTGGACACACTGTTCCACCATCAGGGGACCAGGCAGATCTATGACACATGTGATGGCCAAACTGTAGTGTGGCCCTGGCCACAAATGCAGCTACATTTGGCCCCCGGAGCCTTGTTTCGTAGGCAGCCGACGCTCTGACCGCAGATGGACAATAACATGGTTTTTGCTTGGCGTACGCTGGTGTTTTGTATATTACGTGACATATTGCTTGGCTTAGCATTACCTATTGTAAAACTATCCATAATCATTCAACCTCATGGGGAGATGTTGAGTAATGGCAGGCCGTATAAGGATTTAGAGTGACATTAAAAAAAGTATTTCAGGGTAATACAATAGAAGAATATTGCAAGAAAATACATGGAAGTTAAATGTAAACCACTGCGAGTTCTGACTGCACCACAGAATAACACATAGCAGCAGAAGCATTGTAATACTGCCATCACCTGTCAGTGATGGAAGAGGTTCAATTTAATCATTTTGTAATAATGCAAGTGTAAAATCTCATATGTCATGTCAGGAATCCCAGCATGTTTAAAAGTATCGTCTCCCATCCTTGTGTGTAAAGACGGTGATCAAGATCAAGCTACCTGTTTTCACGGTTACCAAATATTCTTACTCTTTTTGTTCTTGAGCAACAGTTGCGTGTGAGCAGCTTTTATTTTAGCAACAGTTTTGTTGGGCTCTCCGCTATTTTGTTCCATGAAGGACATGCATACCTCTGCAACAGACAATGTACTGATTTTATCTCCCGCTTCACAGACTGAAACACTTTTTTTTCTCCGCCTTGTCCGGCCTTGTGTTGTTGGATCTAGTTCCATCGAAACCTCTTCTGGAGAAAGACGACATCTGGAAGCCTTGGTGCTGCTTCCATAGTAATCGTTTGTGTTTGGCGAGTCTAATCTTGTCATGTTTTATTAAGACCTGTATTAAAGAATCTACAGTGAAGAGTCCATGACAGATCTGCAAGACGCCACCATGGGGAGGTTTGTAATCAAACCTGAAATGCACTGCGAAGGAATTTTTCTCTTGCTGTATGCAATCCACTCGCGGCCTCCAATATTGAGCATGAAACAGAGACATGCTGGCATCTGGCTGGTCAGGCCATGTGTTATATCCAAGGTCAGTGAAATTGCCAAAGCTCAGACATATTATTGTAGCATGCTGTACACACACTCACTACACTGCAAAGTAAACAACGTTAAATGCAGCCTTAAGGGCAACAATTTAATCCCCAGTGCATTGCTACCTCTATTGTGAATTGTTTATTTCTGAGCGGGAGGTTTGCTGTACGTAATTGCATCTGACAGAGTGCCCTGTGACAAGAAACCACACGAAGACATTATATGCCCTGTAGATTGGAAAGAAATGTACATTTGTCAGCATTATGATTTATTTTGCCTGGGTATAGTAAACAAGGCGAGACAGGCGATTCCTTCCTCTCTGAAACCAAGCATATCAGACTGGATTCCATTCCTCTCCCGTTTCATTTCATATTTCGTACAGCCCATTTGAACAATTGTGTTATTATGGCAGTGTAAATAGACCTTTGCACTGGGCAAGACTTCAGGAATGCCGATGATGTGTTAGCCGACACTATGCTGGCTGCAGGAAGCTAAAGCATCATTTATTGTAGATTGGTGGCCCCTGTGATAGGTGGGTGGTGTTTGTTGCCAGCCAATCGTCTGAATAGGCCGTCACAGAATGATTGGTAAAACTGTATCCGTGTCGGCATGAAATGAATATAATGACCAGTTTGGAATTGCAAATATGCGCAGTACCTCGTTCAAGTAGCTGCTCCCTGTGTCCTGTATTTTCTTTCCATTAAGGCATTCATCCAATCATTTACTTTTACAATGTAATGTAACGTGCACCACTTATTGCATCTCCAACCTACTCCAGACTATGTTATAACACCAAGGATGGCATAGATACAGGCCCGGGTTCAGATTGTAAGGAAATGCATTGTACATAAACAATTGTAAACGTTCATACATTATCTCCTTTCATTTTCAAAATATGAAGCTTTGGTGGTCTTGTTTGGCGCAGCTCTAAGCTTGACCGTACATGCAGACATTTGCTGGTTCACCGCAAGCCACAGGTCAAAGCATCAACTGTCAATTTCTTTTCTTTTGCCGTGCTTTGTGAAGCTCAGCCACTTCGAGCTATGTTGCCGCTTGCCAAATAGTGTCCTGTTTACTCATGTTCTGCATTGCAGCAATGTGGCTCGTGAATCTCGGTTTGTAGTGAAATAAACTGCTGATTGTTTTTGAAAGAAGGCAGGAATTTTGTGAGAGTTGAATGCTTTGACTCGTTTGTCGTGTTTCCACCGCAAACGTCTCCAATCTGGATGCATTAAAATTATTGTCCAGATTCAAATTGCAAACGTCAAATCCAAAATTACACAGACACAATCAAATTGATAGTTGCAGGAGGCTGATAGGCTTTAGATATTCAGCAAACTCACATAACAACAAATTCTCTGAACATTGACCAACCAAGGCTACGGACCATAATCCTTCACTTCACACATTTTGCTTACACAGCTGACTCAAGCCACAATGATGGAGGCGAAGTGAATATAGTTAACCTGGATCATGTGCAGCATTTGGATTACCCCCTCTGCTGCTTCCTCCAGCGCCCTGGCCTTGGCTGCCCTCTTCAGGCCCCTATTAACCTCCACCAAAGACCCCCAGTGGAGCCCAGCCAAAGAATATACAGTATGTATGAACTATCTAGACTGTGGGCCTCCCCTCAGACAAAGCTCGGATAAAGAAACCCCTTCACCTCCACTTAGCTTACCTGCTTAGTTTCGCTCTATTCCTGGATGAATATGGGATCATGATTATGTTATTTGAACCTATAGACACAATTGAGTTAAGATATTTATTTGACATAACAGACTACACCATTTATGAGTTTCTTAGTCTGGGAAAGTATACAAAACTACTGTATCTCTTTAACCAAATCACACACATTTGGGTTATGCTGTGTGAATTCCTTTTGATAACTCCCTAAACCTCCCCCGAGTCCCCCTGAGGAGGTCCCACCTCCCACTTTGAAAACCTGCGCTATAGACTGACCTGTTGACGTGAGTAATTCTTGTTGCTTTACTTTTCCCCCGTGTTTATTACAGTATGTTTTGTTGTGTCTGAAGGGAGTGAGTCAGTGCACAGTCAATGCGAGTTTGAAATTTCTGTCAAGCTACAAATCTGAGTTCATACTTCCGCTTTTCCTTTCTTTCCACTGTGTCCATTTTGCTGTAAACCAAGTTAAAAACCAGGGGTTTGAAGGCGTAGGGGCTTTAATGCAGAGCTCTTATGGTGTACCTGAAGGACGACCACAGTGTAAATCTTCTCCCCTGAGGAAGGAAATTCAGGATGTGGCTTTGAAGGAAAGCAGAACTGTGTGTGTGTGTGTGTGTGTGTGTGTGTGTGTGCGTGTGAGGGAGAGCGGATTGCTTCGCACCCAACACGCATGCATGCATATGTGTCGGTGTGAGTGTGTGTATGTGTGTGTGGTCCTCTTAGTGAGGTGGAAAATTATTTTTAAGTTTCAGTTAAATATTTGCTTTTCCTTCAAGTTGCCAGTGACGTTTTCAGAATCGAAGCGGGACTCGACACCGGTGGGACGTGTGCGAAAGCGAATACTGAGAGTGGACGTCCACGTGGGATCCTCTGAATGAGGAAGAGGATTACACAAAACGAGGGGAGATCCCGAGGCTTATTTACTACACGAAGGGACAACAAATTGCAGGCAATTAAAGTCGTGTTTATTTTCATCTCAGGAGTGTTTGAACCTTGCCCCATCTAGGATTTACATTGAGAAAATACACAGACACAACTGCAGACATCACAAATGAGTAACTTGGCATCTGTGACACTATGGCAAAACCCAAACACAAACCCAGGTTTGTTTAGTCAACCTGACCAATACTTTGTGTTGTGGGCAACTGTGTTTAGCTGGGTTTCACTGCAATACTAAGGTCGGTCTGGTCTTCCAGCCTTGTAAAGACTGTTCTCTCAGAGCTAACCTTATAGGAAAGTAGTCATGGTCAGTCCACATTGCATTGTGGCTTTTGTTTACCAGTTTAACAGGGCATCCTTCAAGAAACGTTCAGGGCAATTGAATGACTCAGTAAATACAGCGACATGTAGCAAACGATTAAAGTTGTGTCAGAAGGCAAATCCCTCAATCCTTCCAGAGCAGCACCTTTCAGACTTTTGCCTTGATGATGTTGAAAGACATGACATATGAATTCAAATCACAAAAATTTGAACATCAACATTGCAAAAAAAAAAAAAGAGGGTAAATCAAGAGGAGTCACCTCATCCTAAAAGTTGAGCATGAAAGTCATCTTGATCATGGAAACTTTAAAGTCTACTTCCTCTCCCTAAGCTCATGTTTTCATGTCTTCCTGCCCCTGCGTGTCTCCCTGATTACCTGCTCGACCCTTATATGCTTCACCTGTGTCTCGTTGACCCCTCCCCTGTGCGCATTTAGTCTCTGTCTCCCCTTCGCTCTGTGCCACCTTGTTCCAGCATTTGTTTCCTTGTGTAAGTCTCCAGTGTTTTTGACCATTGCCTGCTTCTTGTTTTGTGGCCTTCTCCTTGTCAGATTTGTTTGCGTGATGTGCTGATCTCCTGTGTCCCGAGCCCCATTTGTGCAAGTAAAGATATTTGGATTTTTGAACTCTCCTCTCCGTGTGTTGTTCTTTTGGGTCTGACAGTTTACCAGAAACACTAATTTGATAAAAAAGAAAGAACATTTTGCCCACTTACTCCAAGTTTTACACATGGCTCATGTGTTGATAACTGAGCTGTCTCCATCTTCTGAAGAAGACCGAGATGCTTGAAAGCTCCAAATATAGCCAACAAGTGGACCTTGGATTAAGAGTTTGTTTTGCTTTGTCTAAAAGTGGTGAGTCCTGGTAATTTATTTTGCTATGTAACTATTTCAAGAGATTCAACAGAGCTTTTTTACAATGCATTATCATTGGAGTAGAGCTGGTCTACACCTGTGTCCACTGACAGGAGCAATTCTGTAAGATCTCTGTCACGTGGCGAGTCGGAAAATGCAGATATGTGGTGCTGAAGAAGTGGGAAAATCTTACTCACCAGTGGGTAAATTTATAGGCTAAACTGAACAATGTGTAATACGATTTTAAAACGTTTCCTCTAGATTTTGGCCGGCTCCGAAAAAATAAAGCTGTCTCCACGGACATCACTGGACCGTCTGATGTAGACCTAGTTGGACTACAGTCGTGACGCATGTCTGAATGGCAGATGTTCAAAAACTGTTTGATTGTAATCCAGTTTACTCAGAATCATAGACCTTGGTGATTAGGTCACTTGATTATCATACTAGAGCTTACTCCTAATTTGACTTGGTTATCAGGTAGTAGCTCCTGAATCTGCTTGTTAAGTTGAATTCAAACATGAGGTCATAGAAACAATTAAGTTATGACAAGGAGAGAAGCTCTGGAATAAAATAACTGTACATCACTTTGACAGAGATACAAAGACTCTCAAGTTTTTCCTCATCTAACTAGCTTTTCAGAAGACAGAAATTGAAATGCAAAAAAATACTTTGACAACAGGACTCACAACATCATTAGCAGCTTTTGGTGTGTGAAGGACAAGAATCTTCAGGAGATCTCATTATTTGAGTCTGCAAATGGAAAAATCATCAACAAATCAGTGAACAAGTAGAGCCAAGACTTAGATTAGTTAGTTTTGAGAGATCTTCGTCACTTCATACGTTGAATGTGCTCTGAAAATAAACTCTTAGCTTCTAGCGTGATGCCATGATGATAAGAAATCCTAGAAAAATACTTTCTGAATACGGCGCCTGAGTTGTTCACATTATTTAGGAACCATAAAAACAAAACGTGGTTTTGGAGAGTAACAAAAGAGGCTGAAATGTTTGTTTCTGACTTTATAATGACTTAAGAGTTGTTGGCAAAAACAGTTTGTTTCCACAGTTT
Source organism: Holacanthus passer (assembly GCA_025331565.1). Classification (NCBI taxonomy): domain Eukaryota; kingdom Metazoa; phylum Chordata; class Actinopteri; family Pomacanthidae; genus Holacanthus; species Holacanthus passer. The sequence goes on from JAFREQ010000003.1 coordinate 229,648, forward strand.
TTTTTTTTCCTGATTTAAGCTGCACAACAGTCTTGCCACTGTCACATTGCGAGCAACATGTGATGTTAAGCCAGCGCCACTGCTACATATGTTCAATTAAGAGCACTGTATAGAATTGTCTTTAAAAAGAGGTGTTACTCTTGGACCGAACAGAAATGCCCATGTGGTGCAGAGTGGCGAGACAGGAATGTCAAATCGTGATATGTTACACTTACTGCACTTTCTTAATGAATCGCTCTCCACCAAAATGTCACACAACCAATAACATATCATTTTTATTACACATATCAGTCACTTTTTATTCCCCCAAACCGAAGTACCACCATTTTAATGTCCCTCCTCTTGACAACAGCATCGTCCGACCGTAGCTAACATTACTGAGTTTTGCACCAGTTCATAAGTGACATATATCTATTGAATGTTCACATTCTTTTCACATTATTGGCTAAAATACCCACAAGAGACGCTCTGCTGTGGCGAGCTATGGGTCCATCAATCACACTGTTCTTGTTTACTTTCAGCTTGTTGTCACCAACTTTATTTCTCACAGCTGGATATACAAACTTTTCAACACTGCCAATGGCCACTGCTCACAACTGGAAATTATCGCACAGTAAAATCTGCTCTAAGACACATTTCTACAATGGACCACTATTGCATTTAAGCACTTTACGAAAAGGAAGTGTGACAAATTATTGGTGATGCATCATTCATCGGCTGACTGTCTTGCCTTGATTAAACTGAGCTTTAGTTAATTAATAAGGAATGATTCATCAAGGAAGTGATCAGCATGCAGAGTCACCGACTAGTCACACAACTTACCAGAAGGTACCAGTAGCCGTCAGTTCTTGTTATTCATTTTATTGCGGTTGAATCAGAGTTCGTTAGGAGTTAGTTCTTGATTTCTTCTTGAATACCTTAAATTATTATTATATATGACAATTTCCTTTTATAACCCTGATTCCCAGCAAAACATTAATAAAAACAGAATGCAGTCATTTACAAACTTTTACTGACAACGGTTTTGCCTGAGCTCATGTAGTAATATGCATTATACAATCATGTGTTTCACAAAGTGCTGAACCTCGCCCCATCCTTGCTTGTGTTTCGCTGCCCCTGTCCCAACTTGTTTGAAACGTGTTGCTGGCATCAAACTCAGAATAGGCACATATTTACAAAAATCAATGAAGTTGATGAGGTCAAACATTTAATATATTGTCTTTGTACCGTTTTCAGCAGTATATGTCAAAAAGGATCAGGAAATTATCACATTGTTTTATTTATGAAATGAGGTTTTTGAAACGAGGTTGTAATGTGGTATCCAAAGATCCAATTTTCCAAGTTCTTTTATTGTCAATAAAAAATGAAATGATGTTTATAATGATGTTTCCAAATGGAATATCAAACCATCTGCACTTCACCACAGGTGTCAAGGTTATTTAGTATTTTCAAGATAATAATCAGTGAAAGCAGACAAGAGCAAAAGCCACCAGCCTGCGGTTGATGAATATGTGACGTTTAAGTAAACAGCTTAGATCCCTTCGGCAAAAATTCTTTCCAGATACACTTCAGTGGCTGGAGCACCCTTCCCTCAGCTCTCCCTGAAATCCCCACCTGCGAGCAGAGGTACCAACATCCTCTCTGCCTACCTGCTGCCAAAGACTCCCCGGCTCCTCATTCCAGCGCATCTCTCAGCACCGACTCTCTTATCCTCCTCTATCCTCTGCCAGAAAAGCACCTGAGGGCCTGCACTCCTCTGCAGGTATTTCTGCTGAAAGCTATAATAAATCATTTGCCTTTTGTGTCTCGGCTTTCTGCCTATTTTGCTAATGTGTTTTCTCTCTCCCATCCCGGTTTCGGAGTTGAAAGAGGCCTGCTCTAAATAGGTGCAGGAGTGTGCTAAGACAGATTCAGTGCTCGCGAGTGATTCTTGCACCTTGTCATCGCTCCAATGCCCCATTTCCCCAGGCTGAATAGCACAGGAAGCATAGCGCTGGAAACACCTTGTGACAAGCAACAGGTAAAGGAGAAGAAAAGGAAGGGGAAAGAATAGGCTGTTGTCAAAATGTAGTAATTGAATATTTGATTCACAGTCCAGTGTTGACTTTTGTTCCTGTCCACAAGTGTTTTGATCATAGCTCTATATCAAATGCCATTGACTTCGGTTGTGGTAAAGCAACTCTGCGGGGAAAAAGCATAGTGTTTATTCAAGGGGGAGAATTTCACATTTTGACCAAATTGACTCTGCATAGAGAAAGGCTCAGCAGGCCGTGTAAATATCAAAAATTTTTTAATGAAACCATGAGGGATGACAGTTTCCAAAGTACATATTATCTATGGAGAGGTCACAGTGGGAAAGCGGCCCGCCATCCGTCTGCATTGCTTTTGGTGGCCAGAAAGTCATGAGTGATCATTGGAATTTTTTGGTCAGAGCTTCGCGTTTGAGCCCAAGCCTTCCTGACAACCCCTTCCTCACTGTGTCATCCCCTCATGCACACGCCGGCGCAGACACACGTGTACGCACGCTTGCGCACACAGTTACACGTGAACGCACAAACACACGCACGCACGCACGTCCTGCCATCCAGCTCAGTGGCTTGGAGCTCTCGCAAAGTTCCTAAATCCACCTCCTGCATTCTGGGTCGGTGGGAGCGGACTTCCTGAAAACAATGGAATGGACTAATCTGCGGATTTGCCAGTGGATTTGATAAAGGCCCATGTTCTAAGCCAAAGTTTCTCTGACCTCTTGTTAAAAACTTCTCATCTCTCCCTGCCCATCCCTCCCACCCTTGTTCTTTTTGTGAATAGGGCGAGAGTGGATTACCAGAGGTGCTGTGTCTCTAATTAAACTCTTCTCTCTGTTGCATCCCCCCTTACTTCTATCCCTCCTTCGTCTATCCCACATGCACCCACACAATCCTCACATTCTCTCTTTCTTTTGGCATTTTGGCACAACCGTTAATGAAAAGGCTCATGCTGATGACTCCCAACAGGAGTAAGGCGCAGCGGTGTCGGGGTCACAAGTCAAAGGTCAATCCTCAGAGGTCAGGCGGAGGTTAATAAGGTGTTTTGTCACTTGAAGAAATGTCTAATCTCCCTGAGACTCAAAAGGATGCATCTTTCCTTTGGCAAACTTCACAAGTAGCCGCCAACCCCCTCCTCTTTCTCCTTCTAACCTTTTCTTTCAAGTCCACTCCTCTTTGTAGTCCACCCTTTGTAGTCCATTTCAACAAGGCAAAACTTTGCAAAGCTGCGGTTTGTCCTGGATTAATTTATGGCAACATTTCCTAAATCCCCTCTTTCTGTCTGCTCATCATCTTTCATGGAAAGCTGTCCTTCGCCGGCCCGTTTGAATGGCTAACTAGTTGATTCCCGTGAAACAATTAAAATTCCAGCCTTTGGCCCTCTCTCTGTGAGCTGTCTCGAAGCACAGAGCTCCGCCGGGCACAGACGCAACTTAGCTGACAGGAGCCCACTTGATGAGGGTATTATTTTAATGGAAAAGAGTTGCCTATTCATTACGTGCATGTGGCCATCACTGAGACACAAAGCACAGATAATGACAGGAACCAAAAGCTGGCAGAGAGCCAGGTCTGCTCGAAACGCTGCCCACTCGCCAATCTACAGTGCCAGTGACTCGAGCAGACAGCTGCAGACAATAAAGTGGAAAACTGGCCCCCTTTATGGTCTTTACTGAGCTCACAAACATCACATTTACATATCTACTGTCACTCATTAGACGAGTCATTTATTTGACTATATGATACAATATTATTTGGAGACATGGAGTCTATTTTTCATGCAGCTGCGACAGCTTTCTCACTGTTTTCACAATCTTTTCCAGAAATAGATGCTGCTGTGCTGAGAACAGACTGGAGCTGAAGCTGCCGAATGCATTTGGCATTCTTACGCCCATGTTTCCTGTTTACTGTATTATTTTCTTATGTGGTGCTCATGGGTGGGCAGTGGTATCTTTGGATGCATTTATGTGTGCGTGTGTGCTTGTTTCAAGGCATCATCTTCTAGAATTAATACTAATACTTAACTATTTATAACAATTGTGTTGAGATTTCACATGCTCACAGAAGCTTATCAGCGCAACACACGTTAGTGTGAAATGTGTGTTTGTGAAATATGCTCGGCTGCTCCGATGAGGAAACCCACAACATAAGGTCAAGGCCATGTGGTGTGTTGTGGCACTGAGGGTGAAGAATGTGACATATTGAGGACAAACTGGCTTTTCCACAAACAAAAATATGGGGAAAGCCCCACATTCGTGTTTTCCACTTGTTTGTGAAACAACCACACTGTTATTGTTTTCCTGTCAATATGAATTACAGCAGTGTGAGAGGACTTTTTGGCCTCCTCTGTAATTGTCCATGTCTCTGTGAAAGGAATCCCCGCACGTTGCCGGACTTTGCTGAGGGAGTAGTTCATTGAATGACTTATGAACGTCCATAACCATTTTGGTTTCCAAAGAAGAATATGTTTTTGCAGTTTTAGCCTTTTCTTTCTAATGCAATTTTGTATGCAACATTACAACATTATAATAAAAGGCACTTTGGGTAGTGCAAATAGTTGAAAGTATCAATTTGAAATATATACCACAGATGCCTTGTAATTTGTCTGTATTTTCTGTAACGAGGCAAGAAAATTTCTTCTGGGATGAAGATTTTTATGTTACAGAAATTGCTCATTGTGCCTCATCGTAGACACATAAAAGTTAATTGTATCCTATGCGCAGACCACCTTGAGATCTGCAAAAAAGTTGCATCTATAAAAATCTGCTGAGCGTATCTTCCTGCATTAAAACTTTCTCTCTATTAAGTAAAGTCAGCTTTTGCCTGTGTTCACCTTATAGGTGTTGTAGTACCTTTACATCATCTTTGAAGCGTCAGACTTAGATTGGGAGCAGTGGACTCTATAATCTTGAATATCTCAATCATTTTGCTCAAGAAAAGGTAAATAAGCCATGCAGTCGGATTTAGCATTTCCTCTGTTTGTTGACACAGACACAGTCGGTCCACCACAGCGAATTTTCTATCAGATGTAAGGGATTCACTTCTTAAGCCAGTGTGGGATATCAGGTGGCTCAGAGTTGACCAGGAACATGAGAAAAAGCTTAACGTCCTGCAAGTGAGGGGAAGTTTTGCCTGGGAGATACGTAGTGATTTGCCATCTAGACACCAATCCTTCTCCAGCTGTGGAAAAATATCATTAGAAGAGAAGATCATCAATGTTGTTTCTGGGATTCTGTGTCTTAGATACAGCCAAAAATCAAGTGATATGAAGTGAGAGTAGTCTTTGTTCTAGTGGTAGTTTCTCCCTGGTCAACACAGTGGCTCAAGCCTCACCAGGCCGTGGACTCGACCATCTCCAGACTTAGCTCCACACATTTTCGCTGACATTTTCAGCCTCAGGTCGGCATTAAAGCTAACCCCAACAGTGCATGTTTTACCCGGTGACAAAATGTGAATGATGAACTGTAGCACCGCAGATTCGTACACAATGCAGTGTGGTTTTCTTTCTGAACGCTCTGTCTCATTTGGCAAAAAAACCTTTAATAATGTCTGTTTTTCCTTGAATTTGCACTATTTTTGTACTATTGAAAATTCTTTCTATACTGACAAACTGTCCGAATGTCAACCGGTTATAAAATGCTCAGCAGTGAATCCTTTGTATGTTTAAAGTGTAATGTATAGACTTCCTCGCTCCTTACAGTCAGCGGCGGGATGGTCGTTCTTCACTGACGTTCTCCGTGTGGTCACTTATTTCAACGGTGGGTTACAGCTGCTCTGCTCTTGCCGTGGCTCCCAGGCTTCTTGCGCGTCCTGCGGTTTGGTATCACCCAAAGGTGTCTGATGCATTTGGCCGTCGTGCTCGGGTGGCCTGCCCTGCGGTTGCCCTCTGTTTGGGTTTCTGCTTCATGCTCAGATTAGCAGCTATCTCCACTGGGCTCTGGCTTTTCCTGGAAGCTGGCTCATTCATTGAGTATTTGCTTATGTTTCAGTGTGAACTGGCACACTCTTCCGCGTTCCAGATAGCCTCCGCTCTGAATGGTTCAGCTGCGTGCCAGGAGCCATTGTGTCCTTCTCTAAATCTCCAACTATTGATTTACAATTTCGGCTATGGCCGGTATAGCCACTTAAACCTGTATCTGATCTCTTCGAGCATAAACAAATTTCTAAATCACATAATCAAGCATAATAACATATAATACTTGGTACAGATTATTTTGTGTATAAATGCAAATTATATATTTTTGGTCCATATGTGTGTGTTTGTGTGTGTGAGCTCTGTTTTAGTCTGGAAAGCTCGTTGTTTATTTGAGCGGTTTGCTTACTGTCGTCTGTATGTACACTACTTATTGTGTCTATCGTGTTTATTGCGTCTGTGGGAGACTTGTGCAATTTACAGGCTTTTATTATCAATATATCCTATTGCATATGATTGCATATACAACAATCTCCAGTAATAATGAGGAATGCCAGGCTCGGAGCTTTTGAGCTTCGCATGAGATGAAGCAATATCAGTTGCACTGCCAGACTCGAGTTAGCGATACCCCTCTGGAGGTTTCACCACACAACTCAAACATGATCAATCCCAATAAAGCTGTCACGTAGCGCATAAAGATTTCTTCCTCGCAGCATGCTCATCTCTCCGAAGCATTTTGTCAAAGACCGGTGACATCCCTCCTTATGATGTATACAACTTTACAGCACGCTCTGCTTGTAAGGTTATTCCTTCGTGAGCGAGTGTATCTGGTTGCCCCGAACAAATTAGCAGAGATGATTACGCTGCCTTTTCGCAAACTTTATCTGCTAATCTCTTGTTCTCTCGGTTTCATTTACCCTCTCCCTCTCTGTCTGCTTGGTGGGAATACATCATTGTCTCAGCAGCTAGCGTGTTTCAGTCTCTCTTTGAGTGATAAGTAGAACCCCTGAGACGTGCCAAGTGCTGTTTCCCAGAGGTTTACCAAAGGACGTCGCAGCACCTCTCTCGCTCTCTTTGCTTTCATTGTGCTTATTTGCATTCATGATTAGTCTTGCTCTACTGGAAGTGTGGCCTCATCCCCACGGCATGAGTCCAGGCCCTTTGTTGGGCTTCTTATAACAAATGCAAAGCCTGGCTTTCTTGATTGGCTCTATCATTGTCTCGTTAGCTGCTCCGCAGCTTTCCTCAGTTCAGACTTGGAAGCAGAGATGCAGAGGCTGCTCCTCCTCTGCAGGACGAGATAGATAGATGGAGAAGCAGATAGCTGTGATAGGTGAGAGGATTCGGTTGCACAGATTTTAGTTACAAAATATGAGCTTCCCGTCAACCAAGACTAGAGTTGGATATTCTTGGAAGTTTTCCAAACACCGGTTCTGATAAATCATATTCGACACTGTTCTCCAACATTGTTTTTCAGGACATCTTTTATGTCACTGAAAAAAGCAGATTTACTGAGGGAGGAAGAGATACAAAAGAGGATGTGGGTGAGGCAGTTGCCTGGCAGAGGTAGAGAGAGGGGGGGGCGAACACAGCGGCGGTCCAAGCCCTGTCATTCTCACGAGAGCGCTGCTGGTTTAGATTTGGAAGCCGGGGCAAAGTGCCAGGGGCTCTTTTCACCGGGGATGAGCCACTAATCTGAGTTTGTGTCCCACTGATGGGGCTTCCTGACCAGTTGAGGATGTTGTCATCATTGGTTAATGTTGAACTTGCTCATGGGGGGGTCACATTAGCCTCTGCCAAGCAGCCACTGCAGGCAGGGTGGGGGGAGGTGTGTGGCCTGGACAATGTCTCATTTATGTTGTGCAGAAACATAATTTTCATTTGATCTGGAACCTTGAACAACTTTAAATTGAGTCAAATCACTCGATCACTGTTGACTTTTACAATATATGAGCTGAAACTCTTGCTCTGGTCGGTTCCCTTTATCAAAATAGTTATCAGAAAATAATTTATTTTGTGTTTTATGTAAAGCTCAAGAGGCTTAAACAATAACACTGTATTACCCCAAAATACAAACTAAATGTCCCATATACAAACTTAAAATCATAAAAGTCATTTGAGATTGAAAAGTACAACGTACCAAAATTAATCTATTTGTCTAATATATATCATTTTCCATCCACACTCACAATAGGAGCAAGAACATACATGCAAACTCTTAACCTTGGAAATAGTTTGACAAATAGTCCAAGCAAGGCCACCATCAGGGCCTCTCTGATGAAGACCATAAGACGTGCCGAAAGCTCTGGAAAATGCTGATAAAAGCATTTTGTGTTAAGATTATTTTCTCAAATTACCTCCTCTTTTTAATAGGAACAATAAAGAACAATAAAAGACTGCAGGACGAAACGGATGCTTCATTTTCTGCAGTTTCCTTTCTAAATTTTTAGTTACTGCCGTCACCTCCCAGATATACAGCAGGAGCAAAGACGTGTGTTTATTTGAACGGTCGCAGAGAACCAGGTGGCTGAGGGTTTACCACATCAGGTCAGTTCAGATAGTCTGTTAAGTTGTCACTGAAAAGTCTAATAAACTTTCTCCCAAGCACTTTCCTGTGCTTGTCTAAACAGCCTTGGATTCATTTATTGTCAAATCCTACAAATCTGGCACCTCAGCAGGCGAAAACAAACAGCAGAACAGTATTTTCAACACTGTTTGACCCAAGTCTGCTCCAGAGGAAGAGCAGCTACAGTGGAAGGGCTATATTTACTCTCCTGGTTCCAGCTGAGAGCTTTTTGAAAGGAACCAGCTCCTACACCACAGGAAAGGTGTCATGGTTTAGCAAGGTGTGGGCACAGCACATTCCTGGCCTCGCATGCCAACCCGCGGGTGGAAGCCACCCTGCTACCGGCCCTCATGCGGCTGGTGAACGGAGGCTGTTGGATGGCGAGTGAGGAGCTTCAGGGATGGGTTCGCGTTGAGGTAAACAGAAAGTGTGACTCACTGCGAGTCCAGACAAATGCCACCCGAGACCACAGACAGATAAGTCTGCCACACTGTCTGTCAGCCACGGGTGATGTAACAGGAATCAGACCCCCTTCCCCAAACCACCACCACCACCACCACCACCCCTCCTCTCCTCCACTCTGCTGTGTTTGCTGACAGCTCGGTACAGGCCAGGTTAGACCGGGCCAGTCGCCACACAGCTCTCTATTCCCTCTTCTCCGTGCCTTTTAGTCACCTCCCAGACTAAACCAGCTGATCCCTGCTTGCCACTGCCATGCTAAAATAGTTGCATTATGTGATTGCCATCTGCCCAGCCAGACATGAGCTGTGTTCAATAAATTGCGTTCTTCTTTTCACCATCCCAGACACCCTGCTTTAAGATGCAGATGTGAACTCAGCCTGACGTTTGTCACGCACCATTTTCTCTATGTATTTAGGAAACAGCTAAGTGAGGGGGGAGGCCTTGGTGTGGTAACAGCTCTCACATGACCTGCATGCTTCACATTCATCAGTCAGGTAACGGGAGGAATGTGTTCACGGCAGTCTTGGCTCATTGCTCCTCAGATATCACACCACCACCATGCCTACCAGAATAAGCATTCAGCTCAAAGAGTAAACACGCTGCTGTAATTCCCATGGGAGAAAATGACTGTTCTGTGGCTGTGGTGGTCGTGCTGACCTCATGGAGGACTTCATGGGATGATCACTGAAGGAAGAGGTCAGCTTGGTCACTTCATGGCACCTCATTATTGTGGGTGTATATTGATTTAAATGAATGCACGGACGGTTGTTCATTGCCTGTTTACCACTGGTTGTATTGTGTAACTCATCCATTTTAATTTTCCATGAGTGGTTTAAGTGCATAGCCTTTGAAATGGTCAGACATGAGAGGGCACTTTGACAGTAAATGAGACAGTTTGTGCCATTACACGAGACAATATTTTTCCTTCTAAATGCAATCTGCCAACAGACAAGTTTCACAAAACCGTTTACACAATTGCTAAATAAAATGATGAGATAAGCTGTCCTGCTGATATAATTCACAGTCAGCAAACAGAGGAAACAAGTCAGATATGCGCAATACACCAAATCTGTCATTGCACCATGGGCAAAAAGCATGAAAAGCATGAACAAACACCTGACACTTCTATTTGTTCAGCGCAGTGCTTTTGTACTGAGACAAAAGTTTACCACTGCTTTTATAACAAAAGACAAGTTATCTGTTTATCTCCCTGTAAGTAATAAACATCTCCGACACAAAGATGAGACAGATGTGATCTCCTCAGAGACAGATGTGATATTCCAGAAGGCGGCAGAGAGCAACTGTAATAATTCAAGAGACTGATGTGCATTTCCAGGGGGACATGTTTAACTCTCAGGTCGGTGAGCATTCACTGAAAGAACATAGATATTCTCAGTGTTTGTTTTTTTTTCTTCTTTTTTTCAATCTTCCAGATAACTTAATTCACCATTTACCATCTTACCAGCTATTTTCAGATAATTTTCTGTATGATGGAGGTCCCAACCTATGGATGTCTTCTTCTCATTTAGTTAAAATAACACATTCCTTCCAACAAAATGTGTTTCAAAATGACTTAATTCTGTTTTATAATTTTGTTTTTAAACGTCAAAACCAATATCACTGACATTGTAAATGTAAAGTGAAAAACAAACTCAATTCTTGAACTTGGAACCATCACTATTTTTATTTCTTTACTTTTTAAAAACTTGTGTAAATAAGTAAAAGTCAGCGTTTAAAACCCATCTACATTAGTTTCATGCCTGTATGTGTGTCGATGGAGATCATCCGTACTGTATATTTTCAGCTCAAGCAAACACACCAACACCAAATGCACACATATGTCTTCATGCTTCTGTATAGGGATTATGCCAACACTTCAGCGTTGCAATGAAAGTGTAATATAGGGGGACTGGAAGCAGTGACAGCTGGCTGTATGTGGGTTACCATTACCAGCAGGGCCAGTAGGATGCAGCTCTCAACACCAGCCAGCAGAGCTGCTGAGAGGGGTCCTGGAATTTACACGCATAATTATCACTCTCTGCTCTTTGGCTTTGAGAGGCTCACTGTATGTGTATGTGTGTGTGTGTGTGTGTGCATATTTGCGTGTGTGTAAGTCATATCATGTCTATTTGTTTTTGTGTGGTTTTGGAATAATGTCACCTTCAATTGTATCAGCATCACTCACCTCTTCCCTAATTCATATTTTGGTTCGAGCCTTTGTTTTGACAATTCGGCGTGGGAAACACAAACATACAGCGAACTGCTCCCCCTCTGTTTGTATTTTTCATACCTACATGAGTCCTCTTGTATTCTGAAGTATCACTGACAGGCACTGTCTTGTGTTGCTGTTAATACACCATTAATAAAGTTGATGTGAGCAGCCTGTGAGGTGAGCTCTAGGTTGCTCGCTCTAACACTAGGTGTCAGTGTCGTGTCTAACTCTCATGGTGCCGGCAGCAGACTTTCCATCCTCGCTTTATTATTACTGACTTTGAAATTCACTCACTGAACGTCTCGTTAAATGACAAAGACAGGATAACAGTTAAAAGATGCTCAGCTACAAATTTCACTTTTGCAGATCTTGTTAGGGGGAAAAATAGGCCAGTGACATGGCAGTGTTATGACTGCTCATTCCACCATATTGAAAATCCCTCGTACAACAAAGAACATGCAATAAAGGGTTATATATGTGCTCGGTAATAAAGTGTTTGAAGTTTGGTGTTTGCTGATTAATTCATCAATTAAGCCTGCGCTCTTCTCTGTCTCAAGTTTTATGAAACACCCTATAAAAAAAAAGCCAAACACATCTTTAAAACAAAATTCCTCTATTAAAACTCATTTATAGATTAATACAACCGGTTCGCATTCCTTTCAGAGTCCATAAAATAGAACCACATATCATGGCCTATTTGGTATCGTGCTGTTAAAAGAAGTAAATCATTGAGCAGGGAAGTGCACGACCTGTTGAACGTGCTATTTTTAAATAGCTCATGTAGCACTGTGTTGTTGAATGGGCACCTCAACCTCTCCTCGGGCCTCTCAATAAAGGCCTCGGTGAGCTGATAAGGACTGAGGAGAACACACTCCAGTACGTCTTCATTGCAGGGTAGATGGCAGAGGAAGATGGGTCTGCAAAATGTCAGCAACGTAACAGTGACCTGTGGGGCAACAAAGCCCTGCACCGACAAGAGAGAATAAGTCTGACCTTTCACACCTGAGCGCCTTTGCTTCCTGTCTTGTCTCAGCTCTTCCACCCCATTTCACCGACCGCACTCATCTCTTTCTTCTCTTCTCTGCCCCTCATAGTATTTTGTAATCTTTAGCTTGGAATCACTGCACAGTTATTTTAGGCTCAGCAACTGCCGGCAGCTCAGCTTATGATGATCATGCAGATTAGTTCATACTGGATGACAAGGTGTTGTTCCTGGAACAAGAAAGAGAGTCGGTGTTCCCAGTTTTACAAAACCAGCCTCGAGGTATTGTAGCCACCTCACAGCAATTAGAAGTAGTTCTTTCGTTTGAACTTGAAAGAGATGCTGAGCTGGTGTTTTGTTGTTGGTGGAGGTCTGTGTGTGTGTGTGTGTGTGTGTGTGTGTGCATGTTACTCATAAGTTTAGCCACTACTTGCTTAGAAGCACACTAAAAATTGCATGTGCTTACTTCTGTTAAAAGCCGCTGTTCACCTTCTTCATTCTTATCCCAGTTCTCCTCCACCTTAGATGCTTCAGTGGACCCTCGGTGGTGCTTTGGTGCAAGGCCTCTGTCCCTGAACTACTGGCCCTGTGCTGGAAACACAGGCGCTTGGTGGAGACGATAAGGTTATGTTTTCTTTCTCCACAAAAGGAAATGCACCGTGTTCCACAACGTCCTACTGAAGCATTTGCTCTTGTCACTCTCGGTCACAGGTGCTCATGCGTCCTATTGATTGGTTCCCAAATGTTATCTACTGTAAGCCTGTGAAGTGAAAAGTGAGAGGAGGAGGAAGAGTGAAAACCGAAGTGATCTGCATAATAGCAAGGAACTCCTCTGCAGGCTTTATTAAGAAAAAAAAATATTAACCCTGAATTGTGAGCCACCAGTGTACAGTTGGCAAGGGTCAGGGTTCAGGTGCATAGTAGATGCTGTGGCCTGTTAGTAGTAGTAGTAGTAGTTGAGTACTACTTCTGCCGTGACACATTCAATTGAAGTAAAAGCTGTTTTGGTGCATTTGAGAACACATTTTTAAAATTTTGACTAGCAAAGTAATGTTTACACAGAACTATCATTATAAGCATGATGCCTGTTTGATGTTTAGGTACTTTACACCTCAATAAATTACTGAGTAAATGTTAAAACTCTAGTTCTATGAAACAGACAGAGCTCTTAAATTAAATGGTCACTCCACTGATTTAACATCACGAGGAGTACCACTGTGAAAATATCTGGCTCTGGAGGAGTCTATGATGTCATAATCGCTCCTGACCATAATAAGGACTAATATATATTTCTGCCTCTGCATCACTCACTGTAAATTAGACATTCACCAAACTATTCAGTGAAATCAAATATCTATATAAGATGAAGTGACATGGTGGTAGGTATAGCTCTCACCACGAGGTCACGTGGTTCAGCCTGCGTTCCCGGGCAATCGGCGAGGTGTGTGACGTCTGCTGAGGAGGAAGGCGAATGCTCAGTCGTCATGGTCACGAGGAAATGAACTAACATAAACAGTGTTTGTTTTTGAAAACACACACACACTCTAGGTAATGGGTAATCTCTTATCTGAAGAATCACAAGCATGCGTTCCAAGTTTGAAAAGAACGTGGGGATCCATGTGGACTTGGGTGCCTATATGGAGTTGCATGCTTTGCGCGTCATAGAGGAAATTGCAAGATTATGCCTTAGGCCTGGCCAGTAGTAATTACTGAAGAAGTGGCCTATAATCTGTGGTTGTTCTGTGATGTGTGTGAGTATTGCTGTGATTGTGTGGAGGCTGGGATGGCATTGTCCCACATATTTTTGTACTCTTCTATAAAGGTAGTTTGTGGCCAGTCGCATAAGTCTGATATGCACTTCACACCTCACCTTTAAGATAAAAGGTTTAGATGCATGACATTATTTTAGGGATGATATGAAAAAAAAGAGCTGCTTTCATGATGTGAGTGCAAAATAAAATTATGTGCCCATTAAGTATATTTAATATTTAATAATATATACACAGTATATTTAAGGCTGATAATGTTTGTTTTCAAAGATGGAAAATGATCATTGCAGACATAGCATACATTTTGACTGTCATTTGAAATCTAATGAAGAGGAAATGGGGCATCAACTTTTGAACTGCACGCACTAGTAATTACAAACTCAAACAAAAATAAAAGCTGTTCATAAGCAGCCCGGGGACGATAAAAGCCCCCTTTTTAAAATCTCACCTTTGATCTCATAAGATCGCTGGCATACGTTTCATTAATCATCAGTTTTTCTTGGCTCTTTCTTTCTTTTTCTTTCGTCGCCTTTCCTCTTGGCACCCGTCTCCACGCGAGGATTAAAGTTCCTCTGAAATCATTAATGAATATAAAGTTATATTTACCAGCCAATCATAATCTTTGTATCATTAAGACTCGATAACAGCCCTCGTTTGGAGGAGAGCACCTGCTCTACCTGCCATCAGCTCCTCATGTGCTGCGTGCAGCTGCTGCCTTGGCCGGCCCATCGCTGGTTCAGTTCCAGGCCCCGAAGCCCTTTACCATCAACACTCACTCAGAGCTACCACATTAAGGTTGGTGACAAATGAACCCTGAGGTCATGGCTCATCATAGCGCCACATCATAACACCTCACAGCAGCTCGTGACAGCTCACGGCAGCTCAGTACATCTCGTTCCAGCCAGGGCTTCGGTGCACGCCAGCCTTATTAACCACAAATGGAGGGCGAGTGTTGGATGCATCTGCTGATGGTGCAATTAGGGATTTCCCAGGCGGAGAGGTAAGGTCATTAGGTCAAAACAGTGCTGAAATTACAGGAAGAGGATGAATGGATATGTGTTTTGACACGTCTGACACCTGTCTAACTTTGAGTTGCAACTCCAAATATATAATGTTAGAAGATGCTGCACATGTTCTTCAGTTAATAGAAACCTTAACAGTAACTACAGTAAATTTAAAAACATCACCTCACGTGTTAATTATTTATTGTCATTTTAGGGTATAATATATAATAATATAATAATTTAAAAAATCAGTGCAAAGGCTTCACAATTGTTACTTGCTTGGAACAAAATCATGATGATGTGAAAACCTTTAAACATCCATCACTAAAAGCTAAAACCCTTAAACCTCATTCGCTTTTTTATTTCAAATCCCATGTTTTGGAGCACAATGTGAAAACAGCAAAAGTTTAGCGAATACATCCTGTCCGACATGCTACCACATTATTATTGAGTTACTAGTCTTCTGATCAGTACTTGTTGGTTACTTCTTTCAAGGCTTGCAACTACAGGAGGATGTGGCTCCTGCAGTTGACTCACAAAGGCTGTCGCTTTTTCAAAAAAAGTTCAAGTTCAAACAAATTCAAAATAACACATAATTTGTTCAAATTAGTTTGAATGCCACGTATCTTAATCCGAAACTCCATTGTAGAACTGATGATCCTAATTTGTTGTTCCCCTGCTGCCTCCCTGAAGCGACAACATTACTATAAAGAATTTGCATTTTACAAAGTCAGCAAACAAGCCTAACCTTGATCCATGATTTTCATATCGTCGAATCCAAAATGCTTGCATACATTACTTCTTCGATGGTTTGCTGTAATGATAATTTGTTCAGCCCAGTTCTCTTGTTTACAGGTCTCTTACGGTTACAGCTCAGGTTGGCTGGTTAATTTTTTTATATTTATATGAACTGTCTGAATTTTATTTCTGTTGGTTGTTTGCTTTTATTCTAAAACACTTTGTGACATCTCCACGGAGGCACAACATAAATGAACCTTTCTTTCCTCCTGTTCACATAATGTAACCCTACAGCTTGCTTTTCTTGATACTGTGTTACTTTCACCCATAAATATTCACAGTTTGTGTGTCATCCACTTGCCTCGTCTACACGCTTCACGGCCCCGGTTTGATGACTTATTGTTCTGCATGGAAACAGACTGGATGCAGTGTTTGCACTAAGGAATGGAGAGAAGAGGACAGGAGGGATTCAAGAGCAGAGAGGGGAGTGTTTTGTTTGAGAAACGCTCGCGCTTTGAAAAGACCTCCTCTGTCTGTCTTTAGCCCGTCCTGCGTTCCCCTTCCCTCGGTCCTGATTTATGGGCTTGTGCGTTGCTAAGACACGGACACGCACGCTGGTTCTTCATCACTCTGAGTGGACTGGATGCGCTGCCAGAACCCAGTCTGGACTCAGAGCCAAACACTAATGCTGTGCACAAAATGACCTGCAGTAAGTGTAGCCCAACCTGCCAGGCTGAGAAAACTCGAGCGTCAGCCGGTGTGTTTGTGCACGTGCACGCCAAAGCCAGCACAGATTGGATCGATAAACCCATCGAATAACAATCGCCAGCCAACGGACTATTATGGAGTGATCCAAGTTTGCATCCCCAGCAGGCGACTGCTACCACTGCTCTCCTGCTACGCTACCTATCCTCTAACACGCAGGCTAATTACCTCATAATGACTTAATGAGAGCTGCGGGTTTGACTCAGCAGGAAACAACTGTTCTGTTTTACATCCAGTAGCATGCTCCTGCTGCATGACTCACCCCCACTTGGCCAAGTCCCTGGCTCCATGCATGCTGGGAGACGGTGCACAGGCCTGCCCGCCCGTCTGACTGCCTGACTGACTGATTGACACAGAGGGGGATGAAGTTGGCGTGTGGGTTAAGAGAAAAGGTGGAATTAAGGGTGAGATGAAGTGCAGTTGTTTTGAGATTTTTTATTTTACACTTATCTTCATTTTCACCAATAGTCTTATCGAGTTTTAACAACTAAATGTGCACTGACAAAATATTTGAAATAATTTGATTACAGACAATATCGACTAAATTATGACACAAAGCAAATCAGTTTTGAATGCTTTTGTGTCTCCTCATCTTTCTTTAGTTTCACTTTTTATCTTAAATTTTTATAGTCATGTTAATAAAATAAAACTGCTAACTATTTGTGGTACCGCCATAGTATTATCTCATTAATGTTTATGATGTTATTCTCAGAAAAAAAAAGCAACAATCCACATTTACAGACTGGTGCTATTTTATGCTCTAAGGCTGAATTGTTGAAGCATTGTTTCATTGATATAATTATGTTGGTAATTTTTAAAAAAAAACTCTCTGAATTCACCACATGAAGAAAACGCCCCCGTCGGTCCACCTCCTGGCGGAAAAAGGACCGGGTCAGGCAATGTTTAACCTCTGAGATTCTATAATCCTTCCTTAATGCTGGCTCACTCTTCCACTTAAATGGTCTGCATGTCTGAAGCTAAGCTGACAAGATGGAGGTATTGACATGAATCCGGCAATAAAGGGCTGCCGGCTCCAGTTTGTAATTCCCTCTGAGGCCAGTTGGCTTATGCAAATAGTAGACCACCCGTTACCACTGAAGAAGGATTAGAAACCCACTGTAATGAGCCTGCAGTCACTTTGTATGACAAGTTTGGTGGAAGGAAAGTCTGAATAAATTTTCACTGCCAAATACAATAAATGGTCTCATATAGCTTACCAGTATATTTAAAAGTATGTGACAACACGTTCTCTGTTCGATTTTCTGTTAATGTTACTAATTCTGTATGATTTCTACAGACAGACTTAGACAAAGGAAATCATTAGTCATATGAGATGAGCATGTTAAGAGACTGGAATGAGATTGAGTTGTACATACAGTGATAGTGACATATGCACAGTTTGACCTCACAGCAGCAATATATATGTTTAACAGCAAAATTATATGAATTAAGTTTAGATTCAAAATATTAAGTACAAGTTCAAATGGTGATGAAAGAGAGATCTAAGTATGGGCTGGTATGCTCCTATTAAGATTTGCTCTTAAAGCCACAAAAAGTTTTACTGTTCATCATAGAAACCAAAATACTCATCGTATGCATCTACAATTCAAATGTAATTATAAACCAACCTACAGCACAAACTGAGTTGGAAGCTATAAGAAGAAGCTATACTGTAACAATATAGATCCATCAGCAGCCTGTGGAAATGACTGATGGCAGCTCCTGTGTGTGTCCCCGGCTCGAGTGTTGTTGGGAGGGATGGCAGTCAGGCGCATCCACTCTCACTGGATGAGGAGGAGGCACACCTGCAGTCGCGCCATATTTCTCTCTCATCACATCCACTGAGTGTCATTCACAAGGACAAACACACTCAGACGCTAGATGTGTGCGTGTGTGTTCATCGATGCACATGCAGCCACAGGTTTAGTAAGCTCGGTTCTGCTCTCGTGAGTTTGCGTCATGGAAATGAAATCTGCACAATCTGAAATATTGAAATGAAGCAGTTTTCTTTAAGTTTTGAAAGTTAAGTTAGGAAATTCTTCACTCCTTCACATTTTTTTTTGTTTCAAAACTTGTCAATACTTAAAAGAGTCCTTTACATTATTAAAGCCTAGGTCTAGGTCTAATGCAGTGCGGTCACCCTTCCTTCAACCCTGATTCCAAAAAACTTGGCACGCTGCGTAAAACGTAAATAAAAACAGAATGCAGCAGCTCAGTGTTTACTGACAACAGTTTTACAAAGTGTTCCCGAGTCCATGTGGTAAAATCCTTTATACAATCATGTGTTTGACAAAGTGTTGAACCTCTCTCCATCCTCGCTTGTGAACGACTGAGTCTTTCCAGGATGAACCTTTCATACCCAATCATGATACTATCACCTGTTACCAATGAACCTGTTTACCTGTGGAATGATCCAAACAGGTGTTTTTGGATCAGTCCACAACTTTCACAGTCTTTTGTTGCTCCTGTCCCAACTTGTTTTGTCAACTGTGTCCTGAGGACTGAGTGAAAAGACAGATTACCAAACAAACTGTCTTGTAAATAAAGCGTGTAAATATGTGTTGTACCTGCTTGTTACACGTTTACTGACTTATGTCGACTGCCCCGTCGTGCTTGTTGTTGTTGTTTGTTTGTTTTTGGTTTTGGTTCCTGTATTAGATGTGTTTATGGTTGGACTTTCATTTGTGTATATAGCAAATAAAGAAAATTCACATTCACAAAGAAATTCACTATTTACCCTCGGGCCGATGATCCTGACTCAGTTTGTATCAACTTATTGAGGCTTTATGTGAAGATTTTTCATTATTGCTTTGACCTCTCTTCTATGACCCTTGGTTTTCTTGGAGATTTGCTGCTATTCTTTGGATTTTTTTTTTTTTACAATTTTTAAGTGAGTTGTAACTTTTTTTTAAAGTGCATGAAAAAAAAAAATCCTTACAAAAACACACCACTGTGGCTGACAAATGCTCATTCATCATTTACTTTACTGAAGCTGTTTATAAATCTAAAACTAATAAATTCATCTAGCGCAGGTTCTTGTGGGAAAACCAGCTCAGTTTCAGATCTCAGACATGAAAGCGTCGGACCACACAGTCCTCTTTGACCTGTGTCTACCTGCTTTGATTAATGACTCCGCGCTGTGACCGGAACATTAGGACGCTGTGACAAATTGGCAGATCTAAAAGGTTTTGGACAGTTAAGTGTACACTTAGTGGCGTGGCTAATGAGATATGTACTGTAGGTTTGGAGGTGGCTGAGTGTGTGTGTATATGTGTGTGTGTGAAATCATTTT
Source organism: Holacanthus passer (assembly GCA_025331565.1). Classification (NCBI taxonomy): domain Eukaryota; kingdom Metazoa; phylum Chordata; class Actinopteri; family Pomacanthidae; genus Holacanthus; species Holacanthus passer. The sequence goes on from JAFREQ010000003.1 coordinate 249,372, forward strand.
GGCTCCACACACATGCAGTAATCAATTAGGAGACATTAGGCTGCAAAGTGAACTGATGCCAACAGAGTATTTCAGTCCAGCTCGTTCAATTAGAGCTAAACGTGAACTCTGGAGTTTGAGCTGACAGATGCGAGAGGTGTCCTTGTAATTTTACTCTTTAATGTTTCAATTGGCAGCGTCTGTGAGGATGTTTCTATAGTGGGTTCATGCACAGAGCATTGGGCTGTGCTCCCCTCCAAACAGGAGGGGGAGAGACTTGCACGCCATTTTATTTGTGTTTGCTTTTGCCTTGGCTTCTTGTGAGGCGCGTTTTATGATGTTGGGTGAATTCATGTATTTGTCATGCCTGCGGTCGAGCCTGTGAGCTCAACATGCACTCTGTATTTTGTTTTGAACATATGATTAGCAAATAAGCAAATGTTATGCTCTTGGCAAACTAAAAAGCAATATTTTGCTTTCTGAGAAGGCAGATTTATTTCGGGAGGAAAAAAAATAAAACATGGTGAAGATGAATTTCAGGAAACGAGAAGACAAAAGACAACCTAACCACCTGCTCTTAATTTTACTGGAATATGATCAAAACATGGTTAGCTAATCAGGGACAGATGAGCTTAATGCGCAATCTGTATTTTGTTAAAAACGAGAACTTAAAATGGACTTATGCACTTCTTAAGAGACCAGCGAAGCCTTTCAACTGTAACAACTAAACATGTTGTGAATTAGTGCCCGAATGCCAAATTGAACCACAAGCCAGTCCAGCGTTGACCTTTGAACTTGACTATACCCACCAGCTTGATGTTGGCACTCCCTTTTCTTCTGTGCTGTGCGTGTTAACGTGTGTGTGTGTGTGTGTGTGTGTGGGTGCTCATTCATCTTGCGGTCTGTGCGAGGATATTGGAGGCAGACATGCATGGGAAAAGGTTTGTCGTGGCCTTGCGCATTTGGCAGCACGGGGTTAGGCTGTTCTTATTTGGGTTTGCTCGGTCGCAGGACAGAGTTCACGGACCTGCAGCCAGCATTTAATTGGTAAACACAATCGTGTTTTGAAAAACACATTTTATGGCTGTCACTGGGGCTGTAAGGAAAAAAGAGATGGAAAGATGTATTTATTCGCACATTAGCTGTCACGGCATATTTTGCGCTCGCTATAAATGTGCCAGCGGTTGTAAAGGAACTCGTAAATGATATTAACTACAGTATGTATAAACAAGTTTGATTAGTTACTCATGCTTTAAATGAGCTTTTATTTGGATTTGTACTCTTTGATTGATGCTTTAAATCAAGATGGGTTTGAAACCTCCAACTCCACACACACACACACTCGCACGCACACACGTTGATATCTGCATGGAAATGTTGTCCATGCTTATGAACAATTTTGCTCCGCTCCTGCCAGGTGTTGGAGCTCCTTCGCCGCTCATGTAATGGTTAACTAGCTGTTGTGACTCTTTTTGAGGGTGGTCATGGGGTGGGGGCAAATTCATGAGCTGGGAAACACACACGCGCATGGACACAGTCACATGCATGCTGGATGATACTCGTATAACATGCACACACACTCCTTACTCTAACAGCCCTGAGGGATTAGTAATGGTTTCTTGGCAATGAGCCTGGTTTCTAGCACCACTCATCGTTTGGGACCCCATATCCAGGGGATTTTCACTTCACCTCACAGTGTTTTTCTTGCGCTGAACTCATATGTTTTCATCTTGACAGCACATGCTAAAAGAGGAGCGATCATTGTAATCACGGCGAAACATGCGAAGGGTTCGAGAGGGGGCCACATGTTTGTCTAGTTGCGGGTTACAAATGGCGCGTCCCGTGTTTCCGATGCGTGCGTCCGCGCCGCTTTCACAACAAACCCACTAACGGTTTTACAGCCGCCAGTCGCCATGGCAGCGCTGGAAGCCAAAAGAAGTGCACCCTGGGAGGACAATATGAGCGTGTTGAGTGTCTTCAGGATTAGGACCACAGGGCTATTTTTCATTTCACCTTTGGGCCACCGAACAAGGGAGTAATGGGGAGCATTGCCTCTCCCAGCATCTAATCTCCCTTCAGCACTTGAGGCCAAGCAGCACAGTGGGAGGATAGTGTGTGTGTGTGTGTGTGTGTGTGTGTGGGTCCGGGCATGAGTGTGTGTGTATTTGTATGAGAGTGAGTAAGGGCCAGATGATGCACGCTAACAAGTGCAGCCACGGAATATTAATCACAGAGTCCTTAGTCTCACCAGCGCTTTGGCTGAGGACGGAGAGAGAGAGTCAGCATTCATGACATGTCTGCACTTGAACAGCAACACACAACCAGCTACTTTAACTCATTTCATTAGTTTGTATGTTTTTGAGCTGACAATTACAACCCCTAAAAATACATTGTTGGGGATTTAGTTTCTTAAAGGGAAATTCCAGTATTTGTTAACCTGGATTTTACCCTCATATTTTTGACTATTGGTCATACTCTCTCCCGCCTTTGTGGAGATTTGGGAAACATGGACTCTGGTTAGAATGAATGGGTTCACGATCAAGTGGTTCATGTCTACTGCTTTCTAAACTGTAACAAATCTGCATACCATGCAGTTTTCAAACACTGCCCCTGTACAAAGGGGAGACATCAGTTTTGGGTAATTAGTCTAAATCAGCTTTCTGTAGCAGTTACAGGTAGTTTTCATGTTTTTGGGGCTCGCAAGAGATGAACAAGATGATTCACACAATAGGAGAAAACTGAAAACAAATTTCCTCTCAACATTGGTTTATTGTTTTTACTTTTCTCTTCTTTTACTTTTCTTGTCTAATTAGATGAGGGAAAATCACCTTTTGCTCACAAGTCATAGACAAAATGTCATGGTTTTGGGTTTTAGTTTCCTTATTTCCTGTTTTATTTTGAAAGCGTATGTCACAGGTTTGTTGAATTACTTTACTTCCTGCATGTGTGTGTTTCCCACCTGTTTGATTGTCTGCCACGCCCTGATTGGTTTCATCTGTTATCCTCCCCTCCTTTAGCGTGTTCCCTTCACTCTGGACCAGTTTGTCTTTGGACCATGTGTCAAGTGTTACAGCTCATTTCACAGTGTTTTGTCTTAGTGTTTTTTTGGATCTTAGCTTGGTTTTCCTGAACCTTGCCTGTTTTTCTGGGATTTCTGATTCTCACTTCTTTCTGGTTTTGACCCTTGCCTGCCTCATTGTGCCATAAGCCTTTGTGCATTTGCCTTTTTTGTAAATAAATCATTGAACTGCTGCAGCCCTGCCTCTGTTGTCTGCACTTGGGTCCAATCCCTTGTGTTCCTACTCCCTTGTTTGCACAATTGTAAGACAAAATAGGTTGTGACTAGTGACAAGAAGTCGCTGTACATATTGTTTCTTATAATATTAGATTTTGACTAACTTTCTCATTATTACATAAAGACACAAAAGAAACATCTGTGGTGGACCAGGTTGTTGCATCACCGTTAAAAGCAGATAGGGATGTCAGTGCTGACGTCTTCAGGTATACAGTGCTGAACAAACTCCCCCCCAAGGGAGGAAGACTTATGAGACTCATCTTCCACTTTCTAGTGTGTTGTACCTCCAGCCAGGCGGACTGAGTGGTTACCTGGGAGAGCGAAGAGCAGAGCACACAAACACATACAAATACACCTGCGTGCACACACACACACATATACAAACACTACCGCGCTCATCATGTTTAATGGTTTCTGTGGAAAGCTGCCAAATTCACTGAAGATCTTTCTCTTCTTCGCCTCCTTATTCCATCCATCCCTCCCACTTTCAAGTCTCTTTCCCTCTCCCGACCCCTCCTCCAACAATTCACCACTACCTTCCTTATGAAATAAGAACCCAACATAGAGAAAAGAGAGGCATAAGATGTCTGTGAAGCAACAATCTGTCACGATACCCAGTGTGCCACACACAGAACAGGCCTGCAGACACAGCACTATCATTTTCCACATTGCCTAAAAGCACTTTAAGAAGACCTCCATTTTATTCCTTGAAAAAAAAATATGATTTAAACACAGAGGTCGTGACTAAGGTTATTGCAACAGAAAGTGATGGGGGGGCTGGTGAGGAATGTGTGGGAGCGTCGTCAAATTGATAAAAGTTTGTCTTAGGCCATTCTGCCCACGCGTCGGATGGATTCGTACTTTCCTGTGCTACATTCTCTTTGCTGCAAAGTGAAGTTTTAAGATGCAGGAGATAACGCGCGGCGATGTGGTGAGTCTGATGTCATCGCGATGCCTTCAACGGCCTGTTTCAACACACTGATAATGGCCTCTAATGGTGCAGATTAGTACATAAAGCATTAGTATATGTAGTATAATATCACTATTTACCTGATAATTAATATCAGTGCATGCCTTGTCTGACAAAGTAGATGCAGAGCAGATTGCAATTGCCCAAGATTTTGTGAATTCACAACTGTGAATTGCTGCATCGTGGAGCACAAACCATTCCCATAATGCAGCAGTAAGAATAGCTGGTCAAGTGCAGTGTTGTGTAATATTTGTGTGAATAAGTGCAACAGTTGTGGCAAGAGATCATTTCACACAAAGTAATAGTAGGTGTTTAAATTAAAAGCAACTGCATTCTTTCCCTAACTTGTGTTTTGGTTGCCTAACCCTAACCATACCTTAAACATAAATCACTTGTCATAACCATTATCTTTTCCAACCTTAACCATATCGTAGTTGCCAAGAGTAGATATAAAGAGCAAGAATAAAACCTTTTGAACAAAAGAATCAAAATGGCCAAAACCTTTTGTTTTCATTTTTTGCTGATTGGGTCTTAAAAAAACCTAAATTTGTTCAGAGGCTCGACCCTGAAAGCCCTCATCAATCACCTTTGATTACCAAACAGTTCTTTACAGTTCTTTAAAAAAAAAAAAGAGTTTGCACATCCTGTTGTCCGCAGTTATATCGTACATGAAAGCTTCCCAGCACTTTGCAGATGTGGACTATTAAGTTACTTTGCTGGAGCAGCTTGGCTCAGGTTTGGCGCCTTATTGGAGTAAATTTTGATTATTGTTTTTTTTTTGTTGTTTGTAGATTTCAAACACAAATGTCAGATCCCAGACTGAATCCATCCTTGTGCGAACACAATGAGAAGGTCGCTCATTCGATGCTTTGCACAAGATGTAACTCGCAAAGCAAATGCTAAGAAAAGGTCAGCGCTGTAACACTGCATTTCGTGACTGAGAGCAGCAGTGTTTCAGATGACAGATGTTAGCTTGTTTGTCACTTAAAGACTTTTTCCATCCTTGGTGTGCACTTGCAAACACCCCGTCCCTAACAATCAACACTTGTGTTTCATGATTTGCACTGCAGTCAAGAATGTGAAGTCCTTGACATGCAGACGTTTTTTTTTTTTTCTTCTCGTGGAGATCAATGAAGTGAATGGCTGCGGATGACGCAGGATAAACTGAATCAGATGTATGTGGTTTTGATCAGGAAGCTTAAGGAGAGCGACATCGAATACTTCCTCTCCCCATTGTAATACATGGATCTCGCCTTTCACAATACATTATGCCCAGACACAACGGAAAAACAGGCCATATAATAGATCCTTTGATAGCATTATTACGAAAAAATGGCATTGTTGTTTCACTGCTGCAACACATCTGTCTGCTTCCCTTCTCCTCCAGATGTTTCTTGTTTTAGACTGCATGGAGTTTCTACATCAGTCAACATTTTTGACCATAAAAATGACTTTTTGATCTCGAGTCTCTGGTCTCACATCATGCAATGCCTGATAATGAATTTCATATTACACCATCCCAATTGTCATGACTAAGGCCTGTAAGTACGTTTCACTGGAAGACATATCATGATTTGTCATTCAGCAGCAGTGTTAATTTTGACACCCATATTTGAATTTTATAGACTTATTCTTTTGCCACAGTTTTGACTTCTGGTCCTATTTTAGAGTTTTCATTTTGATTTGGTTAAGTTGGTTTTATAACTCATGGTGGTATAATTCAGTCAGTGTGTTTATAACACATTCTCGAATTCTTTTAATCATTGCATGACAATACACTCGTGCATGGATACATTTGCACTTTAATTATATTAGAGCGAATGGGAACAACATAATTCATTTCCAGCCAGGATCAGTAATAGAACCAACCACATAAATGAACCTACAAAGTATTTTACAGTGAATGTTCAAAGATTTGCACTCACAATTAAAACGCTGCAGGGTCAATGGAAAAACATATGTTGTGTTTTCCACTCGTCCATGCCCATTTATGTACTGGCATAGATAATCACTATTTACTTTCTGTCATAATATCAACACGCAAACCTCTGTCAAAACCACTCTTTCAAAAGTGGTAGTTATCAAAAGCAAACCAATATTAAAAATGTTTCTAATAACCCTTGAATGTGCTCTTGCAGCACAGTCCAAGTCTATGGCCGCTCCCATCTGCGTCTGAATTATTGGGAAATTTTGAAAGTGGGAAATGTGACAATTTAATCATTCGCAGTATTTTTCAGTTTGCTTTGTTGCAGTCAACCTTTACGTAAAAGTACTTGGTCATGTTTTAAAGTTGATTTTTGTATGGCAAATTTTAGTCACTTTTCATTCATGGAATTTTAGTATAAATGTGTGACAGGAATATCTGGATTGTTCATTATACCCACAAACAACCTTGTCTCAATATATCCTCTATCAGGTTTCAGGTTACAATTTTTTACTCCCATCTAATTGAGTCTACAGCTTCCCATACTGAGGTTCATCTGCACTCAGGAGGCAAACTGCAGGTTGGGTGAAAGCTGGGGAATGTGTCCTTGGCCAGGTCATGGGTTTCCCCGTCCTCATCAACCTGTCTGGAGTGGACACTTCTTCACCTCCGCCCCCCTGCTTCACAGAGCCCCAGGGCTCCCAACAACACATAGGATTAATCCATATAATAAAGCGGGTGGCTGAATGGGTTTTGTAGAGAGCAGAAAGGAGGTAATGCTCTGTGTTTTCTAAATGGGGGAGCAGAGGGCCTTTCAGAGGGAAAACATGCTGATTACTGTATTGTAAAATGGCTTTTGATTCTCCCTGCCTGCTTTAATCCCCGGGACACAACAGTGGCCCTGTCTCCCACCAATGGCAATTGAGCCTCTAAGGAGACTTGTATTACCAGCAAGCGGGGTTTAATTGTGAACTCGATCAGTTATTAAAGAAGCCAGGCCCCGCTGAATTGGAGACTGGTGGGCCAGTCCTCCACTGCTTTTGACCGTTGTGCCTCTTTCTTCCGAGACTGTGGTTCGCAGTTTGTTGTTTGCAATGCATAGGCCTGGGATGAATACAGGCTGCCCACTATAGAGTTCTTTCTTTTCCCTCCTCCCTCTAAGTTTTTCCTCCTCTTCTCCTACTGGCTTCCAGGGAACGCAATTAAAGTGGGGAATTTTATGGGAGGATGGAGCAGCGGTGGGGAGCGGAGGGGGAGCAGGCCAGCGAGGCTATTATCCCGTCCCGTAGGGTTGAATGGCTGGCCCCCCTCAGCGAACACAAAAGGAGTGGTCACAGCCGAACTGGAGAGCGGCCCCATCTGAAGAATGGCGGCCATCAGCAGTGGCTGGTCCCTGCTGGCTTTACGTCTCAGGATGTTCACACTGCAAAAACTTTTGGTCTCAATAGTGACATATTTCTTTATCCTCAAAAAATATAAAAGACTTATTAGAAAGGTCAGTTGAGTTTAAATGGATGGGATCATGAGATTTGATTGCTATTCTGGAAGAGTTGACAAATAATAATGCAGATAATCTAGTAATTGTTCAAGTCAATTATCAAGCTTTTATGTGTTTTATACCGTTGACACATGAACATATTTCACTCTTAGGCTTATTGTTGATATCATTTTTCACTATTTTCCACATTGTTATTGACAAAAGCAGTAATTACAACCTAGGGGTCCGGAGCCCCCAGTGGGTCCCAAAGTGAATCTAAGGGGCCAAAAATTAATTAAAGGAATAGAATAGCTTTTTTTTCTTGTAAAATAAGAGATACTTTCAGCTGTTTCATGCCCTTAAACGTCCTTAAAATTAATCAATATGTGATTAAAAAACTCATAACCACACACTGAGGCCATAACCTGTGAAAAGGAGTCAAGAGCACGTGCTTCATTTTGAGGGGTCACAAGTCGGGAACCAAATAGGAAAAACAATTTATTAATTGATAATGAAAGTAATAAAATATTTGCAGCCATAGCAGAATTGTAAATGATGTTAAGAATAAGAGCTTCAAGAAGTTGTGATCTAAATAATAAAAAAAAACACCAACATTGGTCATATGTTCAAATGCCTAAAATTAACTGTTGTACTTTTTGTGGTTTATGTCAAAAATGAGTGTTGCCTGCAAAGGCTGAAACAGTGTGATGTGACATTGTTAGAAAACTGCAAAACATCTTGTGGAAGTGGTCAGAGTGGATGGTTTTGGATGGCTTTGACATGGGAAAACTGTTGTTTGCTTCCTGTTTCCTACCAACAGTCAGCGTTATTTTCTTTGAACCATGACCACTATTAACCCCCAACCATAATTAAGTGTCACGGGTGTGGAGTGTGGCTTTAAAGAAAAATCCAATAATTCCTTCAGGGGACCTGTTGTTGGGACCTGACCACAAAAACAGCATGTAGGCAGAAAGTGGGGTTAAAGAGCAAGATAAGAAGAGATTTAAAACACAGGTTAAAAGTCTCTTAGAAGAAATAAAATATCACTGAAGGAAACAAAATGTCTCAGTGTTAAAAAGTCCAATCCAGCAGTCCGGATTTAGTTTTGGCTGCAGCACGCGGGTGGTCTCCAGTCCCACCTCATGGTGTCTCCAAATACAGAGGGTGAAAACAAATCAGCAGACTTATCTGTCTCAGATGAGCTCCATTTCCTTCCCTCTGCCTCAGTGAGGCCCTCGGTTGTTGTGGCAGTGGCATCTGGGCCTATTGCTACAGTTAATATGTCTACAGGGGTTCTAAGGTGGGCCAAACATCACTGGTTGAGCTGTGGATCAGCTTCATATCTCACTCCACATTCAACCATAAATGATCAATGTAAAGCACAGAGTCCATGTTGATGCATATACAGTGAATGAGCCCTGCTGCACAACGGTACCTGAAGGTGAACTGTGGCATCAACTGGCAGGAAGACACAGAAATTGAGGTGCTTGTGGGTGAGGTGGATGTCAGAAAGCACATGTAGTTTGCTGTCCACAGCAGTGAAGTCTCAAACCAAAGAAGATGTAGTGAGTGGCGACACATAGGTGCTGCGATTAATGAAAGAAAATGAAATGAAAAAGAACTGCATCCTACTGTCAGAGTGTGTCTGCTGCTGTCAGGGGCACACCAGAGCTCACACCTATAGAGGCGCAAATAGCCTCAATACTTGGGGAAGCAAGTGTGTCAGAGGAGGAGGGAGACACTGACATGGCTGAGACCACAGAGGAACCCAGTAAAGCACTGTTTCATTTTTTATTACATTGCTGTGGGCCAAAGTGTTGTTAAGTTCTTCTTCCAGAGTTGGGATTGGCCGGTGGGGAGGGGGTTCCCAGCGCGGGGGTTGTAGCTTGTTGAAAATAGCACTAAACTAATATAACAAAACACACTCACCCTTTACGCACTCAGGGTAAGACTGCACCCAACAATGTACAGTAAGAGCACAAGTCTTAGCTCCTGTTCTCTGTTAGTGTGCACAGTATATGGTACAGTTTAGGCACTGTCCACAACAGAGAAGTAGAAGTGAGACATAATTCAGCTCGTTTTTTTTTTTTTTTACACCTTCTACCACATTTCGGACAGACCTAAAAACAGAACGCCCGCCCAGCGCTCCTTTTTACCTCAGCATTCCTTGCCATCCATCCGCCCAGTTCTCCATCACCGGACAATGGTGAATTGAGGACACCCTGGGCAGGCGAGCCTCTGTGGGGCCTGTGAGCTGTGTGCCAGTATGGGTAAATAGAGGCTCTTTAATATCCGCCAGGGGGCCGAGGGGTGGGAGTGGGGTCAGGGTACGGAGCTCACTGAACTGGCAGCCATGCAGTCCATTGTTGCTGTTTGTTAACAGGTGTGTGTGTTTAAATGGGAGTCTTTCAGTGGAGCTGCTACACGAGCCCATGGGGCCCGAGCACCTCTCACCCCCTCACAGTGTTCTCATCAATGACAGCTTTTCAGCAGCCTGGGGGGAGGAGGAGGAGGAGGAGGAGGAGGAGAGGAGGACGATGAGGCTGGCTGAGAGATTAGAAGCGAGAGGACAGACTGCACTACAGTACACAGTGTTTGAGCAGGTACATTACAGTCAGGGAGACTGAATTTCAAGTTGTGTGGGAGGGATGGAAATACAGAGATGAATACGTGCACACATCCATTTGCATGTGCATTAAAGGGATGGTGCAACATTTTTGGAAATACATTTATCTGCTTTCTTTCAGATAATAAAATGAGGAGATTGAGATCAACCTCAAACGTGTGTTTTAAATAGAGTCAGGACATGCTTAGCCTAGCTTAGCATGAAGACAGGGGGAAACAGCTTGACTGGCTCAGCCCCAAGTTGAAAAGCTCACTAATGAACACATTGTGTTAATGGTTGTTTGTTTCCTGTAAATAAACAGAAATGGGGAAAAAAAAAACTACAATTTGTGGTTTTAGGTCGACTTTCAAGTCATGTTGTGACAGTGAGGCTTCCAGGATCTACACAGTAAATTTCCCAGTGTAAAACAAACAGCGTCATTACAACAACAGGTTGAATAAGATGCCCCCCCTCCCCATGTGTTGATGAAAATGTGGATTGCTAAAAGAGGCATCCTCTGGAAAAACACGCCCACGTCAAACCAAGAGGAATTTTCATGCCAGTCGAGGGAAAATTACCTGGATGTGACTGTTCTATTGGTTTACCCCATTGAGGCTCCACCTCGGCACAAGAGACAGTTCATCTCAATAGAACAGCTGGGCCTGCAGTCCCACGTAACTACTATTTTTATTTCAGACTTGCGACGCCCTCTAACGGATGTGATGGACTCGCAGCTGGGCCTGAATCTGATCACAAACAATCTGGAGAAAGAGAGGATGACTCTTCCTGGAGCAGCTTCCTCTCTGGTGGGGCGGAGATGGTGATAAAGCCGTCCCACCACCGTGGGCCGAAACAGGGTTATCGACAATTTTCCCTACAGGAGCGTCACTACATTTCAGCATCATGTACCAAGTATCAACATCTATGCATTGATGTAATGTTTAAAACTGGATTGATCTGGGAAACTCTTCTTTACATAGTGAACAAAGCTTCAAAGCACTTCATTATTTCTGTATTATGGGCATATTTAAAAATACAGCTTTTTTGATTGTGTTCTTAGGACAGTGACCTCTCATTAAGCTTTTCTTATGTAACATTCCTCCTTCTGCTCCCGGTCGAAAGAGACCAAGAAAGGCGCCAAGCAGAGAAGGATCTTTTGGTCTTTACAAAGTTTGTAGTTTATGCTGTTGTTTGTTGCTTCCCACCTAAGTTGACATATGTGTCTCTCTCATTTTTGTAATGAATGAATTTGTCTGATGACATGCAGCGTTGTACAACTCTGATATCTCTGCTCTTATTATTGAGATTTGGGTTTAAGCCAACCTCAGTGGAAGCATGTAACAGTGAGGGGCAGCAGGACATGAATGATCTGTCAGATGCAGGTACCATGACATCGAGGTCAATTTTTAAAAAAAATCTGTCTTTTCACCAGTATTTTATTACCTCTTCTATGGTTTGATATGTCGTTTCTTTTTTATTTTATTTCTGGCGTTTTTATGCATGAATTTAAAACGCACATAAAAACTGGTGGTTGGAAGCGTAGCTCTCATGTCACTCTCAGAAAGAAAAAGAAACAACCACATCTCCCAAAAGGTTCAGCTATTCCCTTAAACTCTGAGCTGATTATTCATGAAGGATTTCATCTTTATATCTTTTCGCTACTCTTCTGTTGACACCTTGCAAAACTGTTTTTGCAGTCGGGCCGGCCATCACATTTTCCTTCCCATGTCACCCCTGCCTGTGACACACCGAGGCGCATGAAAAAAAAGGTCAAGTCTTACGCATTTTCACCACGCGCGTATCAGGAAAAATCGTTACCCTGCGGCTGTGGAGGTTTAAAAACAGAGGGCTGTGAGTCTCCCCCGCTATATTGGGCTGCGTGTTGAGGATTACTGTACTGAGAGAGAGAGAGAGAGAGAGAGAGAGAGAGAGAGAGAGACAGAAGGAAAGGGAGAGGGAAAGCTGTGTGAACGATAACCTCGCCACACTGCTCCATGGAACCCTGCCCTGTTAATAGTTTCCACCATGGGCGAGTGAGGAGGAGACCGAGAGAAAGAGGAGGAGGGAGAGGAGGGAGAGGGGGGACCAGTGGTAGATGCTTCCTGTGTGGCTGGATGGGTGCTGGCCACACCACGGAGAAGGAAGCAGCCTTGGGCACTGTGGAAGAAGTGATGAAAGATGCACTTTCCTCCTCGTGCAAATAAAAACTGGTTTATTGTCTCGTCAACATGCTGCTTCGTTGGACAGTATGATTATGATTGTGAGCATGTTGCATAAACATGTAGATTTTTGCTCAGGGAGGAAAGTTAATTTTTACTTACCCTATAGTCTTTGAAGATTTCGGAGCCAACAATTGTAACTACTGTTTGTTTGTTTTTTTTCATCTTAGATTGGATCGAGCCTGGTCTGCTTTGGCCCGGTTTGGCCCGGCTTTGGTCCGAGTAGACCTGAATGGTTTCCAGGCTCTGTTTCTTCCCGCATGTCAATAAAGAATTAGCCTTTCAACACAGCCCAGCAAAAGTCCAAGCCTGACTTAAAGTACACTTCAATTGAGCAAATAACTCCACACATACGCAGGGTTAGATGCTCGGACACGTCAACGGATTACAAAAAGAAGACAGATTATATTGTTGATTCTGGATGTTACTTTTGTTTCCAGTTTTGAGGCCTAACTGTGTTTGACTGATATTTGTTCTTTGTGTGTGTTCTCTCATATGATTTTACGAATGTTATGACTTCAACATCTGCTTGCTTTCTCTCAAGATTAATATGAGGTGTACTGTTACCCTGTTTTGGCCTTGATTATATACAGTACAAGTGCATTAGATTAGATTAGATCACAATAAATCACCTTAGAGCTGATTTTCAGATTATGCTGGAATCTCCTGTGACACAACACATGTTAAACAAAGAACCTAAATACAAAAGTACTCTGGTCCATGTAATCCAAAGGGAAGTGATCCACCCTCTTTCCAGCTGCTCCTGTCCTCAGGTGGTGAGATATGATTCTGGAGCCCACGAGACAAAAACAAAAAGTCTAATGCCTACACCGCCCAAACCACCACAGGCCTTGGCACTGTCAGGCCTCAGTGGTAGAACAGCATTATGTTGTAAAAGGCAGCTGTGCATTACAGATTATAATGTGTAGGGATGGCCCCGCTGATACGGCGGGTTGAGAAAGCCGTCCGCTCTCTCCCTCGGGGAGATCCTGACCCCAGGCAAAAATGAAGCGTGGCGGTGTTTTCCTCTATAGGGGAGAGCAGGCGTGACATGTTAAGCGCTTCCACCAAAATAGAGAAGAGTATATTTAGGGTGAGTCAACATCTCCAGAAAACAGTCCCCCATGCTTGAGTTAGCAAGCCACAAGGGTCTTTAACATCTGTATTGTACACTATATGGAAGAGGTCTAATTCGGGAAAGGAAACAAAGACGCGGAATCAAATGTGCATAACACAGGGACCAAACACAGTGTTGTGCTTTATGACCAGCTCCAGACTTTAACATATTGTTAACGATATTAATGTGCTTTGCCAATAAAGCCTTAAATGTTGTGTTCTGTCTTTCTTAACATCTGTTGTCAGCTGTATAGAATTTTCTCAGCTTGTGCATTATATTATATATAGTCATGCATGATGGACACCTATTGTTGTGCTTGTCTTGAAAGCTGCACTAATTTCTATATTTGAAACAGATTTAAAAAATATGAACGCTTGTAGTGTTACTTCCTAACACTGAAGTTCCACACGGCTTTACAAAAAGTTTTAGTGTCTTTTAACGTGTGTTGGTTTTAAGGCCCACGACTTTATTGTTTTGGTTCACTCTCATCAGCATCGTTTGCAGTAGGCAGTTGTTTACAGTCAAAAAGCAACCAAATGCAGCTAGTCGATGGACATAATGAAACATTTAGTGACTACAGATCCAGATTTTTCCCTCAGGAGTTGGTGGAGACCAAAACAGAGCCAAAAGGTAATCGAGTATTGGACTTACATTGATCAGGTCAAAAACATAAGACCAAATTAATGTTAATGTTGCACTGTGTTTGCTGGATGTACAAATAGGCTTGTTAACACTTTCACCATAAGAACCTTATGAGATGATACTATATCAACGTTGTGTTTACATTGCTCATCCAAGTAGCCAAAAATGTGGTTTAAAGCTGATTTACTTTGCTTTGATGCAAGGAAACACATTTTTTGAAAGGTTGATTCTTGAGTCTTGGGAACATTTATCTGTGATAGAAAATTCTACACTAACACATGAGCAAGTTACATTCACTGAGGAGGATGTGAGATATGGTTGAGAAAACTTGAAGTACCTGGAGTTTGGAATATTTAATCACACATTAAAATGTCATTTTCATGTCTTGTATTGCAGCACAAAGTAGGCTGTTATAGATATAGATACGACTATCATCAAATGCAAGTATCAATGTATGAAGCCGAACATTAATCAATATCATTGTCAATTCCACACAGCGTGTTTATTCAACTTCCAACTGTATGAAATCTCAGCATTCCATCTCTCAGGGAAGACAAGTTGCATTATTTTAGAATTGGTCACACATCATTTGTCAGTGAGCAGATCATTTGAAAACAATAATCCTACGACAGAGATTGGTTGGATGGAGTAGCCACATAGAGGGGGGTCAGAAAGACCTCGCGCTGACCCCCGTGACTGCTCTGCATCTGGATCACGAGCCTTCATCTGGGGAAAACGTGTGTAACTATTGTGATGCTGAAAAACATGGCTTTGAACTTCCTTTCGCTCCGAAGCGCATGCTGAAAACAAGAAGAGGGCTTCCAAAAAAGATGTGCACTTGAGGAGTCGCGGGAACGCAGATTGACAGCCTTTGGTTTGGTGTGTGTTTTTCTAGAGCATCTGTCTTCCTGCTCCGGCTCAAAGAGACAAGCCGGAGGAAGCGTTTTGCTCCTCTCCGAGGCCTTGAATGTGGGGAGGAAATCATCCGCACATTGCGTGAGACCCGACCGTTGTTCGCTGGTGTCTGTGACAGCACTCATCAGCACGGCATTAATTAAGGATAAATACAAAGCATAAACAATAAACACGTGACCACAAAAGCCACAACTACCTCCCATACCAATTCAGAGCCTCGCCAAAGAAAGTAAATACAATAATCCTTTCAAGATTTGTTTCCCCCCATCCAGCCAGAGAGCCCCCCTATATGAGGACTTAAGTGAAATGCATTATTCAACAGATAGGAGCGTAAGGATGTCATTCATTGGAATCAAGCAGACCAGCATTAGATCGTATTTCACATGGCAGCTTGGCAGGATCGGACTGCAGATGTGCAACTTGGCATATCATGTCATTTCTAAAATAACCTGTTTTTGAGAGCTGTGGGTCTGGGTCCATGTCTGAGTTTTGCTGGAGCACCCGTTGGAACTGATTTGTACGTGTTTATGGAGAACTGTGTTTAAATGGTTCTGCCTGTGTGTGTGTGTGTGTGTGTGTGTGTGTGTGTGTGTGTGTGTGTGTGTGTGTGTGTGGTTGAATGGGAGTAAGTGAGTGCGTGCAGAGGGGGGATGGTTGAGGGGACAGCTGTAACGGAATCACTTCATAAGTGAAATACCACTCCCTGTACAATAGCCAGCCACAAACCAGAGCTGTGGTGCAAATGTTTTTCCAACATGGCATGGATCTATCCCTGCATACTGAGATTAAAAAATGCATTTTTCACTTCCTTCAAACGAGAAACCAAAGAAGGTTATGACTGGTACACTCAGGCTTTGGGGTCTCAGATGCACTTCATGCAAACAATTTTTGAACAATGTTGGCTGTTTTTGTGAACTTTAAAATCCCCAGATTTATGTTTCCAGTGCAGGAGTGTTGTTAGCATTGCTAGAGCTTGAGTTGATGATCACATATGTCTTCCCCGCTGTTTCACCGTTTCATTTTGGAGACAAGTTTACCAAGACAGGCTTCAGAATGCCTGTGTCAATGAAGACGGTCCATTGAGGGGCAGATAAAGGCCGCTAAAATGCATTCGTTCTACATAGTTTCACATGCTGGGAGCTATTTTGCATCCTCCTGAAGAGTTAAGATTCAATAGCCTCTGACCCTGAATTTGTAGAATGGCCTCATTGAGGAGGCCGAGGGGATGAACTACATTCCAGAGGCCTGCTGGGAGAAAACAAGATGGCCGTGTGTGACATGTGGCTTTGTTGGCGGGCGAGGGATGTCTCTCATGGCCATCAGGGTGTCAGAACTGGTTTCCTCTAATCGCGTCTGATAGGCGGAGAGGGCCTGGGCACAACCGCAGGGCCTCGTGATTCAAATCACAACTGCTTACAAAAACGCACCATGACCACACATTGACAGATTAACATTCCGCATGTTTAACTCATATCTCTGGAGCTGTGAACAAGCGGTGGCGAACTCCCTCCCAGATTCCAGATCACATTGTTCGACCTTTTTTCCCTCGCACCCTCCGTGATGTGAACCTGAGGGAACGGCGGCGTTGGAATGTCCGAGGTGGAATTCCTCTGAATGGCCGTTTGACCTGACTCACCACTTAGTGTCAGCACAAGGAACACACTCAATCATTAACAACTGGACCATGGCGACCGCTGACTAGAATGGCTGTTGTGACCCAGGCCTCATGACTGGCATGGCCACTGACAGACACAGGCAGGGAAATCCTATGGCCCTGATTCCACCATTAGCCATGACCTTCCCATTACAATGATGGAAAAGAAGCTTGGGAGGTATTTGTTTGAGTTGTCAGGTCCGACTGAATGAACGAATTTTCACCATGGTGTGATGATTAAATACTGTTTTTTTTACTGCAGAAACACTTAATAATTGTCTGGTGGAACCAAGAAACACAAACATTTTATTGCATATATTCTGTTTTGTGTGAACTCTAAACTTTGAATGCACCGATTATACTTTTTCCCAATACCACCTCAGATACCCCAGCTCAAGGTACTCGCCATCACCAAATGTGATCCAGCTCTTTGTTATAACTTTATAAATTTAAATGCCTCATTGCATTCAACTGATTGGGATCATCAATGTTGTGTCTCTCTCTGTCACTGCTCATCACACGCACCTTTCTGCAATCACCCCATCGTCTCTCCCAGTCTGCTCACCTGCCGCTCATCAGCTCATCAGCCTGCAGTATTTAAAACCTGGCTCTTCTCCGACTTCAGATCTTAGTTGCAATCATGGTGGTAGCTCGCTTCATTTCTAATATAACAAGTTGCTCTTAGAAATTGTGTTTTCGTGTGCTGTGTTTCAAGCCTATTGTGCCTAAGCCCCACTTCATATGGGCCTGCCAGTTATCAATCACTTTTCCAGCCTGCCTCAATCAACTTCACCAACCATCTCCAGCATTTTACAAGCGTCATTACGTCACGTCACCTCACCTCTGTGTCTTTGGACATTTGGGTCCATCCTGCAACCACTCCATAACAACATGAGGCCAAGCATTGTTAAGACACAAAAAAGTTAGAAGTCTGTGACTGAAACTATTTCTTATAAGCACTGCTACAGATCCGTGGGATTGGATTGTTGCTTTCTCTGTGTAACCTATTTACAGATCAATGGGTAACACATACTTGGTCCTTTTGCTCTATATTTCCAGTCCCTGGCCAGATTGGG
Organism: Holacanthus passer; assembly: GCA_025331565.1. NCBI lineage: Eukaryota > Metazoa > Chordata > Actinopteri > Pomacanthidae > Holacanthus > Holacanthus passer. The sequence goes on from JAFREQ010000003.1 coordinate 267,245, forward strand.
TTTGTGTCAGCTTCAATAGATTTCATTACTGACCACTTTTCACAGTGGAAAAAATGTCCATACCGACTTCTTAAATCACTCTTGCAACATAATCCAGCTCTCAATGTGCTCCAAACAGTCACACTTTCACCCAAAATACGGCTGAATACACAACTCCCGAGCCTTCTCCTCTATAATGTTACAGCTCATTTCCCACTGTGATGAAAAACATTTGTAAGTCAGAAAATATTAACATTACTGATCACACTGGAGGCCTTACCAGAACCCTCATTCACAAAACACAGCTTGAAACAAAATCGACAACAAAGCAGTAAAAATATGAAAAATATGACAAAAAAAAAACCTGCTGAACAGCTTTGATAACTGAACTCCTTGTAACAAATTCCACGTGTTTATGCAGCGACTAATTATACCGACCACTAAAAGCATTCCACGAGCCACAAGCGGTGTCCAAATGTAAAATGCACGGCAACTGGAAAATCTTTGAAATGAATAGTTAAGCTGTTATATTTGTAATCCTTATTTAGCCGGTTCAGAAGGCCTGTGTTGGGTAATGAGTTCAGCTCTTAGTCTCGCACGTGATTGTTGACAATATTATTCTAAATCTAAAACGGTTGAATTGATGTAAAACATGATTTACATATTTTGCAGTCCGGTTAGATTTTAAGCAGGTAGAGCCTTAAAATCTGCGATTGCCTCAAACAAATGACAGTGGAAGTAGCATCTGGTGGAGAAAAGTGCACGTGGCTGCCAACACTGTGAGGCCTCCCTTCACCACTTTGACCACACGTGGCTCCCCTATAGTTCTTCTGGCACAGAACCATAACAGTATGCCATATCGCTTTTTCACGTGATTCATCCACCACTGTCCTCTTGTGCAATCCACAAGGTCTTTATGTGGATTGGGAGTGATAGTGGGTTAGTTCTAGACGTAAGACTCTTTCCATGAGGGTCGCGGCAGTGCACCTGTTTATCCAAAGCCCAGAAAATGTCAGGGCTACTGTGGTAGACGATGCCTTGTCTTTTCGAGTCAGGGCGAGTGTCAGTGAGTGTCGGAGACATCTCATTGCTTCGCCAAAATTGCAGAGCAGAGTTTTGCTCTCCACACGAAAACATGCCCTGTTGGTTTCATTTGATATCTGATCACAGATTATGTTCCCCAGTCATAATTAGGAAATATCTCTTTCAAACATTTTGTGCCAGCAACATTATATTATGGTTAACGGAAACCATTCCTGCAATGTCGAAACGGCAGCGCTGGAAAAAATACGTCACTTTTGAAAAATGTACTCAAGTGTTCGCTCACACTGGAGGCTCGTGTTTTTTTTTTTTTTATACGAGCACCCAATTAGTTTAACCAGCGCTTGTCAACAGCCAAACCATCAAATAACTTACATGCAACATATTTTAAACCAAATGTGAGCGAGCTACCACAACAACCCTAACATAACCAAGGTCTTCACAGGCAGGGGGCCCGTAAATGAGTCCAAATAATGACACAACGCCACCCAGAAACAGCTGTTGGGGAATGATGGGAAAGGAAAGCGGACTGACAGGGAAGTGGGGACACATGTGGGGTCCTTTTCAGGGCCGGGGAGGAGGAACCTGTGAAAGGGCCTGCCACAGGGGAGAAAGGAGCCTCTCATGGCCCATTGTGCATGAATGCTCCAACCTCTAGACCTGTCTCTCCAGCTCCAGCCATCAGCCTCCCTCCTGACCCGCTCTCATTACCCAGGCTCCCCTGCTCTCACCCAGTAGGAATGTTTGTGTTTGTTTGTGTACCTCACTTTCTTTCATCTCTGTTGTGACCCATTTGACACTTCTCATCAGACCTGCAAACCCTTCCATATAACAACACTTTATATTGAGAAAGACGGAAAACTGCCACATATTCAGACACATATAGATTTAAAGGATAATTGCAGTTTATCTCAACTTGGGTCTTGTTTTCATGGTTGCGGCTGTCATTCCTATCGGTAATAACAGCACTGTACGAACCAAGTTAACTGAAATTCAACAGCATATGTATGTGCTTTATAAATCACATGTCCTGTGGTCGACTTTGAGAAAAAATCTGAAACCAAAAGGGAGAAATGTATATTTTTTGGCTTCATGATGCCACCTCCTAGTTTTGCATTAATTTGATGGAATACAGTTGTGGTATCTGTCTGCATGGACGGAGACTTCATTTCAACACAGCTGATCAAATCTTGCGAACGTCAGCTTTCTGTCAGAGACAATGCAGAAGGTCAGAGCGGCCTTCTACGCAAGAGCAACAGACTTTTAACAATCACATTAGATTTCCTGCTAAAGTCTCTTTCTTATCTAATTTTCCATACAAACATTACTCAACATTAAGCCACATCTTGTCCAACACATTAGCAAACAAACATACACTGGTGTTCAAGTTCAAAATGTCATCACGATTTGCATAGATCATGTCAGGTCAGGGACTGGGCCTTGTGTTCAATCCACAGAACTGGATTTGAATTCTAATTCTGTGTTTCAGTCAATGCAGGTGATGGAGAAAACACACAAGTCAGTATCAGCAGTGATACCTGGTAGTTTGGGTTTGTGCATCCCTAGTTTTTCTGTCTAATGAGGGAGTATGACCAACGTTTTGGACGCACTGATTTTCACTTTTAAAGTAAGGTGGGTCAGATAACATCGTATTATTTTTATTTATTGGTTTATTTAACAGGGACAGTGCAGATTAATAAACACTATTGTTGCTGGACAGATGTGACAATGCCACTTTCTTACCATGTTGTTATTGCAATGTCCCAGATCTCAGCAGTTACATTTCAGAGTACAATGCAATCATAACTGATGGAAATGATGTCCAAAACTATGACAACAAGAAGTTAGGATAGTTAGTTATCCTTTAAGTTAAGGTAGTGCAGTGCAGTGCGTGAGCAGCTTGACAATGAAATAGTGTAACATAGAGCTGAACATCAAGCGTGCGTTCCTCTGCCATTATACCAGCATCTTAAATTAAAATGCAAAATTCTTGGGTTTGAGGTCACTCAATTTACGCATGGCAGTAATTCAACATCGCATGGAAAACATGGAATGAACTGCACTGGTTCTTTCTCTGCATATGGCCGCCTCGTACCTATAGTATGAATCTTCCATACCTTCCATGCCATGTCTTAACGTTGTGGCTATCCAACACTTCCACCACAGGGCCTCTAAAGCACCAAGTGTTGAGCTTGCAGATTGTTTTGCTTATACATCCAGCCTCTAATCTGCGAGATTTATACCTCGTCCCACCCCTGTAATTAACAGATTTCCTAATAACTCACCTCATACATTTATAACATTTATTATCCCCACATATCAGCATACACAGGCCCTATTGAGATGTCAGCTTCAAACTGAAAACACGAGGAGGTTGCCATAGTGAAAGTCATCACTCTTATTCCTCTCAAACCAACTCTGCTTCAAGCTGCGTTCGCTATTTATTCGTCTGCCAGATCTAAAGATCTCTCTGAAGGAACTTCAAGTAGTGTATTTTAGGAAAGAGAAAAGAAGGGATATGACCCAAGAACAGGATGACTGCGGGTCACAAATCACAGTTTGTTTAGCTGCGAAAGTTACTGTCAGAATTAGCCGATCCTGATGCGACCAAGCACACCCAGGAAGTCCAGGTCATCCGCACGGAGTTTCATCCATGCTGTCATGGCCCCCGACGACCACAGCACGTCAACCAGTAGTCTGAGGCAGGCTTTGGGGTCAACTCTCTGCCCGTGGCTCAGCGCAGCAGCGCAAGTGTCTGGTCAGACCCGCTGGTCAGGCACCACGCCCTGCCAACAACCACCGTCTGACAGCTGCTGTTGCCTCACCAACCTGCGCTCATGGGAAAAGTCTGCAGAAAGCCAAGCAGACAGTTGGGACATGACAGGACAGGAGTGTCTGCGTGCCCCACCGCTTCAACTCCACGTGGAGCAGGACAGCGCTCCTAAACGGCCTGAGTGATGAGAGGTGTAACTGCAGGTCGCAGGCCAACAAACTGGCAGGAGTTAAAAATGGATTTTACTGCTGCTCCAAGACAGACCTAATAGCACTTCCCAATGAGGTCTAATGCGTTTATGTATTTGTGGATTACATTTTATTGCAATTCAGCTCAATAAAACAGAGAAATGTAAGGGTAGAAGTTTTCTTTGGAACGATGATATGCAGGTCCATATGCAGAAACCATGATACTCAGAATTAGAAACATATTAATTTTTCCCCTGCCTTCTGCCCGAGCCCACTAATTGATAGAACATATCCGAAAACTGGTAAGGTGATCCCGAAATGAACATACTGGGCAACTATTCTTTCAAACCACATTTAAGTTCATGTGTTGTGGATAGCTAATGAAAATCATCACTGAGCAAATTCAAAATAAAGACTTTATTCTATTGGCTTTTCAAAGCATAAAATAAAGATTGTGTTTTGCTCATGTGGGGATATAAATTTGATTTGTTGTGTTTACAGGACTCAAAGTGAAAGATATGGGCTCTGTTTCAGAAAGCAGACACATTTGCTGTGTATTGCTGTAGTAATCACTGTCAAATCAAAGAAATCTATATGACGCTTTAGACACATAAGACACTGATCAATTAGCTTTCATTTGTCATGGTGTGATTGGTCGCACTGAGGGAACATTCCTGTCATTGTTAGCGTCATGTTGGGGATTATGTGAATATTTCTGACTGAGGATTGTGGTGTATCTGAAAAGACTTAAATCTAAAATAGATGGCTAAAAAAAATTACAGTCAGTTTGAACCAAGACACATTTTCAACTGCAAATTCATCATTACTGGATTGGACCTTACAATCATAGGTCTATAAGTTTGTCTGTTTGATCCATATTTTCATCTTCACTTGCTGCCACCTGCATTTTTCATTTTGAATATAAAGGTCATGGTCCTCATTGACATGCATTCATATTTCTAGCACCACTGGATTAAATGGAGGCTTTGCTCTTTGCTGTTTGCCCATTGCCTTTATAAATCAAAGTATGCTCCCGTGATGATGGCTTGTTTTCATTACATGCTAAACTCAGACTGAACATACTCATACTCAGACTTAGTCAACACAGGTTTAAACTCAGACTTTATTAAAACTTCTTTCTGAAACATGACCTGGATTAACGCCACACTGCATAACGAACCATTTTGCTCTTATGAGATTTACAACACACAGTACAGCACTTTATAGCCGTGTTATTATATCCCACACGCAGAAGATAATTGGTTAAAAAAACATGTTATTCACAGAATGGCTTGAAAATATAATTCACATGGACCATAAATAATTCCAAACACCAAGTTCTGGCTTTAAGCAAAACGTGTACCCTGTTTCGTAGAAGCAACATTGAATTGAATTACTTTGTGGTAGCACACAGCTTTCCGCACCTAAAAAACATTGTGTTGTTTTGGTGCCAGTGTGGTTCCTGCTCAACAAGTTGACACTTGCACTGCAAATAAAATTATTACTCACGTTGCTGACAGAAAATGACTAATGGGACATGCATGAAATGTATCTTTCCAATGCACTGATTATGCATTATTCAGTCCCTTGATATGTGGGACAGCTTTTAAAATGTAAAATAAAAGTTAAATCCGAGTTCAAGTTCGATTGAAGTTGATTCAAATAATGTGAAAAGTGCAGTGCTTAAGCCCTTTGCAGGACAAACACATATCCTCTTTCTTAGATGAATAGTCAACTTCAACTCTCAAAATCTGCACACCAGCAACTTTAAAGTTCACTAATTAACACGTTACTTCTCATTTGTATAATCTGCAAAAAGTTTCAGAAATCGTTCCTGCATATATAAAAATTCAGTATAGAATAGCTTGTCATTTTTGCATTTTTTTGTTTCTTTTTTACAGATTAATAACAAGTTATAATGTGTTATATTTTGAGCTTTAGAGCCGTTTCCAGTCTTTATGCTAAGCTGAGCTAACTGGCTGTATATATTTAATAGACAATGGCGTGCAAACATGTATCCCCAAATGTCAGACTATTGCTTTCTATTGGTTTAAGGTTGACTGAGCGACTAGTCATTTGGAAAAATCTGCAGGTTTTCTCATAGACTCGGAGCTGGATCTCCTCTCTAGACCTTCTCCCTGGTAACTCTGGTCGGGTATTAAGAGAAGGAGAGGAGCTTGGAAGAGGACTGTCAGTGCCAGAGCTTTGCCTTAAACAAAGACATGTGTTACCAAAGGGATGTCAGCCTGCCCGCTCCTCAGTACTGTGTAACTCAATCTCCCCACATTCTCATCCACTGAGGGGGGTTCTTAGGAAGAAAGGGTTAAGTATGTTGATCAAAGGCTCAATGATGGACCAAAGGACTTCTCTAGATCATCAGTGTGACCTCGGTGCATCCATCAGCCATTAGGACGTCAGGACTGCGGCGAGGCAAGGCCCAGTTGGTGTGGAGGCAGCAGAGGTGGGGGCGGCGAGGGGGGCTGAGGGTCTTTTGGCGCTGGGGTGCTGACGGGCCTGTGTGGTAGATGGGGAGCTGGTGGGGGAAACGGGACCCGCAGAGACAAGAAAAAGAGGGGAAAAACTGGGAGGAGGGTTGGCGGATTAAAGCCCCAACCAGCCTTTAACTTCTCCCAAACCACACGGAGCTGGTGTCCAATGCCCTACATATTCAAAGGCATGTACACGAGCCCACTTCCAGCCGGTGACACAGATGGAGACAGAAATATACAAGCGCTGGGCAACCAGTTCCTCTGATGTTGCTTTCCATGCGGTGCACTCTGCTGACAGACTGAGTTAGCCATCAACTCTCTGAGGAGGAGATGGACAAGCTCACTCGTGTTAAGCAAACGTTGTCACCGAGCTGCTCATCATTACCTGCCGCAAACACTCAGAGTATGACGCAGCTGCGAAAAAGTTGTAAGATCGTTTAGTCTGAACAACAGGGCTCAGTGTCTGTTGCAGCCACATGTCGAGTTGGAGCTGTTTGTGTGTTGTTCCGGTGACCTTTCATCCACATGGAAAAGCGAGAGATTCAGCAGAACTTTCCATGTATGTGACCCACATCATGGAAGCTCTTCACCTCCACCACTGCTCTTTCCACTGGCTAGACAGGGAAGGATGATACACTGGCACCGAATCTCACTGGCACTGGCTGCGTTCCTGGACTATTCTCTGGATTTGACTCTTAAGTGTTGCTCTTTAGTGGAGAAAGAGAGTAATCGACTTGTTCCCGATGCTGATTTACAGTAGCAAACTAAGTTACTCTGCTCAATCAATAGACTCCACATTGAGCTGAGAAGTGAAGCTGCTCGAGGTGAAAAAATCATTTCAAGACTGATTTTTTTTTTTTTTTAACTTGTTGACAACATTTGCGTGCTATGAAAGTTAACCAAAACATTGACAATGCCAATATTTTCCAAATGGCAGCTGTGGAGTGTCAAGTTCTGCGGTTTCAGCTGTGTAGCATATTGATGTTGTTTTATCAGAACAGATCATTGAGAGCACAGCCTTTCTGAATTTCTACGGTTTGGACAGACTCAATTCTTTTTTTAGCAAGTTCAGTTTATTATTTGCAGTATTAAATTGAAATGCACATTCAGTTTGCTTAAAAAATGAATCATGGTTTAGAAAAATGAACTGCTGAGCAATTAGATGTAAAACTTCATGCTGTGTCTTTGGAAATACTGTACATCAGTTTATGTTAAAAGCAACATGGGAAATTTATTTCCAGAATATATTTCATGAAGAAATTTGTAATTTGCTTCATCCAGACCGTTTGTCTTCTGCTTCACAGAGGGTGAGGGGTGAAGTGTTAAGAAAAGGCCCCTTAAGGGTCTCGTCGTTTTTCCCTAGGTGGAGTCTGCTTTTGGAACCCCAACCTCACTTCAGGAAAACAAAACGTGAGGAGAAAAATAACCTCAAGGAGAAGCCGTGGCCGAGCCAACCACTGGACACTGAGCGGCACAAAAGCGCGTGTGGGCTGTCCTCGAACTCTCTCCACCAAATGTCTCCACGTAGAAACCCACTTCCCATAGAGATGTGTCTGTCTCGCACACGCACACACACGTAAAGAAGTGGCATGCAGACAGAAACTGGAGGTGAGCAGACAAATAAATGCTTCGTGCTCTTTAAATCTCCAGCAGGAGCTTTGCACACACGTGAAGACAGACACGAATACAGCAGTGCCCGGGGTTAGACCCATCCCGTCGTCTCAGACTGCTGATGCTGTCCTTACTGGAGCTGTGAGGCCTGAGGGCGTCACCGCATAAGTATTAACCTCGCTCATATTTTACAAGCACCGCTTACTGCCCCAGTCCAACATAAACAGGTGTGTATGCCAAATTGGGCGTCATTGCTCCGCAGGCTAATGTCTTGTCTGCTTATATATATATATAGTCAGAACTTTCACTTTGCTATCTGTGAATCTAAACTTTATTACAGTGTCTGCAACAGACAATTTTGAACCTGTTCAGTCAGACAGAAGTCACTTTTGTCTTTATGCAGTTGTTTGGTGAATCACATTTCTTCAATCGAACCTCTGTTGCATCTTGCCTCTTTCTTTTCTTTCCATTTAATCATCGTGCGCGGTCTTTGATATTAAGTTTGACAGTTGATTTCAGCTCAGTTTATTGTGCTCTGCGTGCTATTTTGATTCGACGCTGAAGATACTCTGGAAAGGGCCTCTCAGACCTTCACTGTTTGTGCAGAAGAGACAACACGCAGTTCGGCAAAAACCCCAAGCAAGACCCACGCTGGCACGTTATTTGGACAATACGGTTGCAGATAGATGGAGGCAGTCAGGTAGTGTTCACAGTGCTCAGTCTGGGGTCTTGATGATCCCCACTTTGCCTTGTGGTCTATGATGTCACACAGGGCTTTGCCTTTGAATGGCCATGTGTTCCTCACCACTAATATCAAACAGATGATGAGAAACCTCCAAATGATGGTCTTTCACTAAGACAAGCAGTCAAAACAAAGTTAAAGGAACACAGAAAAACACCAAGCGATCGCATGAAAAAAAAAAAAGACTATACGTTCTTAATTGCTGCAGGCTGTGTCGCGGGCAGCGTTAAACTGTATTGTGTGCTCTTCTGCTTTGTTGAGAATTATAACATTTTAAACCTGCGTTATCAGAGCCGGCGTAATCAAGACTGATTGCATTTCCATGAGGGCTGCTAAGAGATGTTTTCAGCACAGTAGTATTTCCATGTTTGTGTCACCTTAAGCAAAGCCTTCACATCCTGGAATAACAAACAAGACTTAAAGGATTGTCCCAGAAACAATCCGTCATCCATGGGATTGTCAAATATCCCTTTCCTCGACTGAAGAGAAGTCTATAATTGAAGGGCGGCATTTGGAAGACAACAATCCTTTTCTTCTCACTTGGCATCTGGCTAATCTCAAGCATCAGCTCAGAAGACCTCTGACTCCTCCATTTTTAATTTCATCCCTTCATTTGGGTAATTTTTTTTTTTTTTTTTTTGCCACCCTTGCTTCTCTCCTCCCCCACTCTTGCAGATGTGTCTTATCTCTGAGAGGCCAAGCTTCTGATCTGAATGTTCCTGTCTGGCTTTGCCAAAGTTACAAATTACAAGAGGAGGCAGAATGTTGGAGCTAATTCAAAGGAATTTGGGAGGGCTTTTGTCACTTCTCAAAACAAGGGAGAAAATTAGAAACAATGACTTGGCATAACGCAGTGTTGCTCTCAACAAGCAGCAAGAAAAGGCTGTTTAATATGTCCTTGGCTGTGATCCATTCAATTACCTAGACAGCCATTGTAAATTATTTTAGGGGCAAATAGTAAAAGCTTTTGTCAGTCAAATGAGGAAATCACACCGGGGGTCTGACCTGTTCTGAGCTACTTTATTAGTTCAAAACATTTTAAGTTTTAAGAGCACGAGGAAATCAGTGACCACCGCTTGTGTACGCGAACCCGTCCAGTTTTCTGTCTTTCCTGTTCTCTTCAATCTGTGTGAATGAAAACTCTGCAGTCTCGTGACTTCTTCACTTCCTCTCTGGATCCAGCTGAAGCTACCCTGGTTTCCCAAAGCACGAAAGACCCTGATATGTTGCCAGTGAACTCTAAATAGCGGGATCATATGATAAATTTGCATAAAGTTAATGCATATCCTTGGCAGACTTGAGCTACATCCTTTCCAGGGATGTCAGCGGTCATGTTACCTCGCGACTGTCTTTCCTCCCGACTGGGCCCTGAATTGGAAAAGTGGGTGCGTCTCTTCCCAGTGTGAATTAGACCAGAAGCATTAGCTTGCAGAATATATCCCAATGAACTAATGATCCTGACACCCAAACAATGGCTGCTTTAGAAGAAGGCACACACAGCAGACTCTGTTTTTCTATCTCATATTTTTAATGACAAAATGTTTGTCAGAAACACATGGATTTATTTTTCTCAATCCAGGGCATAGTATGGGGAGCTTATGCGGTTCCGGTCCCCAGGGCTTCAGACAACTAACAAAACACATCTTACTTCTGCTCTGCTGCCCGCCTACAATGCTTTTCACATACAGGAGGACGAGTGGGAGCGTCCAGCAAATGAATGAAATAGCATGGCTCTCTTTCACAGAGCCACTTCATAGAACGAGGGTGGAACCACTGATGGCGATCATGTGCGAAATGGTCATTTATGAATGATTTTCAAATTTTAAAATAACCTCACTGCCTCAGAAAATATGTCTGTCAACATCTGTGCTTTTTCATTTTCTGTGATCAGCAAAATTAACAAAAAAAATGTAAAGACAAATTGTAGTACACTCATCACTTTAAAGACAGGAAAGAAATTATTCCTTAACTGAAAAACTGTTTCACCATATCTTCTACCACGCTTTGCAATTAGTCCCCAACTTGGTTCGACAGCTGCTCCTACTTATATAGTGTACCCACTCTTTCTCCAAACCACTCTCAATTAGCTCCTCTCCTAAATAACCACTCTTTTCACTTGCAGTTTCCGGCTACACATGCACCTCCTTGTTTCATCAAGCCATCCCATCCATCTCAAAAACACCCTCACAAAAGAACTACACTCTTGTTTGTGTGTCTAAAAACAAGAGGCACACTGAGCCACTTCCTATTCACATCAGGTCATTTGCATGAAGGTCCTCTTCCCATTTAGTGACTCAGGGCGGCTCTGCCAGCAAAGAAAGCACGAGGAGAGGCTCGAGTGTTGAGCCGGTTATTCTGTCATCCTGCATCCCTCATTCAGTTTATCCTGAGTATCGTGGGTTGTACCGCATCGTGCTTTCAGAATGCACTGCTAATATCATCTGCCGTTCCAAGAAAAACAGAAAATAAACATGCAAAGTGATGAGTTAAAGAGTTACTGCGGGTGTCACAGGTGGCTGTGACCACCCACGTCAGACAGCCCCAATTACCCTGCAAAAAAAAAAACAGTGTGGGTGCTTTTCATTCTTAAACAAAAACCAAATCCCAACTTGATGAATAATCACATTTTGCATGATTACTGGGGATTTATTTTGTGGGGGGCATTGCTTTTTCATTTTAATGGAAAATAACTGTTTTCCATAACCCTCGTAACTTCTTGCTTTTTTTCCTCCTCCTCTCTCTGTGTGTTTCTGATCACATGTCTGCTCGACACAGACATGGAGAAGACGCTCCTTTCCATGCTGGGAGAGATAATTGACTTCTGTTCCGTGCGTGCCACAATCAAGACAGAAGACCACAGCATATTACGAAAATGTGCTGTGTACAAAATAATGTCAAAGTCAGCACACGGCTTGATTTATTTATTTTTGATTTTTAATGATTTATGCTTCCTAATGCATTTGCCAGTTACTATATTAAGCGTGGTTGGAATGTTTGAATAACAGACTTCTACATAAAGTTTGGCTTCAAACCTGGACACACACAATGACCAGATTTAATGTGTGTGTTTTTCTTCAAAGGGAGTGAAATTATGAAAATAATAGCTTTGGATATTTGTTGGAACAGTCAATACAGGCAACTGAAGACCGAGCGGGAACGCTGTTGTACCAACATGCATTGAGCAATAAAATGAAGAATGTGGATTCCTTGCTCAGGGTTCACGGGTAGGCTTTCTTGCATGTTTCATAACACAAGTCATCATAAAATTAAAGACACATCAGCTTTTTTATGTGTGGAAATTTACTGTATTTGCATCCTTGTCAGGGGAAATATGACTTTTTGAAATGCCTCCAGTTGGAGTTCTTTTAACGTAGAAGAAAATATGAAAGTCAGAACAAGGCTATATACTAGATACGTATATTAATAAGTTACTTTAACTGAGTGAATATAAAATCTATTTACATGACAACTGTGGTTGATCCATCTGAGTAGCACCTCTACTGAAATAAAATAAGTTAAACACTGATGCACATACAACATAGTAAAAATGCACTAACTTGCACGATGAATCATGCAAAGTGCAAGACTAGGCTGCATCAGTCTCTACATCTCTAAAATGTCTGGTTATTAATAATGTGCAAAAGTTATAATACATTCTAAACCTAAACCAAAAGATGAACTGGCCTGTATCGTCTGTAAACCTCACATGACCTTGCAAAATATGGCATTATAGACTAAAGCTGAATAGGCGGTAACAACAAGACTACCCCAACAAAAAGTGCCACAAAGCACATTCTCAGCTCAAAGTCGAGTGTTAGGCAACTTTCATTTAACCTCTTTACACAATATGAATTAAAGGAATAATCTGACATTTGGGAAAATTTGCTTATTCATATCCAAAGTTAAAAAACCAACCAACACCTCTAAACCTTCTTGATGAACCCAATGTATCTTGTTCATCAAATCGATACACACACACTTGGATGATCAGTTTTCAGGAGAGTTAAATCTTGTATTTCTTGGAGAACAACGTCAGAGTTTCTGGACTCTTCTCACCAGCAACCAGCAGAGGTGCTGCAGAGAAGCGCTGCTGTTCGTCAAGAAACACTCAGTTTTATAGTTTTGGCCATCAGTCCTATCAATTATGATAACATGTTTTATTACAAAGTTGACATAAATGATCTGGGAATGCTGAGATGTAGCTTAAAAGGAGCTTAGCTAAAGATATTTGGAAGAGAAAAGTAAGGCAAACGGTAAAACTGTCTGTTCGTCACACACCGTCCATCACAGCAAACAGACTTTTTGAGACATCACGATTGTCTTTACCAGAGTGGTTTAGATAATCTGGGTAAACTGTTGGCCTGTTTTTCAACCTTTCTCAACTTTCTAATTATCTGAATTCTTGTGTTTTTGCCCTGTCAGACTTCACTGTATCACTGTGTTCCCAGATCTCAGCAATTACTTCGGTGAATACAATGTTATTACAATGCTGATTCCAAGAAGTTGGGTTCATGTCTAAAATGATATGCAAATAAAAACAGAATACAATGATTTACAAATCATTTTCAATCCATATTCAACTGAGTACAGTACAAAGATATTTAATGTTCAAAGTGACAAAATTTAATGTTTTTTGTAAATATACACTCAATTTGACGCTGGCAGCACGTTGCAAAAAAGTTGGGACAGGTGAATGTTTACTGCTGTTACATCACCTCATCTTTTAACAACACCAAGCTTTTGGGAACTGAAGACACTAATTAAAGTTTTGAAAGTGAAATTCTCTTCCATTCTTGCTTGATTTGACTTAGAAATTCAGTCGTTCAACAGTCTGTCATTTTGCATCAGTCCATCTCAGATGAGCTTGGGCACAATGAAGTCAGTGGTCAGTGAGTCTTTCCAGGATGAACCTTTCATACCCAATCATGATACTATCACCTGTTACCAATGAACCCGTTTACCTGTGGAATGATCCAAACAGGTGTTTTTGGATCAGTCCACAACTTTCACAGTCTTTTGTTGCTCCTGTCCCAACTTGTCTGAAACATGTTGCTGCCGTCAAATTCAGAATAAGCAGATATTTACTCAAATCAATAAAGTTGATGAGGTCAAACATTAAATATATTGTCTGTGTACTGTTTTCAATTGAGTATATGTCAAAATGGATTAGCAAATTATTGCATTCATTTCTTGGAATCAGGGTTGTATAACTGATAGAAATCGTGTCCAAAACTCCTTAAATAAGAGCCAAGTTGTTATAAGCTCGAATTCCTTTAATGTTGTGGTGGAAAACAGTGAATGTAGCTTAATTCCCTTATAGCTCTAATGAGAACAGACAAGTGTAAATCATCAGACCTAAGTTAGCCTTGTGTTAAGTAAAAAAAAACTTTGAACTATAAACTCTTGTCAGGCAGCATATCAGGCTAAATAATAATCATCTCTTTTATATGCATGGGTGTGCAGTTGTAACCAATCATCACTCCACTGACCACAGCTTTACAAATATATTGAAGAGAACTGATTGGCATCTCTCTGAAAACTAAAGTCAGACTGCAGGTTCAACTCCAGCTGCAATGAATTGCCAAACTGAGTCAAATGGGAGTTTATTTAGTTCTCATAGTCGTATCTGAATAGAAAATATCAGTGCAGCACTCGACAACACATCCAGCATTATATCAGTTTCATGTTTAATGAATTGAGGAAGGATCTCTGCAGTTAAATGATTTTTCTTGCTACTGTCTATTAACTGAAATTGCAAAAGCATCCAAGTAGATGTTACTGCCCAGAGGGAGAGGACTGCAAACAAACTATGCTACAGTAAAATAGAACCAAGGTGTTTGAATGCGAAACACACTGTAATGATGTTTTCTGTTGTCAACACACCAGTAGCAATGAAACCTTTTTTTTTTTCTTTTTAAGAAAAGATTAGGTGTTTTAAGGATTGGGTTGGGGGGGGGGGTCATTTTCTAATAGACACACATCTTCAGTCAGAGTTTCTAAAAAGTATTTTTCTTTACACTTAGTACAAAAAAGACATCTCTACCCGTTAGTGCTTCGTTTTAAGATACTATAACATAAATAAACAATTTATTTTCAGTGTTCAGAACAGACAGTTCCAGTGTGACTGGAAAACTAACATACTCCACCATATTCCAGTTGGCAGCAGAGGGTTTAACAGAGTTCTCCACTCAGATATTGGCGCACCCCAACGCACCATACTTACAAAATGTTCTTCATTTCTACAAACCTCCAACATAAGCCCCGGCCAATTTGGGGGGGTCATTCATGTCAAGATTCACGTTTGCTCCCCTTTAGTGAAAATACGACAAAACCCTTTAAAAGTTTTCAATCAAAGACTTGACAAATCTCTCCCAGTCACAACCTCATCAGCTGCTGTCATTTTGATCAACTCCCAGGTTACTGTGTTTCCTCTCCACGTGCGAGTCTCTTGTGAATTGAACAATTACAAATCCCAGAGTGCAAAGCACAGTTCCCAACGAGGGCCTCACTCATTACCTGTAGTCCCAACTTCACTGTGGATACATCAGTACATGAGCACAATCTCTACGTGACAGTAAAGTTCTGGGGTATTACCTACTGATATTTAGCATTTACTTTCTGAAAAGAAATTAGATAGATTCTGCTGTGCAAAACGATGCCATGAAGAGCTGATAGTGTAAATTCCATTCCTTTTATTTGAAAATCTTTCACTGGTCCACGTCACACTTTTATCTCGCTCGCTTGAGTCTTCCTCATTCGGCTTGTCCTTGGCGCCTCACTTCCTGGCACTGAGTTCCTCACATCCTTATTTGCAGGTAAACACCTCCGTCCTCTCACTGCACGTGTTGCACTTGACGAAGCAGCACCATTGGAACTTACAATTGCACTGCCAAACTTTGGTGTACTGGTGTGTATTGTAGCCCCGCCCGCAGCACATGAGGTCGCAGCCGTCTGTGTGCTGCGAGGTGCGGTTGCACAGGCGTCCCTGGGTGCCCACGCTCCCCGTGGCCGCGTCCTCCTCGCAGTAGTTGGGCGACCTGTCGATGTAGACGAGGTCTGTCTCCATGGGCTTGCGGTAGCCCTGAGTCTGCTTCACCTTGAGGTGGGTGGGCTGGCGGAGTCGGCTAGCCCGGACTACCTCCACGTGCACGGCTTCGTTGTACTTGTCCTTGAGTACGTAGCCAATCTCGCGGAACTTGGGAAGCGTAGTCCAACAGGTCTTGGTGGTGCAGGAGCCCGAGACGCCGTGGCACTTGCACTCTAGCTTCATCCTTTCTTCTAGTACCTGGACAGTAATAGAAAAAACAAAGCAATTTAATGAAAGAACTAAAGACAAATCCCATGTGTCTCTTCAAAGGTCAGTTCATGATTAGTTTCTCAATGACCTCTGGTGATATCCAGCCATGCAGATAGTTTTGTTTTTATTTGTTGTAGTTTGACACATCAAAATGCAACGGAAGTAAATTGTGTTTTAAATGCGTTGTGTTTACATTTTTCACTTTGTGTAAGTAATTAAATTAATAAATAAAGTAATAAAAAAATAAAATAAATTCAAGAGAAACATATCTTTACAGCAACTATCTGCATGTCTATATTCTGCAAGAGCAAAGGCAAAAATATGCTTTTGTAATTTGTGTAAACCAACACAAATGAAGGTATTGCATGCAGACAGTGACACAACATGGATCTTTAAATAACTATGAACACTTTTTGCTTTGTTGTCGATGCTGTCTATATCGTATTACTGCGAATATAAATTCGACATACTGTATCAGTAAAACCTGGCAAAATGACACAGCATCTCTATTCTCACCATGCACAAAGTCACTGATTTTTTCCTACATGAAATACATGCTAATATTACTCTATATAACTTTTTTTTATTTCTGACACGAAACATTGGGTTTATTCATGCATAACCATGAATGCTGGTTTAATGATGTGCCACCACATAAGTAGAAACAAATGAAATGTCAACCAGACGTCAAGATGCTTATTGAATTTTTGCTTAAAAGCTGTGACAGCAATGGGGCTTTTCTTGTCTGCATTAGTAAGTGGTGACCAACTGTGCTGTTGGCTTTTACTGTAAATTCAGTGCATTGTGCCACAGGTAGTTAAATCGGATTTGCCAGTCTGATTTGAGCACAGAGTGACAGATCTCTGTGAAGCAGACAAATCCAAGCGTATCTGAATTTTCGGTCATGGATGACAAGCAGTTGCATGTCCTGAAGGAGGGGAAATTGCACTTACTGGTAATATTCCATCCTGTAATTTTGTCTACCTTCTCTAAACCACATCAATGACAAGAGGGGAAAAAAACAACATGGATCCCACAGAGCTATCAATCATCTTGGATAATTTGAATCCACATCATTGTGTCATTAGATGTGTTGCACATGCAGTACAAAACAAAGACAAACTCAATTAATTGTTCACAGCTGGACGAGAGACTTGAGATTTATTTGACTGCTTAAACAATATTGTGATAAACAGAAGAAAGCAATGTTGCCACATGCTTGAAAGTGGATCACAGCTACAGATTCAGATGCTTTTAGTCAAAGAGTCATTTTAAATGCAATAATGTCGAATTCTTTAGCTTATGCCCATAGTCAGACTTGGACTTAAGTTCTCTTTGAGGTTATCTCCAACATATGGTACACAGGGCAGAATGTCTTCTCTTTGCTGCCTAATCCTGAAGCATATGGGAAATATTGTGCGCTGTCGTCAGTATTTAAGTGTCAATCCTTTGCCCCGTGGGACTAAGAAACTAAAAGACCTCAAAATAAAAACAGTACCCTCTTAATTTTCTGCTGTTCTCAAAGGCAAAGGAACAGAAGAAAGAGGGGGTGGAGTTCGAATGGGTCACATTAACACGTCTGTAATAGTCCTGACATGACTCCTTTAACCAAATTAGGAACCTTCGACTTGCTTGAACGAGGCATGTGTCATTGTTGTATAAGATGTAAGTTTGGTTGGCAGGGCATTTTTCCAGTGCAGCCTTTTTCCTGGCACCTCGCCTCGCCAGCGGCACAAGTCATCATTTCTATCAGACACTTACGAAATGTACACAAGAGCTGTTCAGTATCTCTGTCTGTCTTGTCCGCGCACTCATGTGGTCACAGTTTCCCGATTTGAGGACGTTTGATTGAAAAAACATGAGCTCGCCCCGGCTTCATAAAAGCTGGGGGTCAGCTATCAATCACGCCTCGGATGTTGATTCAGAACGAGGATTTCCAAAAATGTATAGCACAAAAACCACAAGGAATGCCTGGCATAAGGAGTCTGACAGATGCATGGAAACATTTACTTAAACTGTGTCCATCAAAGCCTCTGATCTGTTACTAATTAGTCCAATATGGCCAGATTCCCATCGAAAGATCACTTGTCAAACACATAGCCCCAAAGCAAGATGAAAGAGATCTGGTGATTCACTGGGTGTTCTTTTACATTCGGTTTAGTCACGGAATCTATTGTAATTACAGTTTTCTGTTTCAATGATGCTTTTTATCAGTCATTAGAAAACAAAATCTCAGCTGGATCCCATTGGAGGCGCCGCTTCCTCCCTCATAAGAATCAGGATAATTTTTATCAGCTCATTTGTCTTGAATTTATAAGTGTTGAGACACTTATTTTTCATGCAAACTTTTACTGCACGTGCTGCAACATGAACATGATGCAAGAACACGGAAAACAAATAAGATCTATAAAACATATGTGTTAATTATTTTTTTTATCAAGTAAGACCAGCAGAAAGGGACTATAATCTGTGCAAAACTGTGCATGAAAACAAGCTGATTAAATAACTGCACCACACTAATGCATGGATGAATTACATTTACGGACTATAAGCATGACTACAGTTTTATGGCCCCGGTTGTTTTGAACAATCAGATTACAGCTTCTTGGATTTCACTCTAGTTTGTGATATCTGATAGCTATCCACCCAAGATGCATGAACTGTAAAAGGGGTCAAACAAACTGAGCATACACCCAGCGAAGGCTCAGACCTCTATATCCCCAATAACCTCCTCCAGTCTGAGAAAGATTTCAGCTTCCTACTGTCTCAGCAAAGAGGAAATCTGACTTTTGCACATCCTGCTACAATCCGATTTTCCAAGCCCCAGAGTGAGAACGGCGACAGTGCCAACTCCAACCCTGACAGTCCAACATGCCAGCACCCTGGCATGCAGCACAGACCCTATCAGTCTGCTGTGTTAACACCGGCATTGTCGGTCTGCTTTCACACCCTGAATAGACGCAGTCAAATGGCAGTGACATGTTTTGGTGTTGTGCAGAGAACTGCAATAATATCCTGTTCCTGACTTTACACTTCATAATTCCATGAAAGGGACTGGAAAGAGGGGATGGCAGTCCTCCATCTGGCAACCATCGGCCAGGCCCCATTTTCCCAGTGGACACGATAAAGCCCGAGTTATTAATTAGATCCATTTGTCAACATAACATCATCTCTTCTCATTTATTTACCTCTCGCACTCTTTCTCTCTTTTTTTCTGTCCTCTATGACTGTTCTGGGATGACTAATAGCAAACAAACATGCCCATAATGAAGTTTGCCAACACACTTTCTCAGAAATAAAAGACGCCCTTGAGAATGGAAAGATATGTCAATAATTGGCTGAAGAAAAACAAGCTGCTGAAAGGCAAACTGGGTGATCAATCAATCAGGAACTTGGTCGATCACAGTCCTTTGTCACATGACGTTGTGACTTTTAGCTCTTGATCTGGGACTGTTTGCTCTTCTGCGAAGGAAAACATTAACACACGCACGTATGCATCCAAGCAGGAACACATGCACGTTTGTCAGGTATACAGTCAGATAACGTTTTGTGTCTTTAGAGGAAAATGATTTCATGTCATCTGTATTCAAGGACTCACTTAAAGGATGATTCCACTTTGTAACAGCTTGATTTCCATAATTTATATCACTTATGATAACATTGTACTCACAAAATTAAATGTAGAAATCTGAGTCAAGAAACATGAGCATTAAAACAATCTGCCAAGTTGTAAACAAACTTAAAGAGTTTAGTCAGATTATCTAAACCACTACATTTGGAGATGGAAACAAAAGTGAATGCACCAAAAATGCTGGTTATAATCCCTCATTGCACAGGAAAATTTACAGCAATTATGTTCGGCCAAAGTTAAACAAGAAAGTCAATCTGTAAACTGTGATGGATGTTTATAATGAACAGTTTGAGTTTCCAAATAAGTTTGGCTAAATTTCTTGGCCCATCTGATTTCTTTTTAGCAATGTCACCACATTTCCTAGAACTCAGCAATTAACTTTCTGAGTACGAATGTCATTAATACTCATAGGAATGATGGCCAAAACTGCAAAAATTAGACTTGTAATAAATCAGAATTATCCTTTAAATCTGGTCATTATTGTTGCTTAATTTTGTAATATCTTCTGTTCATTCTAAAGGCTCAACTCGAAAGGGTTTTGCTGTTGCTCTCTCTGGATCCCTCCTGGAAAAAACACTTGCAGCGAAGCATCTTAGATGACGCAATAAGCTCTTTACCTTTCTCCCCGCTTCATTGTTATGTAAGTTCATCAGGCGGCGTGAGGTCTTTTTAATCTCGCGGGCATCCACGAAGCGGCGAGAGAACTCGATTCCGTACTTGATGTCGGCCGAGCAGCCTCCCCACTTCCAGCCTTCCTCCTGATTGTAATACCCCTGCTTCTCCCGGTCGCAGCCGCACTGGCTCAGGTTGCCCTGGCTGCACGCCGCTGTGATGGCGTGGGCCACCCCCGCCGCTGTGATGGCGTAGGTGAACGCTGCTTCCCGACTGCCTGGAAGAGGGAAAAGAGGTGTTTGTTAAGAAATACTGGGATGAGATATGAGGCACTTGTAGATGATTTTAGATAACTGCAACTCTGAAGCTGCTGTACTTTTACTAAAATACAAAACCCTGCACACAGCACAAGCATTAAAGACCCAGGAGAACAGTTACACATCATATGCTTTGTGAACCTTAAAGTTCAAATATCTTTCGTGTATACGCTCAAAACAGTTTCCAAAGGTGTTTTACTGAGAAGTTTGTCTTGCTTTTATAACATCATAAAAATGTAAGTCCTTATTCGGGCTGACGCTGACCGCTGTGACCTTCTGCACAGCAAACTTTCAAGTCCCATTCTGAGATGCAGCTGAGATTCCGACCTCGATAAACAGCACAGAAACTCCAAGTCTGCTAGATCGTCTTGATAAGCCACCAAATTTTTTCCTTCCCTCTCCTCAACGGCTTCCCTCCTGCACCTTAGCAGAAATGTGGTCACATTTCCGACCGCAAAGTCCTTGGGCCCAGCCTGCGAGAGCGCAGTGTTGGAATTCCAGTGTGGGGAGAGCTGGTCTAGGTGCTGTCCAAAGTGCTGAATTCCTCTACAGGAGCACCTTGTACTGCTGCCCACGCTGCTGCAAACAGCTGGGGTCTGCAGGTCTCGCTCACACAGCTCACTGACAAGAGAGGAGACGCTCCGGAGAGCAAGAGCCAGATGGTACCAAGACTGCATGAGATAAGATCAGCAGCTGAACCTAAAGAGGAGATAACTTTACCTGTGCTGTGTGTTGTACTGACGTACTGCTGTGTGACAATCTTACAAGTCCAATTCATGTTACATCTGTGTTTTTATCTGAGCATGTGACCTCTCAAACTGAAGGATTACATTATTCCCCATGAGTTCAGACTTTGACTCCTTGGGTTTATGGTACTGTTTAAAATTGAACATATGAATAATGAAGTATTGTGGAAACAAATTTGTAATGCACTAATGTTGTTAGTTTTCAGTTAATTGATTCATCATTTAGTTTATAAAATGAAAGAGTGGCATAGTGACAATACTATTCAGGCAAGCCAAGAGCCCAGTGGGGTGTATTCAGATTTCCTGATTTGTCAGATCAACAGTCCCAAACATCTATATCTATATCTATGAATGATATACAATGGACAGAAGGGTGAAACTGGCATTTTTTCATCATAAATGACTAAGATTATTAATTGGTCATCAACATTGCTGTCAATTATTTTCTGTTTATCAACTAATCATTTCAGGACTCAAACAAATCCTGTAATCAAATAAGAATTCTTTGGAATATTAATGATGGCTTTAAGGGAGTCAAAGGACTGTGGTGCACATTTAGCCAAAAGGTGGATGACAGCAACCATGCCATACCGTTCCTTTCTCTTTCTAAATATCTCCGAGTCCTCCACTACTCTGCTAATGGCTACAGAGGGCTGGCTTAAAAGGCCTCCTCTGGTCGAAAACAGACTGTGGGCTATTACAACCCCGGTCTCCCTTCAACTGGCAGTAATCTGGAAGGGGCCGAGCAGCCGAAACAAGACTAACCGCAGAGCAGAGAGGAATGTTTTGTAAGTCGTTTGATGTATGTTGTGTAATGTACTCAGTTGCAATTATTTGAATCTCTCTAGGTAAAATGCTTTTTTTTTCTGCACTTCACAGAGCCAAAAGCTTCTTGATGATTTATCATTTCCTCAGTGGCCTTCAGAGAAACGGCCAAAAAGTTTGTCGGATCAGTTTGGCAACAAACTTTACTGTATTACTTAACATCGAAACAGCAACTCAGCGTTCTGGACATTTTGGCTGGACGTCACTGCAGACTGCAGAGGACTTGGGTGCGAAGAGCAAAGGATATACAAGGCCTGGGGGAAAAAACAATAGCAATATATATGTACTGGTGATAGACACTTCATTAATCGCAATAAGAAAACTGTTCGACAGAATGTTCAATAGCTTCACTTAAAGGATTTAAATGCAAAGTGTCATGTAA
The DNA here is from genome assembly GCA_025331565.1 of Holacanthus passer. Taxonomy (NCBI): domain Eukaryota; kingdom Metazoa; phylum Chordata; class Actinopteri; family Pomacanthidae; genus Holacanthus; species Holacanthus passer. Next base: position 289,878 of record JAFREQ010000003.1, read on the forward strand.
GCACATAACGAATATGTGCTGGCTCGTAAACAGTAGAGAGCGTGTTGCGAGTGGCACAGCCAATCATGCACGATCAACATGACCACATGACCAGAGTTTTGGAGAAATGAAGTGTCGCAACGGAGATAAGGACCATTGATTTTCCCTTTTACTGTGAAGTTCTGTGTCAAGTTACTTTAGTAAACCTTTAATTTGTTTTGGAGCACCAATATTAAACAGTGCTGTAAATACAGAGAGTAAGCTGACTGAGTGACGGGCATCGGTCAGTGCCGGGGCTGCAAGGCAACAGATAGGATCACACGCCCAACCTTTAGCCTGGCAGCCGAACCCTTATCCCTGGAGATTCATATATACTGAACATATTCAATGTAATAGAGATCAAACAAATATACAAAACCTTCGGGGAGCTATGACAGTTTTGAATCTGGTGAAACACCAAATGAACTTTGTGGACGACATAGACAGATATTGCAGACATACCTGCAGTCGTGTCCATCCAAAACAGAAATAACATCCTGAAATGAGCCGATGGAGGACTGAGAATGTTTACATCTGCAGCAGCAAAGTACAACAATAAAGTGGAAATTATGAGGAAACAAAACACGCCTCAGACGTGAGAGGAGAAAATACAGCGTGGCCTGTGTCATTTTGTCTGACCACATAAACTTTTAACAATTTTAGAAGTTGCTAGTTGTAAAATCTTTGCTTATTTTACTGTATTTAATGGGCCCTGACGGTGCGGTCAGAAAGAGCAAAGGCTACTGGTATTACCTGGAGTCTAACCTGGGCATGGCTGCTTTGCATAAAGCAGAAAACTGAAATGTACTTTCAGCATGTTGGCATTTATATTTGTCTACTGCCTAAAATTTATGGAGCTTTTTCAGCATTTAAAAAGTAATTTGCATTAAGTACTTCTAAATAAACTGGTTATATGCAGTCACTGGCAGCTGTTTTTTTATTTCCTCTTCTTTCTTCAGAGGGATTTTTGCACCTCTTATTCTAGTCTCTGGGGCATTTTCTTCTGAACTCTCAGAGACGTTTTCACCCAAAAGCCACTGTTAATTTCCTATCTTGGCACTGGTGCTGCAGAGCTAATACCACGGCCACAGGTTTGCCCAGTGGGGACTGACTCACAACCACTTGCTTCTTTGGTTAGCAGCAGAGCTGTGCCCCACCAGCTTGTGGTAACATTCTGCGGCCCCCACCTCACACACATGCACGGATGCAGGCGCGCAGCTGTAGTGTACGTTCATTCACACGTGTACATATGCACGCAAATGTGACCGGTAATAAAAATACACAACGCACTCACACTACCCTCCACCCTCACACACATCCACTGTTAAAAACCCATTTGCACATGGACGCACAAACAGAGCGTCAGTGTAATGTTTAAAACAGGATAAAGGCAGTTTCCAGAGAAAGGGTGGTTCCCTGAGCCGTAGATGCCTGCCCATTTCTGGGTCCATTGAGTTGTGTTGCTCATGGGGAAAATGATGATGATGGGGCTTGTACTGGTTGTCACCCCCTGGTGGGTCTGGCACTGCCAAGGCTCTGCCTGGTCATAATGAAAGCCAATTACACAAGCCATGGAACTGTGGCGATCAAGACCCTCTTTTTTCTTTGTGCAATGGACCAAATAAGACATCGGAAATCAGATTTTAGCACTTAAAATATCTTGCTGCTGAGCGTAAATATCTGTGTGCATGGAGCATTCAGTCTCCTTCTTGCCTATTCAAACCAAATCAAATCACATTATGTGTGACAATTCTTTCAATCAAAAACAAAAAAAAACTCAAATCAAAGTCATTCATGCCACGGCTATGCATGAACTGTAGTGAAACTTTATTCAGGTTAGAACTGAAGGAAAATGCATGATGAATATTTAATGCATTTTCATGCCCCTAAGTGACAGAAATCCAAAACCCAAAGCTTCTGAGCCCACTGAACAAAACAAATACACTAAGACAACCACAACCAGGAAACTTCATATTTTAACAACAATGCTCTGTTGTCTCGCTTTGGATGTTGTGTGTGCAACATCATTTTACTCCCTCAGGAAAGGAAGGCCCGGATTTACTGAACAGCCGTGCGGTTGATGAAATGCAGAGGAGAAAAAGCACCCATAACAGCAGCAGAAAGCCCTACAGAGGCTGGCCCCAGAGTCCTGACAGCCCTCCAGGAGGAACCACCCTGGGATAGCCTCGCTAGCTGCCAGTGGAAAATTGGAGTGACCAGAAAAACCTCAATGAACTTGGAAACATCCAGGAGAGAAGAATGGGGGAATATTAAACCAGATGTCTAATGGAGTTTAGTGGCAAGTGTCTGCTACACTATCCAAGAAAGTAGGGAGGAAGAAGTTCGGCCTTGCTTCGCTCAGAACAGGTACAAGACTTCATAAACAAGCGTAAAATATCCTGTTATAACCCTGTGTTAGGGCCGAAAACCAAAGATGTAGCAAGGCTCCTGACTCAGTACGCCTTGGCCTTCACATTAACTGACCACACCACTTTGGACACCGGCCCCTGCTGCAATGCCCGTCGTGTCTTTTGACCATCTGCCGAAAGCGGGACACAAAAAGAAATCTCTGGATGTAGTGGCTCGCCGCTAAGACGGCAATCTGTGTTTAGAGCCGGAGGCAGGCGCACCGCTAGACAAATTTCACATGACACAGCACAGGAGATTTACAACCGACGACGCTATACGGGCAGCGCTGATGTTGTATAGGCAAGTCGATGTAGTAACACTGCCGCTGACCTCAACGGGCCTCGCTCTCCTCACCGCTTCACAGGCCATGGTTAGGCTATGTTGCTGACAAGGGAGGAAAGGGAAAAGATATACTGGAGGAACTTGGACAAGGGGCTGTGGAGGCCACTGCTCTGCCAAAAAACCAGCCCAAAGTCAGTTCTGTTGTGTGCCTATCCACATTATGAGATAAAGAGTTGAAATCTGAATACAAGGATTCTGTTTTCCAGCTAGTGAGACACAATGAGCAACAAAGAGCACCACATTACATCTCATACCTTACTTACTGAATACTATTTTGCATTTCTGGGTAACTCACATGCACAGAGTAACTACTGTTTATCTTCTTAGCTGTAAGTTAACGTTTAGTGTCTGAGAAAGTGACTAACAACCAGAGTCAATTTCCTTCTTTCTGTCAACTTATACTTGGCCACAAAACTTGATTCTGACAATCCAGGTTGCACAAGCACACGAGAAGCTGCAGTGAAGCATGCAGACACAAAGCTGCAGCACAGACACGACTTTATTACTGCAAAGGTGATGAGGATGTAGGAAGAGGACAGGAGAAATTCCGCAGATGAAAAGGACTGGAGAGAAGGGGTTTAGGCTGGAATAGTGGTGGGGGTCTTGCCAAGCCAGAGGAAAACACACACATGCAGAAACACACACAGACTGGCAGAGCCCAGCAGTGCAGCTGAATGGCCTCTCTACACAAGACGAGCCTGTTGGTGGAGCAGTGAAGGGGAAAGCTTTTTAAAGGCCCCCTCATCCCGGACATGCACTCACACCCCGGGGACAGAGGAGGATGGGATTGCATAAGAAATCACATCTCAGCAACACAACGACACACCGGCGTTTTGGAGCTTCATATCCATTAAGCACAAGGACATCCTGTCACGGACAAATGGCACCACAGTGAACAAAGGGGAAAGTGTCACCTGCTGGTGGCCAGGAGTCTTTACACTTGTGGTGATGTTGACTGACAGTAAACTATAAACATCACAGAACTTTGTTTTTTTCATCTAGAGTTTTTTCATCAAGTCTATTTTGGGGAAAGGGAGATAACCAAAGCAGTTTTTCTGGAGCTGCATGTCGAAGGTTTTTCTACTTATTCCCTCTCCTCTCTCTGTCTTTCTGCACTTCAGCTCTCCAAATAAGTGTCTTTAGGCCAAGCCAAGAAAGTCCCCACTCTTCATTTACAAAAAAACTTTACACAGCAAGATAAATTCAAAATATGAAACATGCAACCAAAAATGTCTGCAAAACAATTGAATAGAAATCTGATGTTGGCTTTTTGTTAACGCTGACTGTTCGTGCACACTCTATTAAAAAAGTTATTTTCCACCTTGTACATATATAATAAAGTTATGACACCCTGACTACTGAAACCAAGCTCTAACCAAGTCCAAGCCGGCGCTGGAACTGCGACTCCAGGGCCCCATGGAAGGGGAAGAAAGTTGGAGGAAAACCCCTTGCTTTGTATACCAATCACTGAACTGACTAATGCGCTCTCTACTACTGTTTTCCGTTCCGCTTTATGTACCGTTGCTATGAACATATGCTCCCAGCAAATTATAGACAAAGTTGTGGTCCGTGAGGTTTGCAGCTTGAGGAATTAGCACAGCCGTGTTCCTGTACAATAAAATAATATTGTTTTACCAGAACTAGGCTCCACATTCTCAGCGTACTCACATCATGGAGCCGGGGGAAGTGACACGCTTTGGCACAAACGCTCGCTGTAGGGTCCCGAGTTTGATTCATATAATAAGGAGGGCTTTGAGAAGTAAAGCTAAAACAATTATGAGGGTATTTAACGTTGCCGGTATTAAATGCTGAGAATCTAAGTAAGCTGCCTCCCAGGCATAGAAAATTGGGCTGGCAGAGAGCATCTCAAAAGCATCCTTTTTCTTCCCTGATCTCCCTGAGGTGGAGATAAAGCTTTTTGACTGAATACCGAGACTTGCTAAAACAGGCACAAATCCTTCTTCCCACCCTTTCATCCTAATAATGAGACCGAATCAGGACCTCACCTGCTCAAATCTGGAAATGTAGGCCTGTATGTGCTGTACACGGTAATCATCAGGTTCATTTGAGGACAGTGTTGAGGATTTTCCTCAATTTCGATCCCATTTCACTTTGTTTCATCTTCAATGGGAACATGTTTACCGAGATATATATCAATCCCACATCGTATCGCTGAAGATATCATTATCGTCATCACTATAATCAGCGAGTCAAATATGCCACCGATGACATGCTTCCTTTCTCATTACGAAAGATCTCCAGACTTAACATTTTCATATTTGTCAACCCTCAAACAAAAGCTCCAGGTCTCTTCACATCCTCCTCCTCCTGCCAACGCCTCCAACCCACTGACGCTCCCTCTCTCTCCCTGCGCTCTCACCTAAGTGGGCCAGTAGCGGTGTGATTGTTGGCACATGTAAATGTCCAGTGGCGGCCCTGCGTGTAGAGAATACAGTGATCGGCCTGGGATTGTGTGGAACAAAGCGCGCTGTGAGATTACAGTTGATCCTCTCGCATCCTGTTTCCTCCTGCGTCTAGCGGCACTGGCAGACACAGACAGACGCAGATCCCACCGATAACACATCACCGCGGGGCTGGGAGGGGCGAATGACACACACACACAGGGGCCCGAGGGCCAGGGCCCAGAACGACCCCGGGCCGCGTCAGCAGACAGACGGTGGGTGGGCAGCAGAGAGAGAGAGAGAGGGGTGAGGGAAAGGAGAGGGACCCTAGCTCCCGACACACCCACACAGTCTGAGACAGAGACAGAGCTGATGAATGAACAAGCGAAGGGGCCTGGCGATGATAGCGCTGTTTGGTCGCGTAGGATGGGGAGGCCCCACCCTAGATCCAGACACATGTTGTGGGCAGGGGATGTGAGGCGAAACATTGGGAGGAAAACAGTAAGAGATGACCTTTACCGAGCCATGATGACCACAGCCCACACACTGTAGAACAACAAAACATCAGACTCTCCTATCTGATAAAGTTTGGGGAACGATCCTACACACTGGGACACACACACACACACACACTGTATATACGACTGCTCTGTTTCCTCTGAACTCACACAGAGGAGGGCAGAGAGGATTACGGCTACCCACATGATGATGGGCTGAAAAATAGGCCTTTTATCCACCACCGTTCCACCATAACACAATGCACGCATCATTTCCACGCTGTTATCCGCGTGGTATCAAGCACTTGGCCGGCCCGGAGTGAATCTGCAGTTTTGCTGGTCGCTCAGCACGACGATGCATCACAGATATTCGATCTTTTTGAGATAGCCTTTTATGATAATGGCAATTAGTTTTTTATCTATACGGGATAACAGAATTGGGTGAATGATTACATATCTGAGTTGATAACCAAAACTTGCCTGTAACGGTGTACGACCAACAAGAAACTAAACCCACAAAGGGGGAAAAAGAAAAACCCTCAGCAGCAGTGAGATGATTGATGGTATTTTGGGAGAGTTCACCAGTGTCAAAGTATCCAATTGTGTGCTCTTGAAAAACCCCCAGTTTTGAAGAATGAGTTTTTGACTGTCTTTATTAAGCTGGTCCTGGGTATAACACTCAAAGCCAACTGACTAAGCTCATATGTCAAACAGAGTAACTTTGTAGTTTCTTCAAGCAAGAATTTAACTGTGAAGCTTCTCTCGTGACGATAGCCTTTAAAACATGAGACGTAAAGAAAATTGATTAGCCTATTTCTATTTTTAAATTTTGAATAATCATTGGTTATTGATAACATAGGTGGCTGCAGTCACAGTGTAAGACTGACACTCAAGAAAACAATGTTTATCCTGCAGTTGACATCTAACTTGAACTGTCTGTTTTAAAGATGGCATCACTGCACGCAGCTCAGCTGGTCGATATTAATATTTCAACTTGCATTTCCTTTCACTTTGTCAAAATGAGGAAACAAAGCACGAATGGAACCACATGGTCATTAGATTTTCTCGTCCGTTCATTATTAGCCTTAGGTTGGACTGTGATGTTGTACTTGCGTTCTGCGGGGATATGATTTCACCACAAATGGCCATCAACTGATTCCGAGAAGGGGAAGGAGCTCCGCCAATACATTTATAATCTGCAAGTATTTTGTTGTCCTCAAAGTGGGAGCTTGTAGTGCAGCGTATGAGAGGACAAATGATAGAAATGTGGGAGGAACAAGCAGATGAATGTCCATTTTGAGCCTTCATCAACAAATCAAATTGATTATAGGAAGATGATAATCATTAACTACGACTGCCAATGCAGTTCTTTTAAATTCCACCTGATTCAATGCGTTAAATCATTGTCAGTCACAAATGTTTGCATGTAAAAGCTGCTGTGTGTTTCTGTTACAAGCGTCTGAAATTCCAAAGAACTGGAAGTGTCTTCAATGATAAAACAGTTCAGGAAAATTTGATATGACACCACAATGATTGTCAAATAAGAGCCAAAGCCATCACCAATATTTTTGATTCAAGAATCATATTAACTATCCAAAAAAACACACTATGTACAGTTGTTGTTCAGAATAGCTTAAGACATAAAAAAGAAAATCCAGGGCATCTATTGTCTCTGACACAATGCATCCAAACATAACAAGCATCCAAACCTTCAATCTTCAACAAATTCAGCTTTTTTAAAAGGGTATGGAATGTAAAACACTAAGCCAAAATCCAAAAACTCCTATCAACCACATCCTCTTAGCACTTATCCTCCTCCACTGTGTAAACTGGGGACACAAAAACCAACCTCAGCTCTGAGTTATGTCTGGCTCTATCTGTTTGTAGTGACCTTTGCCCTCCTCTGAGAGGCAGCTCTGCTAGACGGAGCCCTGCATCTTCCAGCTCCCGATCAAGTACATGCCTGTCCGGGAGTTCTTTACACACAAGTGGGTTTCAATGAACCTGCTGACTTAAACATCCTTCAGCTGACTAGACACCGGTTTGGCCCCTGCAGCCCTGCAGTCCTGGCAGGTGGATCGCCCACTGCCTTCACTACATTTTGAGCCTCCAAGGGGAGATGAGCGAACAAGGGAGGAGGGTGGGACTGGCTGGGAGGCAATGCTATAAAGGAGGATGGGAAAATACAGGCATGAACACATCCTCTATTCTCCAACGTCCCCTCAGCACAAGCCTCCACATTTTACCATTGCATTTGTTTTTTGGTGACTACTCAGACATACATTTCTCAGCCTGTTTCCCTGTTCTAGACATGAAGCACAGCTTGGGGCAACAGCTCAGTCCCTCTCTGAGGTAAAACAGAGAGAGAGACAGAAACAGAGAGCAAACGGAAGAGAAGGGGAGAGAGGTATGATGTAGGTCACAGAGCAAAACAGACTTTCCCATGCATCTTATCTGAAGTCTTTCTGTGTCAAAGCAACATGAATAAAACAATGACTTGCATGCAATTCTACAAAAGCATGTTGATCTGATCTTTAAGCAACAGATACATTAAATCTAATGTTTTTGCTTAACACACACAGCAGTATTCCCTCTGCAGCAAAAGGCTCACCTGCTCAAGTGCGGCATCTATTCTTGCGCATTAAGCCAGAGGCAGCATGATTGAACTTTTGTAATATTTCACTGCCGGCACAACAAGAAACCTCTTTGAGATGAAAAGCATGAATCAGGACGGTGACAAACTGGCTGGAAAGTCAAACAGAGAGTAACCAGAGCAGGCCATTTTATGACAAGGGGGCCAGTGTTGGCCTTTGATGCTGAGTGTAGCCGTTGAAAGGTGTCCATTTTCAAGCGCTAATCGCCGACATCAAGTGCACTGCAATTTGAACAGAGCTGTAAGGTGTTCATAAGCAGGTCTTTTAAGTGAAGGGCATCTCTATTACAGGTGGTTAACCAAAGGAATGTCTGATGGTACACAAGATAAGCTTTTTTTTTTTTTTTTTTTTTCAGTCAAGTCAAAACACAACAGCAAAGAAAGAAAAAAGTAACAATAATACTGGAATCAATTCCCAAAATCTGAATCACCACCGTTGCGAAAGAGAATAAATGCAACAGGACAATGAAGTGTGTTCATTTGATACTGTATGTGTGTTAAAGTTGAGGCACGGGGCAAAGATCACTCGCTGGAGCTAAAACACGTCGACTTATTATGTGAGATGTGTAACAGAAACCACATGGGGCTTTCGATGCACTTCACGCGTGGGTGAACGCACTTAAATATGCATAATAAAACGGCATCAACAAATCACAGCCATGGGATCAGGCTTGACAGAAATATTTAAAATAGTATGATTCATCCAGAAACCAGGCCAAGTGTTATGATTGGAAGATTGACCACGTTTGCCATTCTTATCCTGAAACCCCCTCCTTTCCTCCTGACTCGCTGATGGATTTGCCTCTAATTTTATTATTACTTCTTAATAGACTGCAACAAACCACTCAATAACACCCATTTCTGTTAGCGCAGGATAATTCATTCCACATTTTTACTGACTGAAGGTACCAATCCATGCCAACACCAGAGCAGGGCACAAGGGGAGGACTGCTAAATCTGCTTTTGCAGAGGAAACAGAGACGCGCTTAAATTGCCAGTTTCAAATCTCACTGGGAGTTTATGGTGTTGTTCTCCAATTTGTCAGTTAGAGCATAATAAGGGAGCCAACGGTCTCTGCAAACAGAGACACTGTTGAGGGACAGAGCTGCAACAAGAATGGGGATGCTTTCATTTTTCCATCAATCCATCTACCCTAAAATCTTGTGCTCAGCTGAGTGTCAGGCAGCAGCGTAGGTGCCAGCAGGAGCCATCTTCTGAACTCAATACGCTTTTCTGTTGATGGTAGAAGAGCGAAATAAATATCAAATGACCAGCCGTGGAAACTGAATCACCTCTGCTGAATGAAGATATCTCAGGCTCTGTAATGCTCAATAACCCAACAATTAATGTGTGCTCTCTTGGAAAGCGAATGTAATACGATGGAGCAGCTCCAGAACAGAAAGGCTGCCTCCAAGAGCAGGCAGCACAGAGAGAATGCATTAGACTTGCGGTCGGCTGATCTTTAGTTCTTGAAAAAATGCCGACATCTCCTCCCTCCAGTCCAAAACTAAGACTGGATCACAGAGCGGGGGGAAAGGTTTAGTGTTCATAATTTGGGGGATTTGAATGAAAAACTTAAATGGGAGCAGAACGGGAATAGCTTTTCCCCTGTACTTGATTATGATGATGTGGGAATTTGCAGATTCGGAGAAGGGATTGGAACATTTCGTCGAAGGGGTGTATTCCATGATTTCATATGCCATGCTAAAGAATTCCATAATGCATACAGACATGGTCAGAAAACATGGTTACATCTTCAATCGCGAGGAGTAAACACTGGAAACTATCACAACTTGCGCATGTCGTGCGTGCGCCGATGGCAGTTTGACAATAAGGTGTTGAGAGAAAACGCTAAATCGCCCGCTTTTCCACAGCGTCTAACTGGCAGTGGAGCTCTGCAGTAGCTGTGGTGTCTGTGGTCTCCCACGATGACCTAGTGGGACACTGCTAAACTGAACGAGCGCTGTCAGATCCCAACCGACAGCCTTCCCACCTACAGCGAGCTTGATCCCGCTGCATCAAGAAGCCAATCATACACCTGTATCCTGCAGTTCGGCTTATCTTAAAATTTAGGGAGAACAGCCACAATGTTAAACAACAATCATGCATGTCTATGCTAATGAAATAAATAATAATGAACATCAATTAACGGTAATGAAACTGTGAATGATTACAACTTTCTAAGAATGCTCCAATACATCATTAATGATCCACACATATACAATTTGTATGTTACTGCAAGATGAGCTCATTCAACCCTATACATTTGCAGTAGCTACCCAATACCTCCTCCACAAAAAGTTCAGCTCCTCTCCCAATAACGTCTTTCCTGTGTGCAATGAAAAATCAGAGAAGCTGTACATTGTCTTTTTCACACAGGATTCACCCACCAAGGAAAAACTTAATCACGACACCCCCGCTGTGACATTATGAAAAAATAAGCCGTTAATATGAGAAGCTGGGCACATTTGTAGAAGCTGTCATCCTCATAACCCGACTACTAATATGGAATACTCTGTGCTGTTTGGACCCAAGCCTGATTGACTGTAGATTATTTTCTAAAGTCTACTGGAGTAGCCGCCACACTTCGCCTGTCATTTCTGGTAAGCAAAGATGGTGATGGCACAGATGGTGGCGCAGATGGTTTTAATAGTGCAACGAGTCTGTAAGAGCAGTGCTACACGTCTCTCATATCCACAGTATGAGAGTTAGAATTAGAAGCAGTTTCTTAGTTTGGGCAATAATTGGTTCTGATCATTTTTTCCTGATGAATGTAACTGCTGAGTCAGTGCTGAGTCCAACGTGAGCAATCACGGGTTTAAAACAAGTCCTTAATTTAACAAGATTGTTTAAACCTGTCAAACATGTTTGTGCCGACTTGCACGAACTACTCAGGTGCTTTCACTTCTTCCTCTTGCAATAAAAGTGGATTAGATCGTGACTGCACAGGTGATTTGTTGAATCATCTGACTTCCCATATCTGCTCCCCACATCAAATACTCTAATTATAATAATGATAGGCCAAAATATCCAAAATTAAGACCTTTGTGCTATTAAAAAAAAAAATGATCACAGTAACAGTAATGAACAGCTTTGTAGTAACTTTTGGGTGTCTGAGTTTGTATAGTGTCCTTGCAAATGCACTGTCAATCCATTTTAACTATTTTAAATGCGCAATATAAAACAACAAATCTCAAAACTCATTCATCAGGTAACATTAACATACCTGTTTGAGCTGATAAGAGGCTCAAAATTGTCATATTTAATGTGTCCAGAATGAGGTAATGGCCAGTGTGGAGAGGATTTCTCAATTCAGTTCAATACAATTCAATACAACTTTATTATGTTCCAGTCAGTCAGTGAATTTATTGTTCATCTCTGAACTTCTGGCTTGCTTTTTAACCACAGTTTATCAATAACACATTTATTACACAATAATATTTGTGCGTGAATGGGTGTGTGTTCTTGTTTTGATCCGTCACTTGCCAGAGATAGAAATCAAGTCATTAAAATGTAAACGTACTCTTTTTTTTAACAGTTACTGATGTTTATAACGTTACAGATTTTTTTGTTTATGTTACCTTCTAAAACCGTGAACCCACATCCGATCACAAAACCAGTGCACAAGCCTCTGTTTAGACGGTTTACCGAGGGACAAAGAGCTGCTGTGTGCGCCTCAGTGCAGCCGTGGCCTCCACATAACATGCCAACACTGTCAAGAGGCTCAAACAGTGCAACATTTTCTCCCTGTTACCCCCGTGGAGCGGAGGAATAAATCTATTCACGTGAAGGAGAGAGGAAGAAGCCGGCACTCCTGCATCCTTCTCACAGGGGACTAATTTTAGTGCAGGAATTTGCTCATTCAACAGGAGGCAAAACAGTTTTTATAAACTATCAAGAACAGAACTAAAGAGTGACATTATACATAGTGACGGGGCCAAAGAACGTCACAATTTGTAGTCCAAAACTGAGAAAGTTCAAGTTCCACGGCCAGATATGTTCTTTCCAATTATCAAATAAACATATTATACATCTGTACAGTTTATGTTTGTGTTCACTGTCTATTACCTGATTCAAATATGACAAGAGAAAGGCAGAAATAAAAAAAAAAAAATATTGGGAAAAAAATAAATAAAGTCTTTATTCTCTGTTATTTTCTTTATCCATCAAAAAGCCAAATCAAAAACGTCTTCCTAAAATCTGCCATGGGAACCCTGAGAAAAATCAAGTTCCACACTGGTCTAAAAGAAGACGTCACCATTTGGAATACTTTATTGAGAAGGCCACCAAGTCCCATCATTATTGGACAATCATGGCAGCCCAGTAGTCATCGCTCTCTGACCAGAACTGGACACCAACAGTCATGTACTCATGAAGCATTTATTTGTGTAGATCCACTATGGAAACCAAACATGAAGAGCAAAGGCGAGCACGAAATTGAGATGACGCCATTATGAGATGAAAAGTGGAAGAGCCCCCATAGGGTTGAATGGCCTCAACCTAAATGAGCACATACATGTAAGTTTGTGTCAAATACACAAAGATGAGTGATGCTTACACGTCCTCATTAGAGAACAAGGACTGCGTGAATCATTTTTAATACTACGAGGTACATGAAAACCACACAGACGCACAGATGCTTCTGATGAACAAGTGCCTAATATCAATTCCTGAATCTCTGCAGCCTGGAAAAGGACATGAAAGAGTGAGAGGAGGAGGAAAGTGGATGTTGAGTGTTGAGGAAAACAACATGAGCTCCATTACAAAAGAAAGCACCACATTCACAACAAAGAAAAAATGCTTTTGGAGAGGGAGGCTGGAGCTAATTCAGCTACTCCTTAAGAGGAGTGATTGTTAACAGAGCCACTGGATTAAATGCACAGCCCAACCGCAACGTAATGGCAACAAAGCATCTTCTAAATGAAAGGAAATACATAAAAGTCCCTGTAAAACAAAAGCAATGCAAAAGAGGTTCGCCCAATGCCAAGCCTCTCAAACAAAAGCATCGTAAATGTAAATGTTTGTCTGCTTAACGTCTTTTTCTGCATGTATGTGCACACTCACATGAGCCAGCCAGGCATGGACACAACCAATTTTGCCCGATTAACAACAGATGTGTCCATCTATTTTGGTTCGACAAGCGTTCTCTGCAATAACACCATTAGTTGTCTCCTCATTTGCGATATCATTTTTCAACCATACGTTTTCCCCATCAGGCCTCCAGTGCCTTTCGGTAGCTTTTCCATAACTTTGGCATCGCCAGCAATGGACGGCATGCTGCTAACCGACAGGCTCATTGCAGAACCTACATCAACAGAAACCAGAGCGCGCTGGAGAAATACAACATTGTCAATTGAAAAGAGGACAACTAAGATGGGCTGGAATCAGCAGTATATGAAGTCCTCTTGAGCAATGCCAACGCGAATGGTTATACAATAGAGAGTCAAAGAGACTGTGTGTTGCTGGTTTGAGTTTTGACTGTGTGATGTGTGCAGCTTGGGTTTGGCTTGTGAAGAGCCATATTTCACGGAGCTCAGAGGTTCGGGGGCTGGTACCACATTTTTGATACTCTTCTTGTGCTGTTTCTTGAAACTGAGACAATAGGATGGCTCGAAATGCGCGTTATGTAACGCCCCTTCCCTCTTCGATAGGAAAGTCACTGGGATTAGCGTTGTCAACTTCATTATCATTACCAAATGGCAATCAGTGATCACAGGCGGCTGAATAAAACATCCCGCATACGCACGACATCCAAGTTATGATCCCTTTTTTCTATTGTGTTTTCATCCGCTTTGAACAACACAAACACACTTGAAAAAGATCTATCACTGATAACATTCGTACTCTCAAACAATGACCTTATCCTTTACACAACACTCCAAACGTTATCCTCACGAACCTTGACATTTCCCTTAAATTACCCCTTAAGCAGCTTCAAAGATACGAAAGCATGATTCCACACTGTACAGCGATGTCTTATATAGTGTTTATTCTGCTGTGGGTTTGTTCCACTGCATCATATTTCACTCAGACTGAAGACACATTCGAATCCAAGCCATTTTTTTGGCTGCAACATGTAATGTAAAATTTTGTACATCACGTTAGATGCATGTACCTATAATTTAGCATGACTTTTGAGGGATTTGTAGAACTGGAATCCAAAAACTCTGAGTTTGCTACATGTTGGTTTGTTGGTGTTTTGGTTGATTGCAAATGTGTCTGAGAACTTGCAGCACTATAGTGTAATACAACGAAGACCTGTATCACCTATTTACCCATTCACTTTGTGCTGTTATTTAAATTATTACAAACTAATTAATACACAGAAATACCTGTTTTTGCTCCAGGCTCCCCTAACAGACTAATCCAGCCATGTTCAAGAGTTCAAATCTCTACTACATAATGTGCATTTGTCATGTCCTGCAGGGTAGAAGACTATCCATAAATCAGAGCATTAACACAAAGCTGAACTTACATAAACACCTGTTCATGAACCTAAATTCAAATCTAGTTCTAACTAAAAAAAAGTTTGACACCAAATGAAACTTGCTCATTAAATAAGTGGTTACGTTCAGAAATAACATCACTTTGCAAAACATATCCTCACCCCAACATCTAAAGCTTAGAAATGTTCTCACAAGGACAGCCGCACAGGAGCACACACACACAAACACACACACAAACGCACACTGTGCCCTTTCCCTTTTGTGACAGAACCCAGACTGACCTACTCGCAGCTCCTGGCCGAAGACTGTCCTCTCTCCCAGCGCCGAACAGTTCCAGCGTCCATATCGGAACTGGTATTGACACTCATTGATGCCCATCTGGGCGCCTTCGCCCACAACAATGATGGCGTCCGGGCGGCTCTGGCAGATGGCCCGCTGGCGAGGTGCCAGCCCGGGAATCTTGTTGCAGATGATGTTGGCACCCAGAGCCACCACCGAGGACAGGGCCCTGCCAAAGTAAGAGAAACACACACACACGTGCATTCATACATACACATCAATGGACAGACACACACACATGCATGCATGGTTGCACACAGACACACACACACACACACACACACACACACAAACACAGACTCAGTTAGAACTTCCAGAGGATGGTCAGACTGACTCACTAATGTGAGACTCTCCAGAACAGGATTCAATTTGTCCAGTGATTGATGCACATTCCATAGTGAAGCGAAAGCTGTACTGCATGGAAGTAACGCTATTTAATGGATTAGAGGTAAATCAAAAACCTGAAAAGTTAATCCAACATAAAACATGAAAATACATACAGGAAAAACTTGCTGAAACAGCCCAGAGAGACACAACAAGATGCTTATTTGACTACTGACAACACCATTCCACATTGGTTTGGATGGTGCGAGTCTGAGTAACGAGCTGCGGTTTTTATGTTAATTGTTAGGTAACATAGTGGCGTGAACGGCTGCCAGACGTGACTCTTACACAAATACAGTGTATACACTTGCTCAGTGTCTTGTGATGTAGATGCAGAGTTCACTTCTTAACCAAACGTCAACACAAAATATTATTCCTTATGATTTGTATAATTACGTGTTTGGGAGTTATTCAGGGTGTAAAGTGCTGCCTATAAATTTCATGAGACTACTTTTACTTTAGCCACATCCTAAGGCTGGTTTGCACGGAAAATATGTAAGGTTTTCAGCACTGGTCGCCTTAATTCATAGGGTATTAATGTGCTGTATAGTAAATGACACACCTCCCTTTCAGTCCTCCTCAGGGAGACTTCATTTCTGATCACTCAATGTGATAATATCACAACACATGTTAAAGATGGCTTTGCAACCACTGAGAAAGCCAAAACAGATTACAGCTAAACAAAGCGCTGACTTTCTCCACGACTCTGTTTATAGGCCTCGAAACCATGTAGATAAATACTTTTCAAACATGTCAGGGACAGGGAGCCAAAAAATGAGCATGGAGGCAAACACGGGCTTTGAAGTATGACGTCGACCTCCAAAGGCTTCACCACAAGCGGGGCAGGCTAACGCAGGCAAGTTGTGTGTCAGCGAAAAAAGCGACAGCGGCGTGAGAGGAGCGAAAAGGAAGACTGGGTGAAGGGGAGAGACGCTGAGAAGCAGACACAATGATTTCTGTGGAATCTAGTTCACAGTGATCTTGGTAGGAGACCCCTGACTAAGAACAAAGATATGATCGTTGACTAGAAATCGGTCTCGGACAAACATGCTCCCTTTCCGCCGGTTGCTTAAGTTTCTCCACAAAGGCAGAAAAACATAAATCTCAATTTCAAACACATAAGTTCAAATAAATCCCAACTGCAGCGAGACGAGTATCTGTTACCAGACTGAGGACTGCACACATTCTCTCGGTCTTCTCGGTGCAGTCAGGGGAACGTCCTACAGTATGTAGACGTGCCATTGTGTACACTGTTGATTTAACAAACAGTGCTCTAAAGAAAAGCAAGTCAAGGAAGAAGATTTTTGCAATCGCAGAAAACATGTTAAGAAGCGTATTTGAGAGCCACACACAAAATTTTAACGAGAGAGAGAGAGAGCATGATTTATTTTGCTCTGCAGAACTGAAGGCATCAAAAATACACAACTAAAGCTATAAACTTCCTTAAGGAAATGAGAAATGCATCAGGTGCATTCAGTGTCTCCACTAAACACTCAGGCCTGCTGCTGCTTTCACAGCCTCTTTGCTCTCTCTGTTAAACAGGCTTGAACTCCTCTGACCCTCCGTGACCCTCCGCTGTACATGTGGTTGTTCATCGCAACAATGACACGTAGCCTGTACAAACCAAAAGGTCAGACTCATTTAGACATGTGCAACTGGAGAAATTCACTGTCTTGCATAATGACTGTTATGGGTGAATAGACCTGGTTTGTTTAAATAAATCCAGAGACAGTAAAATAGATTTGAGTCCTGTTATATCTCTGTTATTTCAGCGCACCACTTAGAAGCCAACACAACAGCGCACTGATGTTTTTAAGTCAAACAGAACATCTAATAACTTCCCCTCTTGGCTCTTTCTCATGTCATTCACCTGCTAATTCACAGAATCACAGTCTACCGCTTGCAACCTAAACCATCAGACAACAGCAAACAGAGAATTCCACAGCTAAGCTTTTAAATCCCTGAAATCATCAAAGTGCACAAATGCGATTCTGTTTGCTTAGCCGTATGCTCTGTGTGTACGCCAGCAGCTTGGGGGCAGCTCACCCACAGTTACAGATCAGACCGCCAACAGAAACTCACAACACTTGAAAATGTCACAGAATCTGTCTGTTCGGATGCTGCAGCTGCTAAAACACGGAGGGCGATTTTATTACAGTAATGATCTAATGCACAAACTGATGCAAAGACTGATCGTTGCAGATATTAATGCAGCTGGGATAGAGAGATGATGCTGGGATTTTTTTGTTAATTAATAAGCAACAGGTGGCAAGTTTGATTTTTGCCAAGACCGATTGAGTGCACATCCAAAATTCTAAGTAAACATCTGAAAATCTGAGGCCACATTGGTGTTTTGTTTTCATCCAAAATGTTATGTTGTTGAATTGATCGATCATCAATCAACTAGTTTTGCACAAGCTTCACTTCTAAACTTCAAGTCTTCACCCTTAATAATTTATTTTTGACTGCCTGTGTTACATTAATCACAACATGTGCAATGTGAGCGAAACACGTCACGCTCAACATCCAACATTAAATGTCAGAGAAACAGAGCCCAGTTTGACCTGACAATTAAATTCTTAGTAAAAACACAACTGAAGATTTCAAATCGGAGCTCACAGTAGAGAAGCTTTCGTCTACGTCACGGCGTACAGTGTGCTCACAGCCACCTACTCCATCACATGGAACACTTTGAACCTAACTGACACACTATTAAGCTCCCGGGCATGTGTCTTCCACCCAGGAATGCACTCACAAAAATGCCTGAGGACACGACTTAACTAAGTCAAGTGAATGAACGCTCGTCTTTTTCCAAGAGCTGGAAATTAACTGTTATTTTAGTGCTGGATACGATTTTCCTTCTTTTTGCTGCTCATTTGCAAATATAAGAGCTTAAGCTGAGCAGTGAAGGTGTTTAAGTCGTAACAATTTACATCCTTTTTAAACTCGATCTGCACTATGAAAACAGTGAAAATGGTCAGATTGGAACATTAGGTTTGAGGTGTGCAATGGCCCGAAAGCTCTACATGGTCAGATCCTTTTGCTGACGGCTCATTTGCCACCCACAACTCTACAAATTTTACTCTAACGTGCCAAAAGATCAGTTGTGCAGCTTTGACACATCATATTACTTTGAATCCTCCTCTCTACTTTGTGGTTAATGCCGAACAGAAAATTCACTCAAACAATCCAAACAAACAATGGTATGCAGTTTTAATGTGCAAGCCATCACTATACTTAGCAGTGCAGGCCACTTTTAACAGAAAACCAGAAACCACATCTATTTCAGCATCAGGTTTGGGGTCTCAGAGGAAGGAGCATGGCTGAGTAATTATTTTGGAAGCTTCAGGAAAAAGCCAGTGCTTCTCCTGCAAGAGTCGTTTGATTCAAAGCCATTACGGCGTCAATCACGTGCACGAGATGCGATAACATCGAAATACTGAGCGTGAAGCAGAGGTGAGGTCACGCGCACAGGTAATATCTCGCGACAGGTTAACGATTAAATGTGGTTGGGAAAAAAAAAACATCTCAGCATCCAATTGTCTTGAACATCTCTGCCGCTCTGTGGCCAAAACGAACCCGTGTAGCTGTTCCCCAAAAATGTTTTTCCTCATCCTCTTCAAATATTTGCAAACCATCACTGCTTCCTCGCAAAACCTCGCCACATTAACGGGTTCCACCTAATTACTTTATTCCCACGTGGATCATTTGATGAATAATCTCTACGGATTTTTTTTTAAGGAAGCGAGTGTCCTAGAGTTAAACCACACTTTTATGCTTCTCTTCACAGTTTGATGGCGCAAAATAAGCAACTTCAAACCAATCTGTAAACTTCATCACACACACACACGCGCGCGCGGTGTTTAATGCTTAAGAGAAAATAAAGCTGCGCAGAAGCGACACCAAACCGTGTGAGGATGAGCGCGCGCTCTCTGGAGTTAATTAAGGAGCCCGTTAATTGGCTCAAACTTACAGGTAGCTGCCACTCGTCAGGATCAGGAAGATCTGCGGGTAATAGACTGACAGCAGTACACTGCGCGACGAGAAGATGATCATGATGACATTGAGCAAATGGCCACAATCGGACTGAGTGAGACGAGGATGAAGGAAAAACTCCCTTAATTCCCGGCGTTAAGTCCTTTGAATGAAGAGCAGCTGCCGAGCGGCTCCTTGTCTCCGGTGCGGCGGCTCTACGCAGCTCCGAGCTCCCGGGGCCGTGTGTGCGCTGAGGTCGGCTCTGTCATCTCTCAGCGGCCGAGGCTGCTGCACAGTGCTGTGGCTTCCCGAGCCGGAATGATGATGGTTTTAGGGATTTCGCATGGCAGAAAAGTGCCTCTCTCCACTCTCATGAGAGTCGTGCCTGCCATTGGGCAGGGAGAGACACTGCTATCCGCCCACTTTGCCACAACGGGACAATAGGGTGACACCGATCCGATCCCCCTGTTGGACGTGCTGGAGGATTCATTCATCATCTGCCCCCCTCATCCACACACACACACACCTCCTCCTCCCTTCACCCCCACCATCCAGCCGAAAATAAACAAACTGCTCCATGCGCAAAAAAAAAAAAAAAAAAAAAATCTGCACATTTCTCTGCCAGCATGTCTGAATCAACAGGTTTGCTTCTTTAATAATGCACAAATAATCTCTATAATGTGACAGATTCTTTAATATTTCTGCTCTATGTGAAAGTGACTTTTATTACCCTGCTTATCTCCTGTGATATCCCTATCATATTATTATTCTTGGGACCTGCACAGTGTCCTATGAGTTTTCCCATACGATTTCTCGAGAGACATAAACCATCTTTGTGGTGCTCAAATATGAGTTTCAGTGACCTTATTATTTCCTGTGGTAACACTATAATATTCCTATAGGCGTCTATAATATTCCTGCTCTGTCTGCCTGTCTGCTGCAGCCTGGATTCAAATGTGCCTTTTTTTTGGGCCCTGCTGCAAAATATCATAACAATCTCCTCAGATTATGGGATGGCTAAAGGTGATAATACTGAACGAGATTGGATGTGAGCAGAGACAGAAAATACTTGTGGAGATTTTGGCGCAGAGCTTCAGTGATGGAGAGCTTTTATCGCCTCAGCATCGTGACTCTCACTCAACACCTGCAGGCTCCAGTCATTGTAAATGAAGAGGGTGCCATGAAAGATTTAGCCCGAGTAAAAGGATGGAAGGAATGGCTTAGTAAACACGGAGATGGGTGACTTTCTCCCCCTCATACTGGAGCTACTGTGATGTGATATGCGCATCTGTCAGTTGCACGCTTGACTCCACATGAGGTTCTCACTTGGCTGAGTTCTCACAGGGAGGGCTGACACTTTTTTTTTTGGGTTCATTGTGGCTGCAGGGATTTTCTAAAATACAAAAAAGAAAAGCCTTAAACTTGAGTGGACATGAGCTGTATCATATGTGCCAGTTTATATTTCAGGTAATAACATCTAATTGTTTCATGTAATTGGCTACAGTTGGCCAAGAAAGCAAATCACAAAAAGTTGCCTAATGCATAATGTAACAATTGTTACAGTGTTAGAAAACAGTCAAATAACATTAATGATTTGGTGGGTTTGTCCTCCAGTGCATCATTATTTGGCAGGTGAGACTTGCATACTTACCTTGCATAACTTTAGGGCCCTTATTATAAGTGAAAGCATATATAGTTATAAGTTTGAAAGTTTCAGGGAGGTGACATCAAAATTTGAAATGTCTTATTCTGCTAGTCAGCATTTCATAAGAGAATTATGCAACATTAACATAAATGCACAACTTGGACAAAAGCAGAAAAACAAATCATCAAAAACAAGTTTTCCTGAGACTGAAATCATCCTGATATTAATGTGAGGGTCCTAATGTGCTCATGCATGAGAGGCAGCGTGCAGAGGAACGCACAGAAGTCGCCTTGTGTTTATGCATCAAGGTGAGCTATTGCAAAACAGGTAAAAACTCCGTCTGGGCAATGGAATGTGGAAATACAACTCAGTCTGCCGCTATTAATGAAGGTATGCAGGGGTGAGCTGGATCTGGAGCAGAGACAGGGGCTCAAATTATCTCGTGCGACAAAGGAGCAGGAGTCTCATGAGGTGAACTTAATAGCCCTTTGCCAGCGAATAAGAATCGATCATGTTGCCAGTTGGCCTGAGACCTGATCCGCCACTTTTACGCACGACGCATTTTCCAGGTGCGTGCGTTTGGATACAGTGATCACACTTGTTTTTAAAAAATTACACCTGCTGAAATTAATCAACACCGTGCTCAATAAGCCTGGGGTCAGAGGGCAGCTTTCCTGTGAAGAGTTTACTCGTCAAGAGTGGCGCAATGGATCTCACACGCAGCTTTGTGGAGAGAGAAAAAAAAAGTGCGCACAGGTAAAAAATAAAAAAATAAAAAAAACAAAACCACACAACTCACCCAAGCCTGAGGTAGATGATGCCAAAACACAGGAACACGTAGAGACTCCGCTTTCGGAGGGGTCTGTGCATGATCGTTCCCACTTTGTCCAGAGGCCATGCACTGTAACGTGAAGTGGTCCGTTCACATCTGGCACCTCTCTCCCTAACCCTTCCACATGTAGCGCCTGTGTTCCGCGACGTGAAGCTGCGGCGACTCGGACACCTTCGGCCGCGTGAAATCCATGGTCCGGCTGCACAGGTGAGATGCTGGCGACGACCTGAAAGGTGGCTCCAAAATGAAACTCGAGAGAGGGTCGGACTTGAGAGGTGAATGAGTTCTTGGAGGAAGTGGTGCCTCCTATTCGTCCTTACTTTTCACGCTGGAGCCTAATTAGCAATTCCCATTTGCTGCGCCTTGCAGGTAGAAAAGCACTAGTTGCACTCTCTGCTGTGCCATGCAAACAACGTGGGCTTGATTCTGTTGTGCACATTTCCTGCTGTTTCTATCCCCTGAAGACACCTGAGACTCGGTCCATGTTACTATCTTGCACCAGCCAGGTACTAACACAGGTAACAAAAGGGCTGCACCTCCTCCTCCTCCTCCTCCTCCAGTATGGATCTGCAGGGATGGGACGGGCTTCCAGTCTGAGCTCAACACGTGTAGTTGTTGTACAGAAAACTAAAAGCAACCAAGTGAAATGGCCTTTTATAAGCCTGTAAGCCCAGGCGAGGCTGGTGCTTGTGCTTGCAACATTGGGCATTGCCCCACCAGTGCGGGCTTCACCACAACAGTAAGCCCCATAAAGTCAAACAGACGAGGACTGGCTTTCCATCTGTAGGAATAAAAATTACCATTGCATGACTAATAATGACTAATAATAATGAACTGGCGTCATGATGAATATGTGTCAGTGAGGTTCTGCAAGTCACTTTGATTAACAGCACAATGCATGAACAAAACAACATAAACAAAACATTAATATTACCATTACTTGGACTTGAGTCAGGATGATGTGAAATTTTGAGCAGATGTTCAGAACAGAGTCAAACTCCTTTGGGAGCTATTATTGGACTAAGAAGACTCCCTCTGGTGGCAACATACAGAACAGAGATGAGCCTCCTCACTGACTCATGCATGACAGTCCTCTCAGAGTCAGGAGTGAAATAGAGTTTAAAAAAGTTTTCATCTGAATGAAGATAAAGATATGTTAATGTGGTGGTGTGTGTGTTAAGGTGAAATGAAAAAGGGAGCTTCACATCTAGATGATAAAATGGAGTTCAACAGGGTTTTTTTTATGCTGACCTTTTGAATTAAAATCATCCACTTGATATATTTTGATATGAAGTATTTTCAAGTGTACTTTTACTTTTGCACAAGTGTCACTTTTAAATATCATCTGCTCCATAATTTGTAATAAAAGTGGCTTTATTTTGACAAGGCCACTCCAGATTTTTTTACTTTTTACTGACACAACTTCCATCAGAAAAATTTGTCTTTCTGCAGCAAACAGCACTCGTCCGAATCCTTTTCTCCTCTGCCTGTCTCATGAAAAAAATCTAAAGAACCCCATTCTCTTCTCTCTACATTTTATGGAACACATAAACCATCAATTCAGTATATTTCCAAGAAACGGCATGAAAAACGGCTAACTTGTTGTAATAATGATGGCATAAACTAAAATTACAGACATGAGCTATCTGAGCGCAGAGACTGCCGGGCTGTTGTTGACCACGAGAAACAGACAAAACCGCAGAGACCTTTGTTTCAAGACGTCCCTGCATTGTGGTTTCAAGGCCTTTTCCTTCAAAACATGCCCATCAAAATTCCAGATGGATTTTAGAAATAATGAAAGTCAACATGCGGGCCCAGGGTGACATAAAAAAGACATGTATTTGATGTCTACCCTGTAACAGATGGTCTTGTTTGTCTTCAAATGTACATAGCTCATCGTCGAGGCCTGGGCGGGGATGGTCCTGTTTAGTTTAATTAAAATGTTCAAAGAGCCAACACTTTTTTATTAAAGCAGGATCAAGACCGGGGACAGTGTGCGTCAGCGTTATTTGTCACCCGCCATTGTCATTACAGACATGTCGCACACATCCGCGCTCGCTCGCTCGTCGTCGCCGGCACACGCATTCCTGTGCACGCTAACACACACTATCTGGTGTCCACGAATACAGTAAGTATGCGTGGAGGCTCACAAATCAAACCGTAGACACTAGCGCGGCGGACACACACAGAGGCTCTCACACACACTCTAGAACTTGGGTGGTATGTGGAAGATCTTGTGACACACTGTTTATTTAACTTCAAAAAGCTGAGGCAGGGATGAGAGCATTTAGGTCAGCGAGGACATATCAATCTGAGTAAGTCATACGCCACATCACTGCTTGTGCTTTATGCTGCATTACAGGCCATTGTATTTGAAATATTTCCTCTTAGAGCCTCCTGAAAGGCGGTCGCTGTCCTCCTTGCTCCGTACTTACCCTCTTCTCAGTCTGCTCTATTACTTTAATGACTGTTGGCCAAATTTTTTTCAAGATTGCACCATTGTGTATCTGTTCCTTTTCATCTGCATGTACGCTTCCCAAAATGTCGAGGGGAAAATGTTGGGAAGAAAAGGGGGGAAAAAAGAAGGGGATCATATTTTGGCAAGCGTTGGATGATATGTCGCACTGTCTTTTTGAATATTATTAAGTACTCTTGACTGACAACTAAATAAGAAAACCCACCGGTTGCCCATGTGTTTGCATAGGAGCTGGTTCAGCTGGAAACAGTGAGAGGGCTGAAATGCAGAGCATGCCAAACCATGGAGTGGCGTCTGGGGCTGGGTCCACCACATCTACACTGGGCCCCAGGCAAGAAGGGGGAAATGGCTATTATGCACTCGCAAAGTCCCCCTTCTCCACCTCCGTCTCCCTCTAACTCTCTGTTCTTCTTGATCTTAACGCTTCCCTCAATTAACCGAGCTCAGATGTCGTTAGAGAACATGACGCGATGAAAGGAAGCAGCCCCAGAGGAGGAGGATTCACAGAGGTACGCTGAGAGAAAGTGACCTTTTAGACCTGGATGTCACATGTCTCCTCGTACATCTAACTGCGAGGTCGGAGGTTAAACCAACTCTCCTGGTCCTCCCATCCTGACCAATGGGTTTGACCTTTTCCTCTCTCCTGTTCACTCACAGCTGTGGATAAGGAAACAGGGTGCGATCTGATTAATTCCTCACCACGCTCGCTGATATATCTGATCCTGTTCTGCCAGGCTGCGTCCACATGTATCCCAGCCTGCTTCTTACTGGCTGATTAGCCCGGGCCGAAATGCTGCGCCATGCTTTCTGGATAGAAAGCAGGTTTTCAGAGAGCTGGCCTCACTAGTGTCCGATAGCACTCGGGGAGCTTGTAGAAAGTTTGAACTGCAACTCAAAAGGGAGAGCAGTGTTTTTTCTCATGTTAAAACCTTCAAACACTAATTTGCAGTGTTGCTATTTTATATAGGGCTCGCTTCTTAGCAAGGCCGCTTGCCAAACTGTCATGGGTGTTTTCCTGATCAGGCCAGCGCTCCGAGACAGAACAGGGAGGCAGGATCAATTTACCCAGATCTGACAGTCTGGGACACCACGCCAAAGCTGTAGCCTCTATTCAAGAGCACACTCGGTTAAATGAATGAAATGGCTTAGAGGAAAGAAAAGAGTCCAGTTTCAAGTTGGAGAGGCCTGAGAATGACTGAGATTAGGATTTGTTGCTACTGTGCCATGTGTCTAGACCTGGCTCATGAGTGTATGCGTGCCTGTAGTTGGGTATGTATGTTTTCACAGAACTAAAATAATATACACTTATTAATGGCTTCATGTGATAGTTCAGCGGGAATTAATTCTGCGAGAACAGATCCTAGTGCCACCATCAGCAATATTTGCTACACAAGACAATATAATTGATGGTTTGTTTTTCTGACTTTATGCGTTCTGTTCAAACACTTGTGATTTACAGCCTAATATTGGCTAACGAGCCGGAAGCACAATAAAGTACAAACGGAAAAATATGTCTGTACACTTCAATTTGTGCCAATCCACCAATTATGTGTAATCCATTGTTGGATTTATGATTTTCAAAAGTATGTTTTGATGAATCTTTTCAGCTTAGCCTTCCCAAATGTCAGAAACAATAGGCTGAAAAACCAAAATAGGAAGTTGACGCTGTGTGGGGGATTGAACTGAAATTATATTGCTTCCAGAGATCACAATCAATGGCTATACCAACATCCAGACTTTGATATGTAAAGCACAAGCTAACTTAAAGTCTTCTAAATCCCTATGAGAAAGTCATGTACCAACAATGCTCCCATTTCGTTCTCCAAACATATTTGACTTGCCAGACTGCTCTGAAGAAATGATTTGTACGCAGGTGCTTGAACTGAAATCAGATAGACAGGAGGTCATTGTGACACAGTTTGCAGACGAGCCTGTCAGCTGGAATGAGAATGCGACGTCCATGAAGGGGAATATGTGTTGTGTTCGAGAGACATGCAGGAGACGGTGGAGTGCCTTATGGGTGGCTCCTGCTGTTTTTGTGTGTTATGGATACAGCGCAGTTTGACTTAATAGGAGACGAGAAGCAAAGCAGAGGACAGGGACCACTAAATGCAGGAACAAAGAATTTCATCACTAGAAAACAAAAAACAACAACAAAAAAGACTGATGATACAATAAAAAATACATAAACCGCACTCAGTCTCCTTGGTCAGAGAATGGAACCCAGGCATTTACATTCACAATAAAATCTGACAGACATATGGCTTGTGTCTGTACCAAAGGCCCCAGACCTTGTGTGCAGTGGAGCGAATACAAGCAATACTCTCTGCTGGCCTCTAATAAGCCCGAGGATATGAGAAAAGGTCTGAGAACAGACAGAGTCCACGTCAAGTTGGCACTTTGGACGCAGTTTCATCTGAAATATTAACATCATGACATGTTCCCTATGTCCAGAAGCAACAATTCAACTGGGTAATTGCTGTTTTGTTTTCAAAAAGGCAGCTTGACGATGAAAAAAGGCATTAATAAAGAAAAAATGACATAAAACAGTAAGTTTGAGGTTGGCTTTTATGACAGATTGAGCGCTCTTAGCACTCCAACATGGCCTATAGTTCTTTAAATAACCATCTTGCATCATTGATTCCAGTGTATATTGGTCCCATTGGCTGAGAGCTAT
Source organism: Holacanthus passer (assembly GCA_025331565.1). Lineage (NCBI taxonomy): Eukaryota > Metazoa > Chordata > Actinopteri > Pomacanthidae > Holacanthus > Holacanthus passer. The sequence goes on from JAFREQ010000003.1 coordinate 316,973, forward strand.
TAGTGAGTGTTCTGAGCTTGTTTTGCCTCAATGGGCAGGAATATGGATGAGATAACATTGCAAAACTGAATTAGGTATTAACTTTCCTCTCCTTTTGGGTAAACTTTGCGGATACATCAAATGCATGCTTTGGCGTTGGAGTTTACATACCTGTGAAAGTTAAACAGAGAGCATTGACTTAAGGTGTGGCCCCTTATATTTGTATCTGACCGCAGCTATGGACGGGCACAAGTGCATGAACACGCGCGCTCACACACATGCAAGCCTGGCTCTGCACAGCTGGGAGTGTTTGCAGTGCGAGTGGGTCGTTCGTTCTCCTCTCTGTCTCGCACAATGACCCATGCACTGTCTGTGTTTGCACTGCACCCAAGCTCAAACAGCGCTCGTTTCCGTCCCCTTTGCCGCTCAAGCACACTCTGAGGCTCGCTTTTGTGAAGACGCACACAAACCGGGAAGGCTTGGCCTCAGGTCGCACTGGGAAAACAGGGGCCAAGTTCATTGAGAAATCAACTAGAATTTCAGAAATGCACCTGATACATTTGGCCCCGTGTTTTCTTCTCTGGCAATTGATAATGTTTTGACATTCCAATCAGGGTCACAGAGATATTGGCCGTGCACTATTTCATTTCCTTAACAATGGCAGTCACAAAGACAGATCTGCTGTTGGGAAGAAGCTGGTGCACCAAGTTCACAAAGCCAGTCGAAGCTTGTTGTCTTTGCTTTAGCTCGGTTATAGAGAGGTTAATAAAAAACATGGATGAACAATGAACTCCAGACATGGCTTTAAAAAATGAGCAATCTCATTTATCGTCTTAAATCACATAATACATTACATGTACAATTCTTTTTTTTTTTTTTAAAGTCAGATCCGATTCAATAAGAGCAGGCCATATTTTTGCTTGCTTTTAATTTTCTCAGAGTTTCATTATTCTGCTGATGAACCCAACATAAATCACTGTGGATGAGTGCATCAGCTAAATGTCTAAAACGTTTTCAAAAAAGTGTTTGGCTATTCTCAATCCACTCCGTTTCTGCATATGCCATTCCCCTCAATCCATCCATGCTGTTTATCTTCAGCATTGCATTTGGCAGATTGAGGTTTCTATACCAATGGCCTGATATGTTTGGATATAAGAATGTGGTTTTCCTGTTTTGGCACTGTCAGAGTGTCTTTTCATATACCATCCTGACATCAAACACTGGCTGTGTAATATGTAAAGGCCATCTGTGGCATTCACTCCTGCTCGCTGATGGCTTGGCAGCTCTATAGTGAGGCCTAATAATACCGGCCTGATACACTGCGGTACAAAGAAATGGCACAAAAATGTTTCCTTACAATGCTGCCTTTTTCAGGAGGACCGATGTGAGACGATATTCAAGCTAGATGTGCTGTTGATATAAGGGAGCAATTAGCTCCACCAGTCATCCTTCAAATGGCATTGTGGCACGTGCCCAAGATTTTGTGTTATGCAATGTTTATATTTCTCGCTACAGGTTTAAAGTACATGAAATAGCTGGTACATTTTGTTTCACAATACAGCTGAAGATTTTTGTATTCATTGTATTACACCAATAAATCCTGGCAACACTACAAAGCCAGGAGAAAAACACCACTTATGACATTTGACAAGGCATTGTGAATTTTGACTCCAGGTCCATTTAGTAGCTTTTTCTGGAGCTTCCTATTGCATGTCACAGTCACAGTCTCACAGTTTGCTCAGTTATCATCACCAAAGTATGGAACATGTGTTTATAGGTCATAGTAAGAGAGGTCATAACCCCTGAAATCATGTGACCTGAGGAAGACCATGAGATGCTGACCCCAAGTTACCAAAAGTAACAGTAAGTGAACCTTGAGGCCCATTTTTTTGTCATCCTACTTACTACTACGACATATTACATACTACTTCTTCATCAATTATGAAATTATATTTATGTATTCATTTCAGGTAAAACAGTATCTTAACATCCAAAATTTCAAATTAATTGTGCATCGAGCAACAGAGGAAGAAAGAAACAAACTAGTTATTTTATAAACTAAATTTTTATTATGTCAAAGTTGAATTGCCATCTCAGTCTACTCTCAACAAACAAAATGACACAGGGTCCCCAAGTTAAAGGATCAATTCAAAAAAAAAAGGACATTGGACAAGTCTACTGTTCTGTTGTCATATCATCCAGTTTCAGTATTAAATGGTAAAGTATCACATATCAGCTGAGCACTTGAAGATGACAGCTTCTTAGATGCATCATATAAAACACAGTTCTCCATACTGTATTCATTTTTATCATCATGCACTTTTTCTTAGCATGTCTTTATTTGAAAATACCTCACCGAACACATACATGTAAAAAAAATTGCTCACTTTCTTTGACCATTGGAGTTACAGACTAACAATATACGCAAAAGAGATAACACAAAACATGATCAGAACTAGAAAGCGAATGAATGCCTGTAATCACTCCCTAACACGTGAGCACATTTTGAATTTGTTATCTGGTGTCTGTGAGCCGAGCATCCAGCCTCAGGTGGGTTCAGATCGTCCCGGGCTTCTCTGGCAGCCTCGGCCCGGACCTGGCATCGGGCTGCTTGTCAAACACAGGTTCCCTTTGTTGTGTCAGCCACACACTGAACCTTACAGGGGCCTCACATACACAAAGGAATGTTTGGATGGATCCGTTACTCAGCCACACACACTGCTTGTTTGCCTGTTTGACTCCGCAACAGTAATCTGACATCTAAATTGGGTCAGGGAGGTTCTTGTCGTGCGTAGAGGCCGGACGGTGGATAAGGAGGCAGCCAGAGGAGAGGAAATGCTAGGAGGACAGTTAAATTGTTCTGGATCACAAGGCCACGGTCAGAATCACTTAAATTGTCAATAAACGTACAAGACGTCGTCCTTGTGGCGTTGGTGCGCAGACGCTGACAGCTCGCTGACTATCGCTTTGCATACCGACACGGGCTACAGAGGGCAACCAGACCTCACAGAGACTTGTATGCACCAAAATATAAATTAACTCCTTATGAATACACTATCTGAGACCATTTAAGATTGTTTACTTCAACTTCATCTCTTTCCAAGATGTTCTAAGGACATGAAGCCCACATAATTTGCATGTACAGTCAACACACACTCTATTTCAACTCATCCTCCTCCTGGCCTCCGGTTAACCCCGCACTTTTCTCCCTGCATGTTTGGGTCTGTAAAAGCCCACTTTGTTGTGTCTGAGCAGTGAAGCATCCCAGTGAGCAACGACTTCCTGTGAGAAGTGACTGCTATTTCAACTCCGGAGCGCTGGGCTGCCTGCGGTTTGTCTGTCTGTCGGTCTGGGTGTCTGCCCTCAAGCTTCCCCTCGGTGCATAGAGGAAGAAGACATTTCCGTGAAGACAGAAGAGTGACAGCCAAACCCAGAGATCCCCCCGCCAGCGGGCTCAACTTCACTGGAACTGCAAACGGAGAGCATTCTGGGTTGTTTGACAGCAGAGGTCAAAGGGCACTTCAGTGTTTCATTGGACTTAAGACTGTGATTGCTCTGAGGGATTCCTCCTTTCTTTCTCTTCTTCTTCTTCTTCGTCCTCTGCCTGTCCTCTTCGTAGCCTCCTCGGTTCCTCCTTCTGTCTGGTGTGAGGGTTTTGGGTGAAGATGACAACAGCGGCTGGCGGACACAGAAGGGGAGCCATCCTCCAAACTGAGGCCGGAGCCATTACCTCAGCCTCCACCAGCATGACAATGATTTTTTCAGTCGTAGCGTAAACCCCGTTATAAACTAAAGCTGCAGAGACATGAAAGGCTTCCCATTTGGTTTTATTTTGCTGCGGTACAACACTTTTTTACTACATGCATTCCCTCGGAGAATTAAAAGAACGTCTCCTTTGTTCGGACTGTCTTATAACAATTAGGCCGAGCGCAAGAGTAAAAGCCATTATCAGCTTCTGATGAGAGGCTGTTATAAGTGTGGAATGGCATTGTAATGGCATTTATGTGGAAGATGTTAGCATGACTCTAAAGAATTCCCAGATGGCATTGTAATTTGCAATTAGTTAATGAACAAATGCACTGGTTTTAGAGCTAATCAGAGGGGACAAAGAAGGCCCACATCTCACAGCAGCATTTTTTTTTACTCTCCGAATTCAGTAGCATAACTAAATGTGACTATAGGAAAACAGAGACCGAAATGTTCTTCCGTTCCCCACATGCTGTTCTTCTGAGTATTTATTTTATTCTTCACAGAATTTATTTGTTTTTGGTCAAATCGGCCACCTCCATATCTCCTGGAGCCAATATTACACTCGGGAGTGGTTGGCCTATGAGTGGATTAGGACTTTTCCATTGACCAGCGGTTTGCAGAGGTTATAATCTTGCACCCTAAAGACAGATTTCCCGTTAAGCCCAGGAAAGCTGTCTGACACCACTTACTGGAATCTAGTGGAATTTGTAGCAAACGCTTGCTGGCAGAGACGCAGACGCACAGAAAGCTCACAGAAAGCAGCAGATAGCGAATGTGGACAATGCAATTCCTCTTTTTCGACCAATGGTGCACGAGGGCAATAAATTTGTCTTTCCTTTATCTTCATTTAGCTTGAACAGAATAATGACTCCCAAACGTGCACAGTGCTGGCGCCGCATGCTGTCGGACAGATAAATCATTCATAACCAAGCGATTAAATATATTGAGGGATATATTGGTGGTTAATGGGTGGTTGGATCCTGGCACTCCTGTATGAAATTCAGACTTGACCGCTGTCATCAGGAACCCATTCGAATGATGATGTCTTTGGGAATCACTGCCCATCTGTGTGTGGTATCATAAATTAGAGCAATATGTCAAAGAATCAACTTAGTACATTATAATCTACGTGTGAAGTGTCTGAAACAAAAAAAAGTCCTTTGTGATGTGACGTATACACGACTCCCTGAGTTACCACGCAGATCACTTTTCTGTTTTGAAATGAAATATGCTGCCAACTGCTTTATTCCTAAATATTGCCAACATCAACATCAAAACATAAAGCGAGCCAAATTCTCATTTTCTGGTGTCCAGTTACTGTAAATCAGCCACATTTTGATGCCTTTGTGAACAGGATTAGCTGCCATTGACAGACATTGGAATAAACTGGGAAAACAAAGTGACAGCTGAGTCTTCCCAGTAGATGGAGACAAAGTATGCAGCACAAAATGCTTCACGATGAACCATTTTGAAAGCAGTTTACTTTCTGTCTGCCTCAGACTATCAAATAAAAACATGAACAGAAAACGCAAGAAGTTAGAATTGTTTTCTTGATTCTTATGTGATTAATCTATACAAGCATCAACTTTAAGACAGACTGAAACATAAAAAATACTGCATGCTAGAAAGAGGTGTTGCTCGTGGACTTACACTCTTTCTGTGAATAAAACCTTCGAGAAGTCTGATTAAACCGAGCCGGTCCTCGACTCTGAGGGATGCGGACACCCAGCAGAGGGAGTTGTTGGACAAGCAGTGAGGCAGCAGAGGGAAGGAGGTTCCTCACTTCCAGCAGTCCCTGGTAGTGGAGCCAGTGGATCCGGCCCGCATGGAGCCGGGGTCTGACTGTCCCCCAGTTCCTCCGCCATCTTAATTGCTGCCATCTTTGCAGGAGTGACTCACGGCTCAAAATGATTACTGCGATAACAGAATGTTGTAACACTGAAACGACCAGGCTGTGATCAGGTGAACGGTAGTTACACAGTATGTGTGTGTATCTGTTAGTCACCCTGTGTTAGAAAGCCATGAGAGTTTTTGTCAAGTCGAACCAAACTGATCATGGCTTCCACATGTCTAAGTGTCAAAACAGGCATTTAGTGCAATCAAAAGTATGAGGTTTAACCTGAATCTCTTAATTATATGCAACATTTCCCTTATTGCTGAAGTGTTTTTTATTTCACTTGTATCATCTATTTATCAGCTGTATATCTCAGCTCGTTTTTATTTGACAAAGCTCAGAGTGAAAGTCTCTCTCTTTTCTTCTCCACTTTATTAATCACCATGAACTAAAGTTGAGACAGATCTACCAGCTGGCTAATGGAGGCCCAGTCCCTGCTTGCACGCCATTGCACACATGAATATCATTAATAACTTCATTAGCACTTCCTGACTACAGCCAACCCTACTGTGGATTGGATTGCCAACTGGATTGTGTGTGTGTAAGTGAGTGTATAAGAAGGGGGGGGGTTCTCGACTCTTGATTGCACACCACTTTCTAGACTCAGAAGAACACATCTCCTCCAATTCCAGTCTTGCCTTGTGATTGAAACAGTGTCTGGCTCGGACACCCCACACTCCCGGTCCCACCAGGCGTATCACTGTACAGTAACAGTACCCCTATTAGGATTCAAAAAGAGCTTGATCAAAGATAGACATTGTGCCCACTGCTACGAGTCAAAGTGCATTATAGCGCCGGGCTCTGTTTTAGCCATGTAGCACAAAGCACTCGGACATCAAACATATGTAAATACTCTGTTTAATTGTACAATCTCGGGCCGATCTCGACCGGAATGAATCGTCAAAACTGTCTCCTCTCATAGCTCGTGGACTGACGTTAAAAATCTGGAATATATAGTGGTGGAGGCTACTTACGCAGGCTGCATAATAATCACAAATGAACGATCTGATTATTCCCCCGTGAGGAAATGTCATTCATGTCCATGATTGCTTGAAGGAAACTTTTTAAACCTTGCAGAGCAGCATGGTTTTTATCAGTACCCTGCATTAGTTTAGGGGCCTCCCCAGTACAACCACCTTAGGAGCATTAGCTTTTAGGACCTTGAAAGCACCTGCATCTACTTTCCCTGATCAGATTTCTTGAGCCACTGTTGATGAATATGTCTGGTGATTCTATTCTATATTTTTCTTATTGTCAACATGAAACGCAACAATGATTTGGAACCTACTTACAAGTTTTGCCTGTTGAGCCAAAGCATCTGATATATTTCATTCCTCTATAGTTTTCCAAAAGCTATTCAAAACACTTAGCTGTTGCACTGAGTGACATATTTCTTCATTATGATAAACATGGGCACAATTTATTTTACCTTGTCTATCCCACATACATCATCATGCTGCCTTAAACACTCACTGGTGCACCGAAGATGAAAATAGTCTCCACCAAATATACTTCTTACTCAAAAGCGACAGTGCATGGCTTTTATGGAATTTTTTTTTTCCCTTTGTTAAATATGAGTGTATATATTCATGACTGGTTTTTAATAAATTATTTGTAGGAACTGATGGGCTTACACAAGGGCCAGACAAGACAGTGAGGTCAGGAGGTTTTGGAAGCTGAGCAAACACATTGTTGGTTTTGTTCTTGTCGTTTGATTTGTTGACAGTAACAAAATATATTAGAGTATATGATCAGACGTATTCATTAAGGGTTCAATCTAGTAACCACCTTGCTGCTAAAAGGCATTTTTGGAATATGAATCACTATTTAGGCCTTGTTTTCAAAGGTTCAGCCGTCATTTCTGTAAGTTACCAAACTCACCACATGAATTATACAGTTAGCAAAAATTATTTTGGAAGAGAACATTAATGCAAAATGTAAAATAATTACCCACTTTACCTGTTGACCTTGACCTTATCCATCACAGTTCAGAGACTCGGTGCTCCATATCAGTTTTACCTGCAAATAAAAACAATCTGGTTCCACTGTTGGCTTGTTTGCAGCCCATCTGATCGTCCGACTGCTCGTGTTTCTTGCCCCAGTGGACTTCATCATAGCAATGTCACCACGTTCTCAGATCTCTGCAAACACGCTGATGAGCACCATGTTATCCTTGCTCATTGAAATGAGGACCAAATCAAAAAAATGTGCCCCAAATTGGAATTATACTTTAATATAGTCAAAAATGAGAATAGATTTACTTTAACTGGATCTTATTTACTTCTCTGCTGGTGTAGAAGATTTCACCATCTGGTGTTTCTGAATGTGTCAGCAGGCCTCCTGATGCAAACTACAAGAAAATATACTGCTACTAATGAGATTATCTTTTCTCCCAATGCTTCAAAGATTTTAAGAAAGATAAAAATCAAGCTCCAGTGACCCAGTAAATTATACTGAGTGAGTGTGCACCAGATTTCCAACCCTGTATACAATCAATCTTTGCTGCGTCCAGACCAATTCGCACCTTTTAACAGAGCAGAGCCCAGAGCCATAAACTGCTCGACTCTGCCACTCGCTGCACGTGTAAACTCCGCTGCTCGAGCTCCCTTCTAATCACACGGGTCAGATAGAAGTTCAGTGAGTAATATTCACATCTGCCAATTTACACTGATCTCCTTCCTTTGCTTCATGTTTAGTTATCACGCAGGGTTAGAATTTACTCTTTGGCCATGTATTTCATCATGACAAATACTCTGTGGTCTTTACACAGCAAAAAGTGAATACAGATGTCTTTTAAATGTCAAAATGAGAACAAGAGCCAAAACAACATTACAGAGAATCTCCATGAGCACTGTTTGATTTATTATGCCTGTTTCCCCTTAAATCTCAGTTGAGCAAAACTTTTTTTTTTTTTCTAGTCGGCGATTCTTTCACTTGAGCCATCTCGGCTGTTTCAAATTCATTTCCCGCCCACCCTGCCCCTTCTGGCTCTGTCATTGGGGGAGACAGCTCTCTGTCGGTGATGCATGGGCCGGCTCACCAAAGCGAATTTGCGGTGATGCCATTGCAAAGCGACACCGGGGGGCCCAGTGTGCTGATTCAGCCTGTGTGGAGAAGGAGGGGTGAAGGGAAGGAAGGAGTGACGCAGGGAGGGACAAAACTGTCTCCATGCAGCAGCAGAAATATCTTCAGCACGGCTCTGTGACAGAGGGAAGGCTTTGTCTGAACAGGCTCGCCAGACTTGTGAGCATTTTTGATGCAAAAACAAAATAGAGATGCACAAGTAGGAGGCTTGATTTCAACTGGTGATTAGGGGTTTACAGTAAAATACTCCGCAGATGCTTCTATAAATAGCCTTCGAGTAAATGAGTCTTATTTTCCTTTCCACACATACGTGCATTTTTGCACAGTCCTCCAGTTCTTAAAGATCCTTGACCTTGCCTGACCTGTGAGCGTTCCCCCACAAAGGAGGCGATTGTTCGGGCCCTGGAGAAGGACAATGCATGTTTGTCATCTCTGGGAGCAGCGGGGGGGTGTAAGAGATATACAGTAATTGTATTGTGCAGTGACCAGCGTTGATTGCTTCATGCTGTAAGTTCTTCGAGGTCACTTACTGTAAGGCGAAAGAGTATGTTGTTCTGTGATAAATCTACAAGCCGGACCATTAATTATACTCACGTCTTTCCTGTTGTTTTCTCAGCTTTTTTTCACAGCACCGGCTTGTCATGAAAAATGTTGTATTTCATTGACTTTGCAAATGAAACGTCCTCCTGCCTGTGAATTATCGCACCGCGTGCCCACAAAACGGATTTTGCAAGTGCAGAGCAGTCGACTGTGGATGATAATGGTGGTTTGAAGTGTGAGGCCAACATGATCGTTTCATAAACAGAAAAGCAGCATTTGTCATGGCTGCCTTTGACAGCTCATGACAACATACGATGAATAACACATGCCGTGTTGAGTAAGAGAACCGCAGCGGGGCTGTGGGGATGGCCTAACAGACAGTTCGAAGCGGCAAAGATCTTCTGGGTCATCTGGAGGGATAAAACCCTCAAGTGGAGACGATCTAAGAGCCCTGACAGGGATCAGATGCGCTGATGCCCAGACAAACAACAGGGCCAGGCCACATGAGGTGAACATTAGATGCTACATGCAAAAATCACTTGTGCGCTGACACATGCAGACAGACCGCACAGAGATATATACGCACATAATGAATGCAAATGTGCAGCCCATGTGCTTCAGCCACAGTTTTGTTTGTGCTGCATGTTGGGTATGAATATAGCAACAAAACAAGGTCCCGGCTATATTTTGATATCTGAATCTGTTTTTTATTTGCACTGGCTGGGGTGAACGAGTCCACGGAGTCCCATGACCGAAAATACACAACTCATCTGAGTGTGTTATCAAGGCCTGCCCCACATCTTGTTAAGGCACGTCTGCCAGCCTATCTAAGCCTATCACTGTGCTCCGAGGGAAAACAAACAAGACCCACATACACACTCCTACAAAAACACTTGGCAGCATGCGCGCTCATCCTTTCAGACTTGTCCTTAAAAAGCAGGTCACAGGTAAATTGAGGAGAGTCTCATATCTTGTTTGTGCCACCGCATCTCTGGCCTCGTGTCAGAGTCAGGCTGACTTTCTTGCAGCATATGGGCAAGCTTTTCGCAACAATAATAGGATGAAGTGCCAGACCTGAAGTGCCAGGGGAGCCCACGTGATCACTTCACCTGAGATGACCCTTCTTCACATGAATGTGACTCACTCCACGGGTGTTGCTGCAGTTTTTTTAACGCCTCCCGTAATAATGTAACATGACCTGCTGTGCACCTTAGACTAAACCACCGGCTGAATGATTTGCACTGGAGCTCGAAAAGATGGTTATTGGCTGTGATTTTTTGAAGTTGTCGTGACTAAATTTGACCCCGTGAGTGGGATCTTTGCCTCAAATAAATGTAGTCCTTTTTGTCAAAGAAGCGCACTCCTTCATGTGGGAACACTTCACACGCTGTTAACTGCACTGGCACGGTGGGAACACGGCAACTCGGATATGTAACGCCTTGTGCTTTTTCATGCATGACAGTGATTTCTAATAAATATTTTTCAGACTATTTGCATCTGCAGGTGGAAATGCATAAGACAGGGATTTAATTAATTCACATATGAACTCACAAATTGTCACAAAGTCAATATTAACCCAGTCGACCATGATTCAAGACAAATAAAGTCTAATCAGCAGACGGGAAGTAGTCATACTCTATTTTAAACTGTTGACTACACTCGTCCATACTTATTATGGTATCATATTGCCTTATTTGGTTCGGATAAACTACAACCAACATTTATATCGTCAACCATCAGTGCTTTTTCCACATGTGCAACCTGAGGTCTGGCAGGAAGTAATATAACGTATAGGAAACCTAATGCACAGGTTTAGTCACAGAGTAATAATAAAACCATCTTACAGTCAGAAAATATATTTATAAAACTTGACTCCATTAATGTCTTCAGCTCATTGATTCACCCCAGAAAACTTCTGACGAACATCCTACTGTGGCATGGAGGAGCTATTAAATACAACTGTGCCCAAATATTGTAGAAAAAAAAATCTATTTGAGTTTTCATTTTTTGTAAAGCAAGTATGATACTGTATGTGCTACAAAAATATAAAGTTATTGAAAAATATACAAGGTTGGAGTCAGTGCAGCGGCGCAGCTTTGAACACTAAATCATCCGAGCCTCCAATTTCAGGACTTGACTTTTTCATATGTGAGATGATTTCCTGGTTTTCTCAGACGTTTTGTTGGTGATTTCCCATTGAAAACAAGCTGATCAACAAAAGAGGGAGAAGTTGCTGAGGGCTGCATTTCACAATCTCCTTGTCAGACCTATCTGGCTGTCACTCAGTCGTTTGATGAGCGGCTCAGATAACCTTCGTACTGACAAGATGGCGTTACAGATCCCTATCATATTATTTTTATGTACCGAAAGACCCTATATTTCCCCACAGTTTAACAGTCTCTTGGCATTAGACTGTTATGAGTGACATACGGTATGAAAGCCAATACTTTCCAAGATGAGCTCAAGCAATGTTAAAGCAGTGAGAACTGGTTTAACAAAATATTGTGTTGCTCTGCAAACACTGCTGTTCATTTAATACAGACCCAGTTTCGCTTTTACATGCAAGCCCCCAGAACTTGAGATGCCTGATGAAAGATAAATTATTAAAATGCAAAGTGTTTTCAAAGTTCTGGATACTGCAGAATACTTGCAGTATTAGGAAATAAACAAATATCTGCACAACATGAATGTATAATAATTTTACTAGCTGATTAATTCTGGAAATATTATAATTTGATATTTGCATCTCAAATATAATTCATAATTTGCTGCTGTGTGAATAAGATGTTATCATGTACTATCCTCATAAAATATAATTTATTACTATTGTATTTAAACAGCTAAAAGTGCTGCACTGGGCCTAAGTATTATATTTCATAAAGTCACTGTTTTAAACCTCCAACCTGCTTTTGGAAACATCTTTCAGTCAAAGTAATTAACAGGTTTTCCTTTTTGTAATTGGAGACACACCATCTGAATCATGACTTGTAAATGAATTAAGAACAGAGCGCCGGTTGCTGTAAAGCGTGGCTGCTACAAGGCTTTACCTCAGAGAGTCTAAGGTAGCTGCTGAAAAGTAACCTGAGCCACATTAGCTGAGATTAGTAGGCTGGTTATGTATTTTCCATATTTCTTTTTGTCGGTTCATCTTTTCACCGTAGACGTCAGATTTATAGTAGAGCTCACAAGATTTGCATCCCAAATTTGGACAAACCTTTTGCTTGTGAGAAATTGCTACATATGTAAATGAACTTAAACTTCATCCTGGATAATGGATATAGATTTTTGTGATTGTGAGAAAGAATGGTGATAAAGCTGGACAACCAGACAAACAAATATGTATTAAAATGCTGCAACTGAATGAAAAAAAATGAAAAACAAAGTTTATCATGAGTAATTGACCACATCAGGATAAAACACACTTTTCTGCTGTTTTATGTGTTTCATTTTTTGTAATAGTTTGCATCCGAAGAACCAATATGACCAAAAAAGAAAATGTTTTGTTTGATCGTCTTATAAATGACGGCGCTTCAAGATCATTTCTCCCACCAATCTGACACACCTTGCAGATAAAACAAAAGTGAAATCCTGTTGCACATATTTCAATACGTTGGCGTGACGTTTATGAAGAAGCCGTGGGAAAGGTAGCGACAGGTCCACCCAACACATCACCGTGAACTGAACTAATTGAAGATTATGGTGGGGAGTATGCCATGCCTCTGCCAGCAGATAATCCCTCATCAGCTGCCGTCTGGACTCAGAATGAGGAGTGCATTTCATGGAGGGACTCCCCCCATGGAGCTGCAGAAACTGAGAGGCAGCCCTGTTTAATTACTGGCCCCACTAACAGCACTCAGAGCTGGTGCAATACGGAGACTGGGGTGGGACAGCGGACTGAGGTTCTGGGAGTCTTATGGGGTGGGGGGTGGGCGAGGGTATGCCTAACCCCCTAACTGTGGAAAACAGGAACAATGAGATTTTGTTTAGACTAAAGGCTGGGCAGCTTTGCCTCAGTTGCCATTGTCTCCCAGGCTTTTTCTTAAGCCCTCGCAGGTTACAAATCCAGACGCATATTGAGTCATTCATGCATCTGTCAATGACAGGGTGAAGCCCACGTAAGGACTCCTGCTGGGAATTTAATGAACATGTTTTCCTAAGGAGGTAGCTCTCAAAGTCAACAGACTAGCACGAGGGAGAATGTGAGAAAGTTAGCGACGGCCAAGAGTTTGAGGTCCGCTGCCAGTTTTGGTTTACAATCTTGTTTGATTTCATGCAGCATTTCAGGGGTTGTGTTGTCAGTGAGGTTGGTGGTCCGCACAACATGAAGAACTACTGAGATCAAGCATTACCTTCAAGTCATTCAATGCTCAACGCTCAATTTGCTGATTAGTGCCTGCTTTAAGCAAAAAAAAGTAGTCCTATTTTCTCAATCCAAAGCAAATGGAGGCCTCTACAAACATAAGGTATAGAAAGTAGAAATAGGGTCCAAACACTAGTGAGAATGGTCTCATTGTGCAAAGTGGCCTTGTTGAGGGGCTGGAGGGCGAGAGAGGAGAACTTCAGCAGATCATTCTGTTTACAAATAAGCACGGCTTAGCGTGCGGCGAGCCACCAGACAATCTGAGGTCAAGGAGCATTCAAGCAAAACATCTCAGCACGGTCACAGGCGTCCTCATCGCTTTAACCCAAAGCTGGAATTCACATGCTTATGGATGATGGCAAAGTCCATTGAATTCCAGGAGAAGAAATGAGACAAGTAAGTCGTAATCCTTAATCTAAATATCAAGTGGTTTTGCATTTGCAAGCACGTTGTGTCTGGACTCTTGATGGAGCGGCCTCAGAGATTCATTGTCTGAAGCAAAGTATAGAAACAGGGTAAGGATGTGTGCATTCAGGGGCCTTCGCACAATAGTTGGAGTGACTTTGAATCAAAAATCAAATTTAGCTCTTTAAACTTGTGCAATGCTGGAGTGGGTGCAGAGCGAGAGCAGCTGGAGAAAAACAAATCTTTCATTATTTCAAAGTCAGCATTGATCTGTGCATTTGTTTGCATTTGATATTGTGTGATAGTATAAATTAAAATGTATAATATATGAATAAGACAATACAAAATATTTTACAAATAAATACAATTATGTAAATCATATTTATCATTGCAACTGTGTCAAAACCTCAAATGAGTTCCGGTTTTTAATGTACAAGTGTAACATGCATCGTAGCACATTTTGCTAACCTATTTGTGCAAGTCCTGAAAATGAGGACATGACATAACCAAAACAAAGGAGTGTGCATTCCTCGAGCACTCGAACGGATCAGAATATGAGCATGAGGTTTGTCTTGTGCAAACTCTAAACCATCTCATGTTTTCAGTGTCACAAACTTTTTTCCTCCTCACGCTCCCTCAGGAAATGCCTTTATGATGCAATATGACGTACACAACGCTGACAATCATGCCCACTGATGAAACAAAGATAAGTACGTCTGAATCTGGTTTGACCGCTCTGATCCAGCGGTCAACATGCCATTAATCAAAGTATTGAGGCAGAGCAGAAGTCTCTCCTGAGCAGTTTAGCATCAAGTCGACAAAAGTGATTTGATTTGACAAGCAGAATTATAGTTGAGCCTTTGTCCTTGTGTCCGTCTCTGGAGCAGCCAGGCGGGTGGGTGTTGAGGGCAGAACCTTGTGGTGCTTCCAGAGGCTTCAGCGTCAGTGGTCCGTACATGCGCTTCCGCCAACAACTGCTCTGAAGACCAGCAACAGGCCTGACCACCTCACAAGATCAAAACTCAGTTTGTTTCGAGAGATCGGTAAACTTTATCTTATTTTTAAAAAATCATTTTCAAATAGTCGATGCTGCAAAAATAGCTGATTGTGTATTTTGCATTGAAAAGCACACATCAACAAACTCTTTGCAGGTGCTTTGTAGCAATTATATGAACAGAAATGACCAAAATTACTTGTAGTCTGATTCACAGTTCTTTTATTTTATGTGGAAATGACAGAGGTTTAAAGCACAGATTGTCTTCTTTACTTTTCTTGAACCCTTTGGATAACTGTCCAAACAAAGCAGGTCTGATCATCATTTTTAGCATCAAAACTAGGGCTGTAATTTCAGATTAATCTGCAAATTATTTTCTTTATTAATTAGTTATTTTAAAAAATGTCACAAAATGTCTAAAAAAAATGTCACTAAATTCTTAAAAAATGCTTTTGTCAGACCAATAGTCCAAAACCCAAAGATATTCAGTTTACTGTTCAGTAAGAAAATGGGAAAAGCAGAAAATTCTCACAATTGAGAAGTTGAATTTTATTTAAAAATTAGTTTAATAATTACTTGATCGACTAATCAATAAATCAACTGATCTTTTTTCGATGAGACTATGAAGTTTGACACCAGAGTTTTCAAATATTGAAAACACCACTTGACATTAGTTTTTGCTCAGTTAAAGAAGAAGAGCCTATTTGTTAACCTGCTATTCTGTATTGCACACATAGTATTATACATCCCTGATATCAACAAGCACACACACACACACACTGCAAAATCAATTATGCAGTGTAAGAGGCAAAGCTTCAAAAGCTCCAATAGACCAGAATGCATTGCAGCCACAGTGGTAGACGCACCCCGCTGCTCGTGACAAGTTGGCACGCTGGCTGTATTCATACATCCATACTCATGACCTTCACTGAGAGCAACAAGTTTACATCCTTTATCTGGCATTCCGGGAAATGCAGGAAATCCTAGCAGAAGAGGAAAGAGATTAGGCAAACATCAAAACAATGTAATCAGGGTTAATGCGGTCAGTTACAACACGTTCTTTAAAATTTGCTGATACAGCAAAAGAAGACTATGCAAAAATTGAAATATCGCTGGGGATTACAACACGCCCTAAAGGCTGAACCATTTGTCCCAGTGCGTTAAAACAGAACTTACCAAATATCATTAAGAGACAGGAAGTTCTTTCTGGATACAGTCAGAAATCCCTGACATTTTATGTCATTTCCTTTGGCACGAGCTTGTGGGACCTAACTCTCGCCCTGAGCTCGCCGCTCTGTGAACCCAATCACCCCGTCCAGTAATCCTCGCTCTCCTAACTGCTGTGATTTTGTCACTTGAACTGCAGAGCCTGTGAGCTGTGCACGCACAATCTGGAGAGGACACGCCACGAACGGCGGTCACACTCATGCACGGCTAATCTCATTACCCTTGTCTCTATGCAGTATGGGGTCAACAGGGTTGCATTGCTGGTGCCACCACAGTGCGCTGGGATCAAAATGACCATAAATTTTCGGGAGGCTTCACAGAAACATGAGTCACATTAATGTGAGAGGTGGTGTCCGTATTAATAGAGGCTATCAAGAGGCCTAAGTGGCCTGGCTTTAGAGCACAACATGTTGCTGGGTAGAAGTTGTTTGTGTGCTCAGGGTGAAAAGTCAGTGCCGCCTCTGTTTAGTGTCTGTCAAGTCTGGTATTTTAGAGCAGTTCATGCAACAGGTGCAACTTAGGATACAGTGAGAGTTATTCTGAGTGAGAGCTCAAGTCACCATTAAAACATCCCTAAGGCCGCTCGGTGTGTCTGAAAGACTGCAGAGGAACTTGACTTCTTAAGTGCACACTGCACAGAGGATGCTCGGTGCTTGGCTGCTGAGATTTCAAATAATCAGAGCGTGTTTATTCTTGGGACATAACTCACCAAATTTGATGAAAATAAATAGACACAAATCCTTTGCTCAGATTGTTCTCATATTTCTGACATATGGTTTATCAACAAAACATTAAAGTGCTCTCAGTGCACCTATGTTCAAACACTGTGGGAACGGGAAAGAATAATGATTTCAAACAGAAAATTGGCATTTACGATAATTGTTCTTCCATTTGTCTACACTTTGCATTGCCAAAGGTCGAGTTGTGCATCGATCGCAGGGCAGTGACACAGCTGTTTGAGAATCTGTTTCAACAACAGTCAGCCTTTCTCACATGTGCATCAGTTCACGAGGTGATATTGTATTACCAAAAACTTTCATTTCACAATTTAAACTTCATGACTTGTTAATCCCTTTCAAGTAAACCAAAGCAGCCTAATCATTTATCAGCTAGAGCTTGTATTAGAATATACTTCACCAGCCAAGATGAACATTTTCCAAACCTGTCTTCAATACTATTTTACAGAATTTCCCTACATTCAGAGTGGATCTGATAAAGTCTGATAATTTATCTGCATTAACCAGAAATGAATTTTATGTCCACCACAGAGAGAAATTTCTGCACCTACATGATGCACTGCAATGTCTCCACCAGAGCAGATGTGTGTTATTGATCACTCCTCTAGCATCAAATATTAACTTTCATACAGACCAAACCATGTGAGTGGCACAGCGTGGGCATCACGTCTCCACAACACCAACCTCAAACCCTGCACTTATTATCCTTATTGTCCTCCTGCTGCAGAATCTGCTGCAGCCGCGTGCACGCAGACATCCGGCTCCTCTGCACAAACAATCAGCAAAATAAACGAGGCCAGATAAATATTGTGCTTCCCACAAAAAGGTTAGCAGTGAGAGAAAAGCCCTGTTTGGCTGTGAGTCGCAGTGGAGCCTTTACGCACGGTGGAGGGAGCCGTGCGCACAAACCGGGGACAAGCTGCGCAGCGGATGAGACAGATGAAAAGCTTTCTCCGGGATGCGTGTAATCCTGTCCTCACGACAGTCATCAGACCACCTCGCAGATTATAACCCGGCTCAGGATCACTTTCTAGGCTGTTTGGGTTGAACCGAGGAGCGGCGGCGAGCGGCTGGAAAAACACATCCAACACGCGGCTGTTTTGCTCGGTTCGTCTCCAGCCTGTTGCGCCCTGGACGCACCAGGAGGAGACCTGCAGCTGACAGATCAGCAAGCACATGGTGCGTTATTATGGTGAGTCCACTGCAACTTTTCTTTGTCCTTGCATCGTGAGACTGCATCTGAAAATCTTTTTTTCAAAAAAATGAGTAAATTATTTTATATTTTTGCACAAGCTGTGGAAAAGCTTGCCCCATGTGCACATTAGAAATTGAGTTTATATTAGTTTGTCTCTGGTGTCACTTTCCATTAAAAGCCCTCTTTGTAGCATTAGAAATAAAATAGATCATCACACTTGATGCCATTTTTTTTATTACAGTGATTAGTGTGTTGCATTTTTTTTCTAGTCCTTTAAAAGATTTTGCACTGCTGCTGTGGTGCAAAGTTTATTCCTGTTGTGGTTCCTCTCTTTTTAGTTTATTTCCTGTATTTGTACACAGTGCCCCTTGTTGGTAGGTGTCATGTGGTTTCAGGTTCACTGTTGTGAGAAGAAAAGAGTTTAATTTATGCAGCCGGTGAGTGCATGCATGAGCAAAACTAAAGCACACAGGAAGGAAATTCATGCAGCACAATGGTAATTAGGTTTAAAATCCTGAGATGCAGTTTTGTAGTGATACTGGAAAATACTTTGCTGAAGGATGATGAGCATTGTTAGTTCAGTATTTAAATTTAGTGATTTTGAAGAATGCTCATGCAGCACAAAGAGGAGTCAGTGGTGCAGCTTCAACTCCCTGTGAGAGATCTGGTCCAAAGACTACAGGAATATAACTCACTGAATTTAAAAGAGACTATGAGGTCAGATCGACCTATAGAGGAGGAGCAAGATATTTAAAACATAAAACATGGAGGTAATAATTGTCAAAATAAAGAACACATTAAAGTTGTTTTGATGTGTGTTGCACCACAAGATGCAATATCTGGTGTGGATTAGTAGGTACAATAAGATTTGAAGAACAGTATCTATATTTACAAGAAGTCATGACATGAGTTCTAAATAAAAGTCCATCTGATTAATTGAATCTTTTTCTGCAGAATTGTTCTGCATCAGATGTTTTTTTTTTTTGTTGCTTCTCTGTAGCCTGTAAAATAAATCCTGCAATCCCACCAGCACTGAAATTAATCTAATGTAATGACCTGTCGATGGCGCCTGTGCAGAACCAGCCTGCACTGCTTTTACTCTGTCTGTGCAACTCGCAAACAACTGGAAATCACTCATTTCATCATGACGACATCTTTTATGCCCGACATGTTGAGCATTAGTTGAGAATGATGAGTTAGGGATTTTTTTTTTTTGTCAGGCATATTTTCTTACCTAAAGTGGACACTTAACTCAGATTCTTAAACCCTTTTCTGAGTAAAACTAGTCATTCGAAGTCATAGTAGTAACATTGAAGCTCTTGTTGATCATTATAAGGATGTTTTTTTTTCTTATTCCCTTCAACCTCGACGCTGGTCAAAGGTCATACACTGACCCTCGCTTCAGCAGCTCTGCAGTTCAGCTTCAATCTCGCTTCCCGAGAAAATAATGTTTTTCTTTATTCGCATGTGTAGAACAGCAACATCTGGAACAGCATTTTAGACTTTTAAAAAGTTGAAATAAACTTCTGCTTTGTGTCAAACACTCGTACAGAACCCTCCGTGCCAAAAACAAACTGCCATCGCAACGTTCACTGTTACTGTTACCATTTGAAATTAGTCATTTAAGTCTCGTACGATCCTGAAGGGATTTGACTGATTACTGTCCAAATCTTTATGTATTTACCTACATTTTGTGTAAATTAAGGAACGTCTGTTTCCTGTAACAACATTAGACATGATATGAAATGACGCAGCCTGCTTATTCTCACATCGAACCCCATCGTCCAAAAACATTCATGCCTTTGTCCAGATGTGTGTGTGTGTGTGTGCATACTTCTTAATGTTTTTCTGTCCTTTATTGCTTGTGCAGATCTTTGGGTAATAGATGCGCAAAGGGCATTGGGCAAATCATTGATTATATTACAACAACTAATAAGATTTGTGAACCTAATCTGATGAGTAAGCAAGGTCTCAACACTGATAGTGAAAACATAATGATGTGGTCAGTAAATTAACTTAATATAACTTTCACACAATAGACTGCAGTATTTTTGCTCATCAGTCTTCTAATTTTTGCTGATCATTCTTTTCATCTGATATTATATCTGTCCTATATCACTGAGAGACTACAAAACAGCTGCACAAATGTTTGCTGTCATTACCAACAGCATAGTTATGAGTGCATAAAAGCTCCCGGCAAAACCATACAGAAGGCTTTTATCTTTTCTATGTAACCTAATGCTTAACGTTTGCTTAGTGCAAGATCTAATTTTACTCAGACTTAATGAGTGGATATTTAGAAATTAAGCTGCACTTCTCCATCACAGGCTTTAGATATCATGTTGTGCTGACAAACAGAAGCAGGCTGCATTGTTTTAAGCCCTGTTATATTTTTGGTTGTGATAGTGTTTTTATTATTTTTTTCTGATATGAGGCTCCTGCTGTGGATATCCACTTAATTTATGACTGTTGTCTGTTTATTTGAAGGCAGTCTTTGTGGCTGATGAACAAATAATGACATAAGTTTGAGCTTCTCGTTCCTGCTGTGCTGCAGCAGACTGTTGACTGTCATCCTGCAGAGGGAAGCAGGAACAGGTGAACACTGTCAGGCAGCTGAGCCAGACAAGCCAATAAACCAGCCTCAGGACACTGCTGACTGATGCAAAACTTGCCTTTAGTCCTCCCTCATTCCTCAACTGCGCTGCTGCACTGAAAACTGAGTGCATGCTTAAGAAACATTGTTTGTCCCGCAGTTATAGCACATGCTGTTAGTGTACAATGCAGAGTACAGTACATGTAAAATGGCACTTACCCAGCTCGGCTGCTATTTGGGTTTTTCTTGCAAAGATTCCATGTATGTGGTTTTCCCCTGTGACTTTGAAAATGTCTTTTTAAAGTAGTGCGTGTTTATATGTGTGTCTGTGTTTGGGGCTTTTATGTGCATGACCTAATTCCACAGTGAGCAAAGAATCTGCAGTGATGGCTGTGTGGTCATGTGTGTGTGTGTGTGCGCACACGCACGGGTGCGCGCGATTGAGTGTGCACACTTTGTTCTCCCTCCCCCATAGCTTCCTTGTTAAAGCCGACAGAGAGCACACTAAGTTCATCTGAGGACAGGGAAATGCTTTTCTTTCCAGTGTGAATCATTTTGGAAAAATGAGCCTCTGGACTGAATTGCCCCAACAATTTGGCATGTTTCTCCATTCTGCTTTATTGTCTATTTTGGCTGAACTTGCAGTTCTTCATTTCACTGCCAAGAAAACTTCAGGTCCTATGCAACAGGCAAAGCCAGTTTCTGAGTCAACCACGGCCTTTAAGCAAATAAAATAAATCTCTGCAGAATACTGCCATAGCTTCCTGTTTAGCTGTGAATTCCAAAGAGAAAAGAGCAAGCCATGTCTGTACTGTAAATCCAGTGTTCCCTGCACCTAGAGACGGCGTGGACAACACCCATCTGTGGGCTTTATACCTTCAAATAAAATTGTACGGGGGAAATTGCACTCGTCTGCTTTTTATAGGGATGTTTTATATGTTTAGATTAAGACCCTTCCTCTTTTTAAAAGCCGTTTTCTCAGCACAAGGTATCTGCTTTCGCACTCATGCAGTTTGGAGAACAAAACTCTGCAGTGCAGTGAAAAGAAAGTGTGAGTGGGAGCGGTTTTGGGATGTAGACAAGGAGGAAGGGAGGGAGATCGGGGGGAGTTTTTAATTTTGCAGTCAGCCAGCCCCCCCTTATAATTCTGCTGGTCCCCCCATTAGAGGGAGCGGAGAGGGGAGAGGGGAGAGGGAGTGGCCTGTGTTGAGGTTTGGGTGAGCCAGGGGTGGGCTGTGGCAGCCGGCAGCTGGGCTCTCACTACCTATGTCCTCCAGCTCCAGCCTGAATTATGAAGGCTCGGCAATGGCAGCCAGCCTAATTACAATGACTGATTGCCCGTCCGTTGGCATTTCTCAGACGGTGATTGTCGTGTGTGTAGGATATGAGGGGAAGGAGGAGGGCCATTTCTCATTGGCCTTCCCCTCTCTTTCTTTGCATGAGAACAGCCGGAGATTGAGATCTGATTGGTTGGAGAGAAAAGAGATGTTTCATGATTTGGCGAGGCGGAGCTGGTGGAAAGCCAGAGACAGGTGATGTTGCACTGATGGCGCATTGTAGCCTATTCAATCATAGGCACAAAATCCTTAAAAAAAAACTGCGTGTTAGACCATGAAAGACATATGAAACATTATTTTTGCTGTCGTCTAGAAATGCTCCATTGCCTGAAATCCTTTTAAAATGAAGAATACGGGAAACCTTAGCTCATCTCTAAATGTGGCAAATCTTCAACCTGTTGACTTCTTGCTGTGTATCTTGAGCGTTTTCTTCATCTATCCCACTGGCATTGTAAAAAATAAATAAAAAAGGAAAAAGGAGAGGTCTTGAATTGGCCATTTGTATGTCAGCAGAGCACTCAGAGGTGTGATGTGTGTGTTAAGTGGGAGCTGGTTTGAGTTGGTCTGCCCTGCTTTGTCCACTGCTTTGGCTTTTGTTCCTCCAGTAATGAATTGTGGAAGCCTTGGCTTCAGCTGGAGTGTCTCATAGCAACTGAAAAGAGAGAGGGAGAGCTGGTAAATGGAGAAAAGGCCAAGGGAGATCATGTGTCTCTTTCAAAAGGGCAAGACAGACCAGACCATCATTTGGACTTTTTGTGAACAGGAAAAATCAAGCTGGACGATTCTTCCCCGAACCCACCGCATTATTATTTATTACCTTTATTACAAATGACAGTGTTTCGGGGAGCCAGGCAGAGCAGCATGTGTTCTCCGAAATGCTTCAATTTTTAAAAGCTGTATTTCACGAGTACCAAGACTGCACATGTAATATAATGCAATAATGAAGTAAAGTAATGAGAACATGATATTTAAAAACTGCTCAGATACAGACAGACAGTCTAGTGGCACAGACCGACTCCACCCTACCTGCCTCATCCAGTGTGACCTCTCGACTGATGTGTAAATATGGATGGAAGTAAATAATTGCTTTCCAAGTGTATTGCTGTTTCACAATTTAGCCTTCATTTCTTGGCCCTTCACGTTCACCTGTCACTGTGACTCACTACATGCGGTGATGCTGTTTCAGCCATCTTGAATATCCAGTGCCACCGTTGATTACCTGAAATCCAGTACTGCTCTGTGGTTGTATTAGCTCTCAGGTCAGCTGCCAACTTTCACTTGAACCTGTGTGTGTTTATGTGCATGCATGTTTTTTGTGAATGCAGGCCTGTGTGCATAAGTGTGTGTGTGTGGGTGTGTGCGTTCACACCAGGCCAGTTTTTTTATTAACTGGCGGCCGGTGCTGAAGCCCGGCCATGTTTGCCCTGTGACCCAGACACTACCTGTCTGCTGCCATGGTTACAGGGACAGAGCAGGTTTAGTGGCCTGACTCCAGGGATTACTTTCCCTTGTCTTAACAATCAGGCCTGTGCCCCAGCGGCTGTAAAATGGACCAAACTGCACCCTAAGAGTTAGGGGAGCTCCGCAGTGTGCCCTGGTGGCCTTTAAAACTGTCCTAAGTGCTGCGTAAGGGATTAGACCTGTACAACGTAATTGCTCTGGTGTCAGTGACTGTCCCTTTGTGATCTGGTTCACTTGTAGTGATTAGCTCTCATAAATGAAAGAGCTAACGGCGCGCGCTGGATACGGATCTGCAGCGCTTGAGCTAAAACACATGTTGAACCACTTTGTCTGTCATTAGGAGCTAAAGATTTTGTCACCAGATGTAATTTTTATAATTTTTCAACACATACTGACAATGTTTTTCTCTTTCTGTTTACTCAGCAACTCAATGAATGGAGTGAAAACAAAGGCCCCTGAAAGAATAATCACTGTGAGTACAGCCATGCAATACACCTCAGATTTTGAAATGTACAAATTAACATTTTTGTTGAGTGTGTCAAGGAGCTGTTTGGTTTATCTATTTGGTAAATTATTGGCATTTTAGATGATTTAATGATTGAATTGCTGATTTGTGGACAAAATAACAGAGACACCACATTTCTATAATGATAATAAAAAACAATATTGCAATTGCAATATAATCTGATAAAAGGCAAAAATACACAAACTATGACCTCAAGCTAAAAAAAGTATCAATACGAATTCAACATTGTGTTTGTAAGGGTAGAATTTATTGAGGAGATATTCCATTTGATTTCATTATGTCTCGCACTGTTTCTATATATATTTTGTGTAAAACACAGACAAGCGGCTCTGAATCTCTCTCTCTCTTCTACACTTCATTCCAAGAAGTTACAGATCGCACTGTTACTACTTGGAAAAGATTAAAACTCAAGTGCACAGATCCTTCTGGCTTGTTCTGTCTGTGTCAGTGACCTTGGAATCAACTGAAAACGCTGGCAGAACTTTGATTTGCTGTCCAACCCAAGAACGTGGTTTTTTTGTGGCTGACCAGATTGGTGTTGATATTTTTACTGCCATTCGCTGACTGTTCTTTGTTATTTATGTTGCCTTTGATTTAGTGATTGAACGCTCAGGTTAAATACCCCACATGGCTGCCATGATGAAGGCTTTGGAACTAGCTGGAGCACTGAGGGTCAGTATACTCTGGCCCAGATTTTTGGTGACTTAGCAGATTCACAAAGGCCTCTCTTATTCACTCCAGTGACTTGCAGTCTTACAGGTGTCCACCAGATGCTGCAGGCAGCCTGTACTGTCCCTTGTATGTCATCCAGGGATGTGATATCCACTTTGGAGCGAGGAGCTGGAACTCTTTCTATGGTGTTAGGATTAAATGTAATTTAGTTGTGCATCATTGAAAATAGGTCGCATTTTGGGCCATGAAATAGCTTTGATGGTACATCTGTTTCAGAAAGTGGACCGAGGCCTGTGTGGCTGCAGACGTGTCTTTAATTCCAGTGGTTTAATTCAAGTATTCTGAGAGATGATGAAAGAAGACATTTGATATAAAACATTATAATACGTCAGTTATAAACACTGTTTGGAAGTTGGTGTGTTTTTGTTCAACCACGGCTTTCAAATTATAGCCATGCATCAAAAGTTGTAAGAGATTCTTGAAAGAATATTTAATATTGATATAATGAAACGCAGAGCAGAATTAAGAGCTGTAAATACAGTTTGCATGTGAAAACTTCATTCTCCTGACATCTCATGTAAACCTGGCAAGAGCGAAGCGGGGTCTGTATCTCATGTCGAGCAGAGCAACTTCACAGTTAACTTTGTGAACAAAGCCGGCCCCCGCCACAAGGCATGCTGGGAAGTTTGGCTGCTGGTGAAAGTGCCTGCCAACATCCAGAGAGCGGCTCTGAAAATCTTTGCAAGGGCTGAAAATGAAGTTTGAAAGTAGAAGTAAGAGGAGCAGCAAAGCAGAGAGCTCTCACAGCTGTAGGCTCAGGCTTTCTCTTAAAGAGGTATCACCAAAACATTCCTCAGTCGTGGACATGGAAATGTGGCTGTACGGTGAAGGGCTGTTCAAACGTACTGTACATCAACCAAGTTAAGGTATATCCAGATTTAGATTTGAAGAAGTTGGTGTGGACTGATTTAAATATCTCACTTTTGCACAGGTTTTGAAAATGTAAATATGCTGCAGAAATAATATTCAAAATAACCAGAGAGAAACAAGTGTTTATGTTGCATTAAATAAGTTTGTTCACTCAACTGTGGTGATTAAAAAAAATATTTATTTACTGCAATAACTGACTAACTTTTTTTTTTTTTAAGTTTTAAGTTCAGAGAATTAGAGTTGGAGAAATATAATGACTGGGTGTAACTTTGGTTGTTAAATAATAAGAATTCTTATAAAAGAGCAGTGTTTTATTGCGGCTATAATTATTTTCCAGATTATGCAAATACCTCGGTGCTCACACGTGTCTCCTCTTGATTTCACACTACAATGGCGGCAGGTGCACTTGTCACTGATGATATATACAGGAATCAATCCACGTTTCTCACATTTTCTGTGATAACCAAAAGACTCTTTGTAGCGTTGGAATTTCCTGTTATCATTTATCTGGATATGAGTAAGCAGAAAGGAGCTTCAATCTCTAGTTTAAGGGCACTTCAACAGGTTGCATGGCTGATGATTGACAGGGATTGTCAGATTTGCCGTGCACCCACAGGGCAAATGTGCAAGGAGGTGGCAACTAAACCCTCATAGTTAAAAGATAAACTAAGCAGGTCTTGGCACAGTTTGCAGTGAATTGTTCAGAAACTTTCTATTCTTAATTTATCCAGCAGAGATTGACAGAAGAACTTTTCTGTGCTGCGTTATTTTACATTAAGAGGTCACTCTAACCTTACACTTTTTACACTTTGCATGTTTAAAGAAGGTTGCGTGGCTTGCTCATGTGTATGTGTTTTTAACGTCAAAATTATTAGCATTAGTAATTTCTGATTTTGAACTCAGGCCTGCAGTGCAGCGTTAGCCAGGCACTGCCGAGCAGAGGCCTGTAGTGGTGGTGGTCAGCTTTGTAGCAGCCGAGGCTCGGCTCAACAGTGGCAGGCAGCCTGGAGGGTCCTGAGCCTTCACTTCACAGCTCCCTGTTTGGCTCTCACACATTGTGCCATTCAGAGCCCAGACCGTATATTCACCCTGCTCTGGGCACCCCACCATTGTGAGAGTGAGTTCATTTGAAAAGCCTTCAGGATTTTTTCGTGTGAGCAAGTCAGCGCTATTTGCATTTGTTCCAGTTTCGAAGATTTTACAGGTCAATTGAGACAGGCGGATATCGAACGTGCCAAAGAGAGTTTTCCTCTTCGTCGTCATCTTCATCATCCTCTCTCGTCTTTGTTTGCGGCAGCCGGTCCCTGACTCTATTTTCTCCATATATTAGGGCTATCTATCAGTGAGTAATAGTCTGGTCAAATAGATCCAGTAAAGTGAGATAAATAGATAAAAAGTTAAAAAAAAAAAAAAAAGCCACTGATTTGACTCTAAAGGTTGCAATTTACTATTAGAAAAGCAGCACTAATACTTTATACTATTTTGAATTAATGCCCTGTCGCCTTACCTTCTGTCACAGACAAGCCTCCATATCTCTCTCCCTCTCTGTTGATTAGGGGCAGAAATACCTTTGTTGGCATCTAGGGTAGCAACAGGGGATCAGATAGAGGAGAGAAGGGTAAGTGCCAGCCTTTCATTCCTGGCTTCCTGGCAGGCAGACTGCAGGCGGGCCGGACAGGGGTTAGTCCAGAGCCAGCAAACCAAGACAGTACTCAAACAAAAACACCTAATCACTTTAATTAGCTTGAGCCTACCTTGTTGGGCTCGCCATCGGGTTTGCTTTCTTGTATGTGTGTGTGTGTGAGAGGGAGAGAGAGAAAGCTTAGGAGAGAAGTTGTTAGGTTATAATCTCATCTCTGCATAAAGGTTCAGACTTCACAATATCTCTTAAGTAGTTCATGAGGGTATATAGGAACTAAACTATAGGAACCAAAATTGTGATAAATAAAAAAAATACTCACAATAAAAGCTAATTGAAAATTATTTTCATAAATGTTGCAACATAAAAATTGTATTCATGTGTTGTAAGCTTTCAAGGCTGCGTTAACTGTGCTAGTTAGCGACCACCAGGGGGCAGAAAGACCCCGAAACAAACGCAAAAGCAATTCAAATTTAGCTTATAATGTTTTGTCATTATGCTTATTTGCATAACTTGCAAAACAGAAGAGAATGACATGGGAATCCCTTTGGAAATGAAGTGAAATGAATGAATGAAAGTCCAGTATTCGCAGGTGTTTAAGCTCTGTTTTGTCATCCCATGAGAAAAATATCTCGCCTCTTTGCTTCGCTAAATATTTGACTTTCTTCACCAGGTATATTAATTTACTTTGGCTCTCGGTCATGTCACGATTGGCTTCCCGCTGGGCAGGTGATGTTAGCATGACGGCATAGTTAGCCTGTGTTAACTGGGAGTGGCTGCACATGGTTTTATACTAAACTGATTCTCGGGATTTTGGCAGTTTGGCGAATTAAACAAATGACTGAAAGTGGTTTAAGTTGGCAGAACTGGTTCTGTAACTTGCATGTGAATTCAAGATCTGTGACACACTCAGTTACTCAATTACACCTGCTGATCTTGTGCCAATGTAGGTTTGACTGGGGCAACAAGAAGAGGATAGTAGTTATATTAAACACTTATCAGAAACTAAAAAAAGTTAATGACGGTGAAAACTATCTCGATATGGTTGTTGGTAGCTTTGAAATACACATTGGATGTATTGTTCAAATTTTTCATCATACAAAGAGTTGGATTTTTCTTGATAGTCTCACCCCACATGAACTGCAGTTCTGATTTTCTCCATTATACCAAAATAACCGCACAACAAATCTCAAAAATATAATTAGATGAACCATTTCATGTTTTTCTCCTTATTTTTTTACATAGATTTGTTGATAATCTGTGCTGTTGTGTTGCAGTTTGTATGAGATGTATTATTTCAACTCATTTATTTACAATTTATTTACTATTTCAAGACCCAAGTACATAGTGACATTTTTTTTAAATGCTGTTGTCATTTGTCCTCTACTCTTTTTGTGTTTCTTGACCAGAATACACAAAGTCATTTACGACTTTTGAATCAAGAACAAGTTTCTAGTTGTCTGTCAGTGGTGATCTCAGGTTCAATATTTAACACCTTGTGGTTGACCACAAAGGTCAAACCCCACAAACTTATGACTTTCATTTGAAGGCAACAAAATTATATCATGGTGGGGAAAATCTGTTCGTGCCCCCTCTCTAAACAGCTTACCATCGTGAGATAATGAGCTCACTAGCTAGGTAACATTAACTCATTAGCGATCAAGCATGTTAGTTAATGCATCCCCAGACAGATCTCTGCAAACAGACTCACTTCCTGCATTTCAATGTTAACAATTCTCAGCTCAGTGCAAGTGTATCAGCAGCTTCAGCCTTATGTGAAGGGGTTAACGTGACAGTCATTGTGGGGGGGGTGTTGTCCATCTGTTCACCGGTGCAAAGGGCCATATCACTTGGTGCTCTGGCAGGAAAGGAATCTGTCCGACTGCGGCGTTAAGACGTCCTGGTCAGTGGGAGGACGGCCGCCTAAAGGATGTGATGTCTCCTCAGCAGACGGGATGTCAGTGGGAGTCACCTCGTCTCTCAGGAGAGAGGTGGCACTGGGAGAGAATAGGCTCTTTCAACATTTAGCTGACGGTCTCATCCAGAGATTGATAGATTACAGGCATAGCAGAGACTGTGCAGGGGTCAAAGCAACAGCGTTGAGATAAAGGTGTAGCCGACAGTGGCAGAGTCATCTATGAGAGAACAAACGCGAAGCTGAACTTGACCTTGGATGTCACCTTGATGGTTCATATGATCAGTTGGCTTCTTTTAAAGGTAGCCAGAAGTGCACTTGTGGCTAAGTGATGCTTATGTTTCCTTGTTTAACCTGTTAGGAGCATGTGATAGTTGGCAATAAAAAGTAGGTTAAGCTTTTCCAACCCAGTAATCCTTGGTTGGTATCAGATAAGTTTCACATGTTTCCTGTACTTGTCTAAACTCTCTGGCACTATATGTGGCAAACCATGGTTTCCCAAGCTGGTTAAAACAAACAGCAGAGATTATTTGCAAATAATAAGTGACCCTGGTCCACTTGTTAGACAGTAGATGGGGCTCTCTCTGTGATCCCACTATGGGGTTACCAGTTATCGGTATCTTCTTTGCAAGCGTCGTAGCCCCTCCTCCCTAATGTATGAACCTGGCAGGACCAGGACGGCTTGGTTCTCCTTTTCCGTGCCCCCTCCCCCCACCAGACACAGTGATGGCACTCAGTGCCAGAGACACCCCTCCCTCCCCTCCCTTCCCTTCACCAACACTCTTCTCCCCTCTCCTCCCTCCCTTCCCTCTCCGCCGCAGGCAGACCCAGGCATGGGATCTCCATCTGTGCACAAAGGAGCCTCCTCTATCTGCATACGCTGCACATAAAAGGGCCTTTTGTCATGAGCTCTGCACACATGACCGTCCGCCTTTCACCCCGCTGGAAAAAAAGATCACTCTCTCCAGCAATCCAACCCCACCCCCAACACCAGACTCAACCCCGTCCCCCGACCCCCACCCCGCCAGATTTTCGTCTGCAGAGAGAGAGAGAGAGAGAGAGAGAGAGAGATCTACTCTGAACTTTGTCGAATAGAGACAACCATCAGATGGGGCTGCTTCCATCACTGCTGCAAAGTCCTTTTTTTTCTCCTCTTTTTCATTTCCCGTTTTTCACGTCTGCCTTCTCTTTTTCTCTCTCCCGGTGTCCTTGTGTGCACTCAGTGTGAGGCATCAGCGCATTATAGCATCTGCCATACTGAAATATGAATGTGCTCTCGTTTTTGCTGTCTCCCTTCCTTTCTGCAGTCTCTGACATTTAAGGGGCATTAGTGGTTGGTTCTGTGCCAGGTTATCCCCCCCCCTCCACCCCCCATTACAGAGGCACAGGCTCAATTGACAGCAGTCCGAGAGCTGATGCTTTTCTCTCCCTCTCGTTTCGGTGCCTCCTGCCTTTTAACCCCTCGGCCCTTCGCTGCTCAGCAGAGCTGGAGGTATTCGTAATGTGTGGAGATAATGACAAAAAATTATCCCTACACGTGAGAACCATATCAAGATGAGACAAGGTAGCATTCTCCGCCGCTGTGAGACAAATGGGCTGCGTGCCATTTTGGCTACTAAAGATGACAGATATTGGTGTTTGGGGGGGATACTGAGCCAGGGTGGGGACGGAGCAAAGACACAGAGGCAGGCTAATACACACTGTCAAGTGCATGGGTGCTGCCGCAAAAAACGCTTTCCTCAGCATTTCCTTTGAAATACACACGGCCCTGATGCCTTGCTCCCAGCCAAACGAGTGTGGATTTTGGAAAGCCCACTTGCTCATCTTGCTGTCGCTGCACACAGGCCTGTGGCGGAACGGAAGGATAAGATTGACTTCTCCCTCCACCACCATGTCCTCTGCATGACCCTCTGCCTCTCTGAGCTGGTGTGAGAGGTCAGGGGCTGTCACGCCGCAGCTTCCTCTCACGCTGTCGTCCACACCTTCAGCCTGATGATGATGATGATGATGGGCCGACCCCAGATTTATTACACACCATCTAGTCGGGACAGTCTAGCATAAGGAGTGCATTTAATTTACATAGAGGGACTCTGAATGTGATAATTTAGCACCAATAAACTAATGTTTGCCCTGTAAGCTCTTTTATGTGTCTGCAGCCATAATCACGAGGAGCAAGGCTGCTTGTTCCCACAAACGCATTAAAATAACATGAGAAATAACGATTATCATAATGATAACAGTAGTAATAATAATAAAACACTGTTTTTATCACACACTTCACACGAAATGCAACTCAGATGACTTTATATGAAAAACAGACAACCTAAAACATTTACAGGCAAAACAATTATTGCACATTTACATAAGAAAGACAACAGACACTTATAATACTTAGATAATTTAAACTGCATTTTCATTTTCTGCGCCCAGAAGCCAAGTATACTTATATATTCTGTAGGACAAAACAACTGCACTGTACAAAAAAAAAAACCTCTGCATGAAGCACACAGACAACACAGGACATAAAAATGACCCTGCACCCTAAAGCTTCAGATTTACAGAAACAACCATTTTGTAGGACGTGCATGTCCTCAGGTGACGAAGCTCTTCAGTGCCTATATTTCCTCCTCCGATGGGCGCAAGCATAAGATTAACAGAGCAAGTCACTGCATCTGTGCAAACTAAAGTGTCCACTTAAAAGACACTGGTCTGTTATTATCTCAAACAGCAGGAAACAGCTTCTGCGTGCTGTAACAGAACGGGTCGTATTTACAGTAATGTGTCGTCACAACATGTCCTCAGATGACCATTAGTTTCAATGCCTGCGTACTGTAAAATACAGACGTAATAAAATAATGGGCAATGTACAGTTATAGACAAGTACAGTATTTGCTATCTTTGAAATTTGAAGCATGCCTTTTGCTCATAAAAATAATATTTAACGGGAATTAAAAGAGCCACTAAATTTGCAGAAATAGCCCACAGAGTAATAAAGCCTCTGTTTATGCAGCTGTCCAATGAAACACTGCTTTTCTCCCACATAGATAAATATCCTTCTGCTAATAACATTAAGCACATCATTTGCAGTCCGCCAGCCCGAGTGGAATTTACCTAATCAGTGTTTTCATCCTTGTCACTTTCAAATAAATATCAGCACTCTGTTAAAGTACTTTTTAAGAATGCTGCAGATTTTTTTTTTTGTTACTGTGCAGAAAGTTAGAAACTCTAAAGCTAAATGATGAGCATCTATTTATGTGTTTTGTGACTAACTTTGCTGTGGTAATCAGAAAAGCATTGTGAAGTGATTCAGGTGGCTCTGTGTTGGAGATGGCACCAGGAGGGGAGCATGTTTATGAAATGGATAAAGCGTATTAGGTGCATGTTATGCTGTTCTCGGTAGAGCGAGGATGCTGCAGAGAGTGTGTGTGATAACAAGTCACGTATGAGGCGTTTGTTGAGGCACTGAGTGTGTATGGCTCGACTGCTGGACTCCTTGCAGCCCTGCGGCGGAGACACAGGCGTTGTGACGTGGCCCCTAAAATGCCAGGCCTGTGCACTCCTGGCTTAGTGTTGAGGGAGAATAAAACAAAATGGCCAAGGCTGTTTAAAGTAGGTATTAGCAGCCCTCAGGGGGAAACTTGCAAAGGGAGAGCTCAGGTATGTAGAAGCCAGGCACAGGCTAGTCAAGTGGACAGAAAAGGAGAATTTACTTTTTTATTATCATGTGTCATTGACTTTTGAGAATTTGTCCCTGCATCACAGTAGATCAGTATTTTTACAGTGTGATTAAGGTGACACCACTTATCTGTGCAAGGTTACAAGGTTTTTACTACATTGAAGTGTATCTGATGGCTTTAATAACATTTTATTACAATAATAGATAGTAACTTTAAATGAGTGCTTGAATTAATATGAAGAATATTTATACATTACAATTAAGACAATAGACAACATTTTTGTGCTTCTTCTGTTTAATATAGCTGGGTCATACAAGTGAAATGCACACCTTCAGACTTCAACAGTGAGGTGAAATCAGTATCACCTTGTTGTATCAGGGTTTTATTTTTGGTCTTGTAATATCAAGACTAAAAAAAAAAAAGCATGTTTAAACATTTATGAAATGCATGGTAATATTTAATTTATAAAGAGATCTGTCAGGACTTTTTGTCTCAGCTGGCTCAAGGTGTGAAAGTCTTAGTTTAACATGTCTTTTTCTCTCGTCTCTGTCGCCTTGTTTAAAGTTTGATGAGCAAAAATAATCGAGAAGCGATTACAGTTCATGGCCCAATCTATGTCTCATAAAAAACACATTCATTTACTTTGGATGCATTGCTATCAGGATTTCGATACCATTATTGATAGTGTAGTCTGATGTGGATTTCTTGCCCAAGCTGCCCTAGTTCGGTGCTGCCATATGAAAGCTGCCCTGATCCAGGACAATATGTTTGGCTGTTGAAGGACTGCCAGAAGTAGTTGTTAGTTACAGTTAGGGCGCGTCCCTCTTTGGATAGGTTGTCCACTCTGAGGTCTGATATCGAATAGGTCCAGAATTTCCAGCTTGTTCCCAGGAGAAACTATTCCTTGTTCTTTTCCTCTTCTCCTCTCAGAATCCTGTAAGAAACAGCAAGGTGAGTTAATTCCTGCTTTATAAAAGCCTTTACATCTATTTTCTTGTTAAGATGAATTTATCCTGCGTTCATGACCTTTCTACAAATGTAGTTTATTTAGAATATGTCTTTAAAATTATTTGCCATGAACTTTTTTTATCAGATTTCTTCTGATTTTGGATTTTTGATTTGTTAACTATGAAGGCAGCAGATCAGGCGTTTGGCACATCAAAAAAAAAAAATCGTATATATATATATACATAAAGATCAATGCCCTGATTTATGCTTTGAGATTAGAAGAGTATAATAAGGCACATTTTAAAACCCTTCAAGTCAAATTCTAATAAAATAAAACTAATCAAATGCAATAATGCATGCATTTACAAGCAATGAAGTAATTTTGAATTAGTGATGTTTCAGATCTGCCACCAAATGACCAGAGATTTTCCTCAAGGGGAAAAAAAGTATTGCATTCAATTATTGGATTTATAATCCTCATAACAAACTGCATTAATTTAAATCAAAACCAGAAAAGCCTGTGATTGTGTTACAGATGCAAAGATGTAATTTACTCCGAAGTTTATCTTCTGAAAATTGAACATGTGTTTATACAGTTTGCAGTGGCTGAAATCTGTTTTCTTCAGTTTTCATGTAACAGCAAACTTTTGAAAGCTGATATAAACACCTTTTTGTGAAACACAATTTCCCATAATTCTTATTAAGTTCCAGTGTGTGTCTCTGCCCAGGGGACAGAAAAATAAAACTTTATTAGACTAAAATGTTTTTTTGTTTTTTCTGGAGTTTATATGTGTATGTATGTATGTGCTGCGGCGTAATTACGATATATTTTGAAGAAACAAAATTAAATAATACAAATTTGATGAAGTTTATACATTAAACCCATATATATTATACATTATTTAATGTTTGCCAAAACAAAATCAGTGTTCTTGATAATTAGGTTTTTTAATGATAAATTTCCTCTTACACCTTAAATCAAGCTTTAGAAAAAGAGCTACGTATTTTCCAGTTATTAATTAAACTCAACTATTTCATTTTGCATCTTTTTTCTCTTTATATCCTCCTGATAAATTATTATTTAGCATTACTCTGTTTTTATTATATATGAGGGAAGCATTCACTGTGAACAACAGCAGTTTGTTGTCTTAATCAGCTTTATAACCCAAAAGCAAATTCAAACCTGATTATGTATTTAAAGAAAGAAAAAAAAAAAAAAACTACATGTACTCATTTTGTAATACATAGATGTTTTATTTTCAAATGTCCAGAATGCATTAAACCGTGAAATTGTTCATTTTCAAATCCATGCTCACTTGTAATATCTATAAGTTTTACATGTGAAGACAACTTTTGGAAAAACAGTTGAGTAATTTTTAGATTCCCTACAGAACCATGAACTTGACCTCCTGGAAAAAAAAATCCCCAATCCTGATATTCTTCTAGTTCAATTAAATTGATATTCATGGTATTTTATTATAGGCTAATCACCAGCACTGATTTCGAAGTTTGTGAGCATGAATTATGTCTCATTATAAGGTATTATTGTCTTTCTGGACACGTAGGGTTAAGATCCTCAGCACGACGTTTTACTTTTACCTCTCTGCTGATGCAAAAGTAATGTTTGAACAGCATGGCAGAGAGAGTTTGTGAAGAAATTCTCCCTGCCTTGCCTTTCATCATATGATCATCTGGAACATCAATACTGCGCATGACTTGTGTCCACCATTTTGTGATGAGAACTTTATTGCACATGCTCCCATTTTATGAACTTCGGCAGAACACGTGCTTTAAAGTCAGAGGTCCTGAAAACGATATATATCTGAATCGATCGGGATTAATTAGAAGTTGTACTCTTTGGAAATGCAGATATATTTTCAGACACACAGACGATGCACAGCCTGCGAATGCAGTGTCTTTTATTTCTAAACAGGAGTGCAGGAGTGCATTCCCACTGCAGACACGATGCAGTGATAATATTGCATCACTTGTTCACGTTTGTCCAGACAACAATTATTTTTTCAAGCCGCGCTGCATCTTGCTGTGATACTCTTCATTTCTCGCCTGCGTGCGTGTGTGTGTGTTCGAACAGAGAGCCGAAAGTGGTGGTCACAGTCGGCTGCCTTAGGTGACTGGTGGGGTCAAAGGCCACGTTGTGTTAATAAGACGTGATGTGCTGCCCTGGGACCTCACTCCCATGAGGGATAACCCCCTAATCGGCGTTAGTTAATGTGTTAGTAATCTTTACCTTCTTAAAGCAAACAGCAGTGGAGCATTCAATGGGCCCGCTTGGCCTACCGTGTAACGCTTTTGACCTAGGGGTCATGGCCTTTGTTCCCCGCTCGATGGGGAGTGCCCTCAAAGGTCTCGGGTGTAATAGAGAAGTTGTTTAGACACGTGCGGGGCTTAAGCAAGACCACCTCATAGACTCTGCTCCTGCTCCTGGAGAGTATAAAGTCTTCCCTCGTAGTGAAGGGATACTTTTGTGGTTAGCTTTTATCCCCTTGAATAAGTCCATTAGAATATACATGTGTTTTTATGTGCCACATATCATGTCTGCTGTGTTGATGTAGTGGTGGTTGCTGACCAAGCACAGAACCACCCCCTCTCTCACCCCCCCCTTCAACCTCCTAATGCCTCCTTGATGTTTGCAAATGACTAAGTGCAAATATAGTTAGTCTTTGCAGATCCTCTGCCCACTGCAATTTCATATTCCTCCAGCTCTCCTCACTGTTTCCTGTAGCCACTGAAAGAAAGCTACAGAAAAACAGTGTATTTATAATGTGTCCTTGTCCTTTCCCCTTATCTCAACTTTCTGCAATAGAGCGTTTTCCCTTGACTGACACTTAAATATGTGTTTAGTGTGTTCTTCTGACCACGACACTCATGTATGAGGCTAAAAGCTCAATCAGTGTGAGACTGAAATTTTATTCAAGGCCCTGATATCATGTGATAATAAATTGAGTTATTATTTTACAGAAGTTGGACACATATGCACAACATTTATACTACTTTATATTTTAACCATTTTTGAACACACTTATTCCTCTTTGTAATATTCTCAATATGCTACGTGCATATGTGAAATGCAAAACTTTGATATTTTATCATGACAAATTTCAGCAGTCGTCTGAGGCTTTTCACAAAATCAACAAAAAAAGATTGGCAGTTTAGAGAGCATTTTTTTTGCTTCTAAAAATTACACTCAAATGATGTCAGGCGAGCCCATAACATGGCGGCGTCTGCCATTTTGTTTCACATCGTGTTATCAATTGGCCTGATTGACTGATTCTGTATCACACAGATGTTGCAGCTATGTACTCCAGATGAAGAGCTGTTGCTTTTCTCTGCTTACTTCCTCTAAATATGTAAGTCAAAGCAGTTCTGAGTTATCAGTTATAAATTTGTGCAATGAAGATTCTAAAAACATTTTATTTGATGATTTAATCAGAAATAAACATTAGTAGCAGCAAAACGAAGGAAAAATCTTAAAGGTTTGCCACTTTTTAGCAACGAATTTCATCGGAAACATTTATTTATTCACTTGAAAAAGTCTGTATTAGTTGCTAAAATATTTTAAATTATGACTACAATTAAAACGTGATCAATCACTGGGAAACGCGACAGAGGAACGATGTTGTGGAGCAGAGTGGTAAGAGCTGGCAGGCGAGCCTGAACCAAAACTGTATCCTCAAATGAACTTTATGCCATGCAAAGTGCAGTATGCACACTAAGCATAAATACAAAGTCCACGTCTTTAAAACAGCTACGTTCAATGCTTGCACCTCGAATATATTCTGTTTTATGATCCACATTATTGCCAAATAAGGCCTCTTAACATATACACATTGCAGCTTTATACATTGAGGCCATAATGAAGTCATGGGTTTCTCAATTGGTTAAAACGCATGGCGAGATGTGACGTACAGCTGCTCTCCTTCTAATAGGATTCTATAGCTCATGCCAATGTAGACGCCTGAACCGAGCTCGTATCTCTTTTAGGGAAGGAGAACAGGGACCAAACAAATCGCAGCCCAGCCTTTTCTTCACCGAGTCGGTGTAAATAACGCTATCGCTTCCCTCTGACCGTCTGCACCTCGTCTGTGTTCGTCCACCTGTGTTTTTTATTGAAACCTGTGGAGCGAAGAGAAGTGCAGAGGGGAGAATAGTTTTTGTGGAGAATCTACTCTCTGTGCTGCTGTAGTGAGAAGGGGAGCCGGCGAGGAACGGGGTGGTGGCCGTGCTATGAAAGCAGCCCTCACAAACTGTGCAGCCTGAAGCAGTAGCAGCCATGTTAGACAAATCTGCGTGAGCTTGAGCCCCACTAATAACGCAGTGCCCTCCAAAACCAACAGAAAGTTTTACAGAGTAAAAGTAAGAAAAGTTTAACCCCCACCTTTTTTTCTCTCTCATTGTCTCTGCTAGGCATGTAGTCCCCTCCTGCCCTCTTTAATTCTCAGCAGTTTATAAAGCAGAAATGCAATCAAAATAGTTCCTCAGTAACAGACACACTTTACATATCTCCTTCCTCCTTTTCTTTCCTTTTAGAGCTCCTGCAGTTCAAGGCCGAGGGGAAAAAGTTGAAGCCACGAGCTCTGCCTTTGCAGTTTTTAGAACCAGAGCCAAAAGAGGCAGGAAGTTGTTGTACAATAGCGTTACAGTAATCTGCCACAAATGGAAAAAGCCGAATGCTGATCGCCGAGTAGAGAAGGTGGCAGAACAGAGGCAGAAAGAGGGAGGGAGGGACAGAAAGGGAGAGAAAGAGAGCTAGCGTGTGTGAGAGAGACAGACGTTACAGCAAAGAATAATCAATACAATCTAAGATGGTGGAAACAGCCATTCTGTTGAGGTCTCTCCCTCTGGTTAACTCTCAGGCTTGCTTACTCTTCATGTAAATCTCTATTTTAAGCAGCACGAATCAGCATCTCTTGGAGGGGAGGGAGGGAGCGGGAGGTGGAGGAGGAGGGAGGGAGGGGGGTTTCTTGAAATTTTCTCTGAACTGTTGAATGCTCTTTGCTGGGCAAGTGGCAGCTGTTTTTCCTCGAGGAAAAGCAGCGAAGTCTCACCCAAAAATGCTTATCAGCCTTTTGACTTTGTGCCAGAATAGCTGCAAGGGTTCAGCTGCAGCTCGCTTTGTGACAGAGCCGGGCGAGGAGGAGGGTCCTAGCCGCGCGTTCTTTGGCACATGTTACTGAAATAAACACTGAAGCTTATCTTTTTCCTGTGTGTACGTGCGTGTGTGTGTGTGTGTGTGTGTGTGTGTGTGTGTGTGTGGGTGTGTGTGCATCTGGTCTATTCTGTGCATTCACGCTAGTCACTGTGGCATGCTAAAGAGTTAATGCACTCCGAGAGTGTGTGCTCCTTTCAGAGTGTGCTCCCAAGACTGTTGCAGCGCCGAGCGCCCCACTACAGCCAGAGATAAGGTTAATAATTCAACCAGCTCTCAGAAGCGTTGCATATTTCAAGGATCCTTCAGCGGGGCCGTCCATTCTGAAAGACCGTGTGTTCCCTTTTTCCTCGCTTTTCTTTCACTAGTTGATATAGTAGCTGAGGTACTGTATAGTGTATCCCAGTATGGCGTGTAAGTGTGTGGACTGCGTCTGCGCACTGCTGGAGGAGTGGATTTCTGTGTCATTCTTCCTCCTCCACCCCTCCCACATTTAGTGCTTTCCACCCTCCCACTCTCCCTCCCTCTCTCTCTTCCCTTCTGTGTCTCCGTCTCCCACCCATCTTATGCTCCCTCCCTCCCTTCCTCCCTCCTTCTCCCCCCCCGTCTCCAGTGCAAATACAGTTCCTTGCCGTGTTGGACATGTGATGAAAAAGTGACTGGTTCGCGCGCTCCGCCGCACCTCCTATTTCATCATCAGCGGAGCATTTCTCCCCTTCACTGTGCGCTCGCTGTCTCCTCCTCTCTTCCTCTCTCTCTCTCTCTCTTCTTTTTCTCTCTCTGTTTCCCTTGCTCCCCTCTTTCTGCTCCAGCCACACGCAAGGGGGAGACTTAAGCTCTGCGAGGGGAAAAAAAAAAAAAAGAAAAAAAGTCTGCTGCTATTTCTACAGTCAGGGCCTCCCCACAGCCCGCCCTTCCATAGACGGAGCTTTTTTTCACTCACTACTAGCTGGATTTTAACCCTCTGCCTCCAACTAGCTGCACAGCAGCTCTGCAAAACCTGGCAACAAGTTGCTTTTTAGGGGCCTTTTCTCACTTTTGGCGCATTGATTTTTGCACCACTTTGGATTTTGCCGCCGTTTCTTGCGTTCTCCTCTATTTTGATATCTAAAAATGTACCGCGTCTTCCTATTTTTTGTCTCCGCTGCTGGGTTTTTAGCAGTATTTATTTAGTTTCTCTCTTTTTGGATGGAAATTCGTCAAGGTGGTGTTTCGCCATGTGATGGGCCTTGTTCCACCTGGACTGCCGGGGCGCCATTTCTGATGGGTAACCTGCTTGCGGTGGGCTCGTGGTCTGGATGACCACTACGGATGACAAGCGGAGAATGTGACCAGTATCTGATCGTGGTCCACATCTGCGTTTTAAAGACATGTCCTTCATCAGCGCCAACGACTGGCATGAAGTACCGCACCTCCTTCGTCTTTTACTGTCTGTCTCTCCTTCTATTTCCTTCCCATGTCCTCTCTCTCTGTCTCTCGCTCTCTCCTTGTTCTCTCTCTTTCACACCGACTCGCTCTCCTAACAGGGGAGTGAGTGGTGTGCTGAGCCGGAGCTCTTTCTGGGACAGGTGCCAACTGCAAACAAAAGACATTAAAAGGCAATAAGAGAAAAAAAAAATTTGTAATTGCGAAATTTCAAATTGTTGCGGCGGAATGTCAGAAGTAGCTTTGCATGTTGTGTCTGTACATGGCGACTTTGTGCTATTAGTGTATGTTTGTACGAAGTATTAAAACTGATTTTTGCGACCAAGGCCGTTGGTAAAGCAGAGGTTTGAATACTTTGCCACACTTATTCTAGTGAAGGCATTTCATTCGGGAAGAGGGAGGGAGTAATGTGGGAGAGCAGCATATAGACTGCTGAATTATTCATGTGCCCAGCCAAGGCTGTGACTGGACTGGTTGTGCTATTTGCATGCATCAGACATGCTGTTTGTCTGTTTGCTAACATTCCTCATTCAAAGACTTGTTAACTAGCAGACAGGCTTAGCTGGAGCCTTGCAGACAGCCTCATGGCCTCCTATTGTTTCAGGCCTCAGCAGACCTGGACCCAGCCGGTGGCAGGCGAGCCGTGCAGCCCTGAGCTTGGGGCTCAGACTGTGGCTGGAAGAGGGAGAGAGCCTGGAGCTGAGATTGAGGCTGGGACTCAGGCACAGCTGTGAAGGGGACAGTCTGAGGGAAATCACTGGGTCTTGCAAGAACCACCAAACAGGAGCTTATGGCTTTCTCTTCTTCTTGACAGAGATGTGAATCAAAGCAGGAAGAGCTGCCGAATTTCGCATCCCGACCGGACTTGCTTTGAAAAATCGGTGAGTAATATCCGTTTTAATATGTGTGCGCTTGCGTGGTTTGGATGGAAGTTCACCCGTGCGTTTGCATCGTTCAGCATTCGATGTTTTACGGGCACCGTGTGCAAATAAACATTTGATGCACTTGAGGTTCTTGCACAAAGTTTCTTTTTGCTCGAGTGCGCATTTATACGTCTGAATATAAAACCCTACGTGCTCTTGTAGTTCAGGAACATGGCCCGCGTAAGAGCGACAGATCTATTCTTTTAACTTTAAAGGATGATTCTGTGTAACTTCTCGCAGCCTTCCACAAAAACTATTTAGTAATGCAAAACCAAAAGTTATTAATAGCACTTTGATTGCTGCCAGGATAATCCTACTTCGTGGTAATCAGTGGATGAGGGGAAGGCCACGATTGTGGAGGTATTTCATATGAGTGATGTGGTCCGGGCTTAGTATGCACTGTATGAAGAGAAGTACATGGTGTACTGATCGTTTTGATCGGTTTAATGTTCTCGAAAGCTTGACTGTCAGCTTAATTTCAATGTCTACAATCTCCATTTCTTTGCATTTGAAGAAGTATTATTATCATATTTGGGGTAGT
The DNA here is from genome assembly GCA_025331565.1 of Holacanthus passer. NCBI lineage: Eukaryota > Metazoa > Chordata > Actinopteri > Pomacanthidae > Holacanthus > Holacanthus passer. The sequence goes on from JAFREQ010000003.1 coordinate 358,892, forward strand.
ATTTGCCAGGCTTGTATTTCACTGAGGAAGACAGAATAGAGAATAAATATAAAACAGGCCATCACTGTGCATTTGCAAGATGTTTTTCCTCTATTCACCTAATTTTAACGTTAATTATGTCATTTTTCGTCTATCGACACCTCACTTCTTTGAACACGGGATTTCTCAATATTTATACCTTGCATGGTAACATTTCTGGCAAGCGTATCCAAAAAATTAAAACGCTTTCGCAATTATATTGATGCATATGAAAACATTGCCTTGTTTTCATTTGCAGAATGTGCAAACCTGAATGAGCAATAAACCTGTGTGAGCAGTGATAAAGCAATTCCACAAAAAAAACGATTGTAAAATGATGAACTTGACTGCAGATCTGTGTTTGTTTGGATAAAATGTTAATTTACTTTGGCTCATTTGACTCTTTGTCAGGTACCTGGTAGTTAGCTTTATCAAATTAATGGAAAATTCAGGTTGCATTAGCGAATGAGGCATTTATATGGCAATTTACAATCCCCAGTCTATTCATAACATTTTATTTGTAGTATTGTAAGAGGAACCAAATACACAGTAATCACTGTTTTCAAATTCTTTTTTTTCCCCCTGTTTTTTTACCTGAATTATCGCAGGTGATTCCTGAAAATCTTCCATTTTTTGGTCTATTTGGTGCTTTGGTTTTCTAATGTCTGCTCAGATGTTCAGCTGCTTATCAGGGTTAATATAAAAGGAGAGTTTTTTTTTGAAGGGCAAAGCCAAGCTGATATTACTCAAAGCTTTTAGGTGATTCAAGCTTCAGGTTCAGCTTTTCCATACATAGGTGATTATGTTCATTCATATGAGTATAAGCTGTGCCTAACTAGCAGTGGACACATGGTTTTGGCTGGCAGAGTATCACACTACTCCACCCCAAGGCCTTTTTGGCAGTGGATGGCAGGAGTCCAGGGGAAGGTTGCATGTTGAGAGGCAGATGGCAGGGTGGTGAGGGTTTGCAGTAGTTTCTCTCTCTGTAAAAGTGTACCTGACCAATCCAACAGCCTGGTACTGCCCACAATGAGGCATTCTGTGCACTGAGGCAAACTTCAGCTTTACTGCAGCTGCACAGCAAAGCCAGCACACACACACACACACATACACACACACACATGCAAATACAAGTTAGGACATACATATTCATATGTATAATTTAAAAATTTTCTTTGTGCAAAATGTCAGATATTGATGCTTTTTTAACAATAGTGAACACGTTTTTATATTCCTGTCTGGTTTTGCCCTTTCAGTGTGTGTTCCTGGCTTGGCTTGATGAAATGGTGTGTTCAGAGTCTTAATTCTTTTAAACCTGTACAACAGTTGCAGACGCCTTTATAACAGATTTTATCATTCAAAATATTTCATATATTTTCAATTTGTTTTTCTGTTTTTCATTTTCTTCACACGGGCACCAGTGTTTCTTGAATACACTGCAAAAGCAGAGCCAAAGGAAGCTGCAGGCCACAGCTAGAACAACAAGTTCCCAAACTTGAACTTGACCGTGGCCTTGAACTTGAACGGGAAAATTACAGATTTTTAATGGAATTGTATTTTAAATCAGTATTTTCCTTAGAATAAACTAGTAACTGCTAAGTTCTGCATGTTTTTGTACACTTGCAAAAAATGACAGCACCTCCAAACTTTTTAGTGCTTATGAACCGAAAAATGCTAAAAGCTGGAAATAAATTATACATGGTGTAAAATTACTGTTCCACAGTGTTCACAATAATTCAAAGTAATTATTATTATATGTAATTAAGGCTTTTCTAAAAATATTTCTATTATTTTTCGTTAGTGGTTAACCTTTAATGTGCTTTATTTAATGTGTATTTAATTTTGACGTATGTGAGCTTTACATTAAAATACAATGTATTCTATGGAGAGAAAAAGATGAAATGTTACAAAATAATCTACTTTCTTATTTTTTCTTTAAAGAATAAACTCTTCAAAAAATTTCAAAGTTTAATCATAAAGTTTCAGAATGGGAATACTTACAGAGTGAAATGCTTTTTCATCAATGTAGAGGAAAATATAGAGAATATATATATATATAGAAAATAAAATAAATGAAAGTGTATCTTTTTACAGTATTGCTTTTAGAGAATACAGTAATACTTCTCGAATACACAACATCAGCATATTACTCTTGCTCTGTGTGTGTGTGTGTGTGTGTGTGTGTAAGACAGTGCATGCATGCATGTGTGTGCACGCTTATGCATGTGTCCACTTGCTTGTTGGATCACTTGCTGATGATTTTTCTAAATCGTTATGGATTTTTTTTTCCTTTTTCCAGTATCGAGGTTATTGCAAAATTGCCTGTTTTTTCATTTTCGATAGCAAAACCACAAATCTGTCAAGTGTCTCATTATCATTCCTCGACTTTTGACGGCTCATCACAAACTTTTTTAATGCAATTATTTTTCTTATTTCAAGCTATAATTCTCAGCATTTAGGGTTTTTTAATGATTATCTAGTTGTGCTCTCACACCAGTGTAGAAAAACGAACATCAAGGCATCTGCACTTGAGTTATTTAATTTCGCATCAGTCCAATTGTTCCAAAAATTGCACTATTTGTTATTCTTCATAATATTGTAACCATTAAAAGTGTATCCGTATAGAAAAGGGCATTTTCGAATGCCTGATTTACTTAACATTAAAAATCTTACTTCACACAATGTTATCTCGTGGAATTAACAGATGAGAACAACATAATTCAGGAGTGTTATATTATAGTTTACTTATGTAATTTAATAGAGATTAAAGATGATATTGATCTCTATATAACTTTCTGAGTAAGATAAGTTTCCTGTTGTAGCAGCACTGTATAGACTACTGTACGTCTCCACATCTGAGTATTTCTGCCAGATACTTTTGAAGTGTTGAGTATGTGGTTTAGGTCATGTGCCAGTGCTCAGTGTATTCTTACTAGTGCAACACACAGTGAAAATGAGTCATTCACCAGTACAACTCAGCAATAAGCCACCAATACACTGCTTCATTTGTTAAGTGGATAAATTGGTATTTAAGATTATGTGATTTTGTTTCATTTATGAGCTCGCTGTGATGTTGTGAATTCCATCCAATTTCCTCCTGGCTAATATGAAATCCAGATTTGGAGTGGTGAATGGGGGCCAAGTGAGCACTCACTGTAAATATATTTTTTCTGCCATTATAATGAAGCCCCTTTTATTTCTGCCGCTAAAACGGTTTCAGCGTGCCGTTTTAAGTACAATTAAACTGAGAAGCCCAGCATAATGAAAGTTATATTGCATGTCTGAGCTCTCTAGAGGACTGTCAGGCCTGGGGATTTGATTGACACACAGCACTGCCTGGGCTGCCTGGACTAAAAATGCATGGGATTTTGGTGATGTTACCAGTTCATCATTTTATTTTCTAGATATTGAATCAAGGGAAAATTATACAATATGTATTCATGTTAACGATCTCTTTACTTATATATTTTTTATAGGTATTGAAATTAGAGTTTTGAAATGAATAAATTTGATTGAATTTGTCAAAGCTTTTTCTGATCACAGGACAATATTATTGCTGCTATTGTTTAATGTGTGAGTCTTAGTGTAACAGAAGCAGCCATAGTTCCCAATTCTTAATATTTCAAGTTTGAACAAGTGGATACTCGCTGCATATTACTTTTAAAATGAAAGCTGAAATAAAACCTGACGTGACATTGTTGCAGTTTGAGAATATGTTTATGTAGGGAATCAATATGACGACTTTGCAGTTCTACCTTTAAGTCCAGTACTTTCACTGTCAGACTATAAGCAGAGGTGCAAAGTAACTAACACCATGCAACAGGTTAGTACAAGCAGGTCACTGCTTGTGGAAACGGAGCTGGATTTAAATTTCCCACTTTGGCAGCCTGGCACATCTAAAGGTCACAGTGCATTCTGCAAAACAGCCTGTGAGACAATTACTTACATTTTACAGCTCTTCTATCAATCATAGTAACATGTGCTCTTTCAGGCTTTTATTTGGCAGTTGACAGTCAGGGGTAAAGCCTGTTCAACTCTCCTCGAGGTGAACGAGAGTCTTGTGAGTTCGGGTCTTTGTGGTAGAAGCTGGCCGGGCTCCCTGTTGCCCTCCTGTGCTGTGTAATGTGGGAGAGCAGATGAGTGGATCTACAGTGGCCACTACAGGCTGCGGCACACTCGTACAGGATCAGCACTCCAGTACAGTAGGAAGTAGGCCAGGCCTGAAAAGAGAGGAGAGAGGCTGGACAAAGAGGCAGAGACCCCGATACGCACACACACACATATACACTGTACATTTTTGTGTTTGGCGTTGTGTGTGTGCGAGTGCAAAAATAATTACAGTAAAGCACAAATTTCAAGGCTCAAAAAAGATTATAATTACAGACACACATGCTGATGCACTCACACACACACACACACATGTCGCACTTATGCACACACACACCAAAGCATCTGAACCTGCTTTTCCTCACTTCTCTCGCCATACATGGAAGCCATTAGTCCATTACCCCGTTGACTACTGAGGATTGGGGGCCATTTTATTCTCCCTGTATTAATCAGGATGTCAGCTGGGAGTGTCACATGTAATTTATCCACAAAACCACAGCAACTCCTCAGAGACGGTGAGCACAGTCATAATGACATAATATTGGACTGGGGGAGAGTTTCGTGGGGTGACAGATGATGTAGATTTTCCCTCCCTGTACCTCCCCCTCTTTTCCTCCAGACGTTCTGAAACAAGACCTGTGCAACTTTCACCTGGATGCTTTACATCATGAGCCCTTCAGCTGTGTTCAAAGTTTTTTTTTGTTTTTTTTTTACCCAAACACAATTTTCTTACACATTTGCTGTAGTCTTACTGTCTTAACTTTCTCGAGGAGAATTTGTCAGAAGTTTCTTTCACCCAACCAGATTAATATTCGAAATCATTCAGATAAAGCTGTTTTCTTTGCCCTTGACCCCTCATTGTATTCAGTATGTGTTTTAGAGGCTCTTTAGTTTGTGGTCTACAGCATCGCGTGTGAGTGTCTCTCAGCACACGTCGTCAGGACAGATACTTGTTTTTTGTACCTGCCAGGCAAAGCGATATTCCAGATAACGCTGGGCTGCACCCACTCAACTTTTCTTTTCCAACGCTCATATATTTCTTCAGCTTTTGGCCTCCGCTGTCGCCAAGGCAATTTAGTCATAGAGAAACTGCAGAATCAGCAAAATTGTTCCACTTGGAGGTAGAGTTGGAAGTGTTGAAAGGCCTCGCCTGCAACTCTCCGACTATCGAAATATTGTAAATCCCTTCCCTCACCTCACCCCCACCTCATCACTTTCTTACTGTTCATCAGAGCTGAATTATGTTAGTGATACACTGGCTCAAGCTGTTATTGTTACTCATTTCAGTGCAGAAAAATAAATATTGAATATATTACGTGCTTTGATTTGTCATTACCGACATTTTCCTTTACTGATTTGACTGCAATTTCTACGGCTGTAGTACTGCTTTGTAGTACTGCGTCATTCAGCACTCCAGTAATGTTTAGATATTCAGGTTGCCTTGTTTACACTGATGGGTCATAGTAGAGTGAATTTCAGGATTCAGAATAAAACACTAACAGAGCACTTCAAAACTTCAGTTTTAATTATCAAAACAAAATATTTTGTAGTAGGGCTCAGCTTAAAAAGTGTATACAGTATATATACTGTGTTTTCTTATAACACTTGCAGCCATCCATGTGGTGTGTACTAATATACTGTAGACTATCTCCTCTGCGCATACTCGCCCAGGCTTCATGAGTCATCAACATGCATGCACACACAAACAACACACACACGCTCACACACAGAGTGCAGTGAGTGCACGGCTCGGACATGAATCTCCCTCCATGGGCTGGAGGAGTTGGGTTACTCATGAGCCCATAAACATGTGCTGGCGGCGGTCCAAGGCACTGCACTGTAATTACAAACGTTCGAAACAATATATAAAAGACGGCAAGGCCGTGTCCTGCGCTGCAATTAGCGTCCTTGTACAGAATTATCACCCTTCAGCAGCCGCCGCCGGCCCGAGCGGGGGCCTTTAATTGGCAGTGTCCTCCTTGGCCTGCTAGAGGACAACCCTCACGTCTCTCTTTATCTCTATCGCCCTCTTTATTTTTCTGCAATCCAAGATTTGACTAACTAACTACCTCTGTTTGCCTCTGCGCCATTTCACCTCCACGCCATGGGCCTGGCATCGCTCGCCCACGCGCGCGCGGGATAACACGGGCACATGTCAAAAGCCGCCTCGTACTCTAATGCCGCGCGGCCTGTACGTGCCCTCGTGTGTGAACGTGAACATACTGTGCCGCATGTGCATGAAAAAAAAAATCGCTCATGATGCTCGCAAGTACACGCATATGCGCCACTTCACCCACGCACATGACACTGTAGGCTTTCAGTGATACAACGTGCCAAAGTGTGTGCACGTATGCAGCGAGTGGGTGCTACTGGGCAAGGCCAAGGCCCTGCCGGAGCTTGTGTGTTGGTGTTGGGTGAGCATGCGGCAGTGAGAGTTGGCCGCTGTACAGGCCAGCAGAGAGGGTGCGGTGTGTTACATGTTCCACTAATGAGTTTCCTTGGCCAGGCAAGACCGTGGGGCGAACTTATTAGTAAACAGGCTACAGAGAGGAGCCCCTCTAGCCCTCTGCTGCTGCTGCTGCTGCTGCTGCTGCTGCTGGCTCTCCAACTGATCACTCTCTCTTTCTGCTTCTCTCTATTGTTTTCCCTTCCTCTCCGCTTCTATCGCTGTAAAATGTCTCTCCCGTCAACTCTGCAATCCTCACTCTCTGTTTTTCTCTCCCTCTCTCCCTCTTGTAGGCACGTGAGATGGGTTCTGACTTCAGCCACGGGCACAAACAATTTGGCCAACAAGTGAAATCACGGACAGACAGGCTGGCGATGGCAGCAGCGTTGTAAGTACTAGTAATGTATTATAAATTTAATATGTTATTTAATGATGTATTTTAATGCGGTTGTATTGTCTCGCGTTTCATTTAATGAGATCAAGTCTGTAATTAGATGCTGCGTAAGTTTCATTTGTTATATGCATGGCATGTAACTTGCTTTGTCCACATCTATTTTCTTTCTATTTCTGAGACTTATTATAATGTGAGCCTGCATTAGATTAAACCATAATGGCTGTATGTTGTGCCTTTATCCCATTTGAGAGGCCAAGTGAAGTGGTCCCAATGGTTTGTTGGTGCACTTGAATAAAAAAAAAAAAAAAAAAGCAAAAACAAACATAATCTTTGGTGCACGTGCCCAGAAAACACTCAGGGTGTATTCTTGATTGTCCACCAGGCAGAGAAAGTCTCTCTGTGCCGAGGCCTGGATCTGTTAGAAAATGGCTTCCACTCTCTGCCTTCCAGCTCTCAGCTCCCCGCCGCCATTTTGTGTATCGCTGCCAAAGTAGTCAGGTAGCAGGATGAGAGGGACAGAGTAAAGTGGGGGGGCTGGGGTGTTGGTGCAACTGGATGCTGCAGGAGCAAATTAAAATAAACAGAGAGGAGTGGTAGGAATTGGAGAAAAGAGGCTCTAATGTGTAATGATAGAATACTTAATATTTTTTTCTGATGGGGGGGATGTTTTTAATTGTTGCCGACTGACTGCATACAAACAAGCAGCCTCCCCTCTGGACCCTTCCCAGCTCTTCTTCTCAAAGGGCTGACCTTGGGTGGACGCCATAAACGGTTCTTTTCCATTGGGGCAAATGTGCTGGCAGGGCCCACAGCTGCATGACCCCCTTCCACCCTCCATCAGTCCTCCCTCTCTCCTTCCGCACCACCCAGCAGTCCCCAGCAGCTTGGCCCCCACAGTAACACAACCTCCCCGCTCATAGCACTCCAGAGCCAGAGTGCATGGGTAAAGCTTTAACCTCTGCTCGTGTACCTGTCTCCACCCTAACCACAGCACGCCTGTTAGCTGTAGCTTCAATCCCGACTGTGCCTGTATCATATGCACTTAGTAACCCCGGGCCCCACCCTATAACCTCGAGCTGCAGTCGCTAGCTGCCTACGGCTCTGGAATTCTGCATGTGCCAGGCATTTGATTACATGTGCAGATGTTATTAAAATCCTCCTCTCATCTGACCCCGAGACCACAGATACTATATCAAGCTTCCAGAAGGTGTCTGCTGCCGCTCCTCTCTTGATCGGCCCATTACTGAACTTACCTGGCAGGCTCACACGAAGTCATGCAGCATTTTAGCATGCGCCATGTTGAGTGATAGTGGGAGAAAGAGTGAGTTCAAATGGACATTTCAGGAATTGCATTTGTCATGTGACCTACAATTTAATCATTTACACAATATAACTGATGTAGCCCAATTTACTTTTGGAACATTTTCAATCCATCTGTTTTTCACTGTGATTTTCTTCCATTACCTACCACATTCACAATGGAATCTAACTATTGAGAACACTTTATTATCCTTAGGGTTTTGGTCATTTCTAGCTGATCAGTCAACTTAGTATTATCTCATGGAGTTGGTCACATCAATGATTTGGGTGCCTTTTTTTTTTATAACTTAGCAGGGAAGCTGACCACTGTGCCAACCTCATAAAACATTCCTTGCAAAAAATATCAAGCAGAGGACGTCAGCATGTGTATATCATAAATGTACAGAAAATGTGCCTTGTCATTGGGGCAAACATATTGACAGCACACACAGATTAGCAGCACATGAGTGTATATCTGGGTACTGTATCTGTTTATGGCCTGAAGCGATGCTGTAAAAGCTGCTGTAGTGTATCAGTGTGCATCTCTGCTGGCATGTAACTGATTTAGACTCTAGGTGCAAAATATAGCAGAGGTCCCTCCAGCAGTAAGACCTGGCCTATTTAGGCCTGTCACAGACGAGCTCTCATTGAGACAGACAGACAGTCAGTCAATGGCTTTGCTAACAGTTCAAAATGCACTCTATCCCCTTTGGCTCCCCGCTCCTTAATCTGGCCATGTGTTTGCATATGGGACACAGTGGCCTCCATATTGTGTTTGTGGAATGAATTATGAATGCTATTGCATAACCATAGCCTGTTTCTAGGGCATATCTCTACAGCATCTACCCAGAGACCAAAGCATGAATACATTTATCCGGCCTAGACCTCTTGGAAATGATACTATGAAGCTGGCCTGCCTGCGTTTGTTTATGGTTATATAGAGCAGATGGCCATGCAACATGGTCACATATCACACACTGGCTGCCTCGCTGGCACTGCCACTCACATAAATGCTTATAGGCAGACATGTAGGACTATTTGAAGGGGTTTCAAATCCACAGAAATTCATTCATTATTCCTCTATAACTCACAGAGGGAAAAGTATTAAATCTCTTTATCAGAGTACATTACTGTACGTTCTCCTTCGTGTTGGCAGCGGTCCTGGAACTATATGCACTGGCACTGATAACTGCTGCCAAATCAAGCTTTTCAATGCTAACTGTGGTTAACAGTGCTGTATTTACAGCCTTAGCTTTCAGCTGTAACTGCTCACTGTAGTGAGTGTGACTACGGCCAGCTGTAGCCTGAGGGTAAGAAGCTCTTCAAGGTTACAAACTGTACAGATCCCTGTCTGCCTACTCTGGCCCTCTGTCTGTCAGCTGAAGTTCATATCCAGGGAGAAAGGTATTTGTCCCACCCTCTAAATATAGCTGGCGACAGATGCAGCTCGATGGGGCACTGCCCAAGCTGAAAGGGGCCCTGCAGGCAGGCCAGAGCAGAGCTGGGCATGCAGACGTGTCAGGACTATAGACTTCTTCTAATAGACAGCGGCCCGAGGTCACCGGCAGCCACATGGCAGTGCACGTTTCACCAGCTTCCATTAGCATGGCGGCACAGAGACTGAGCCTGTGAATCTTTACATGAGCGAAAAATAGACAATATTTGATGTATTTCTATGAGATGTATATTGACATAGGGCATTGTGGATGAAAGTCACAAACTTTTTGGAGGAAAACATCTTCTAATTGACGTCATGAAATTTGTCCTCCGGCTCGAAATCTTTTGATGCATGACCATGATTTTTAGTGCTTATGTGTTGTTGAATTTGATTAATGCAGAATATCCATTTGATCACAACAATGCTATTAACCTTTTAACCCTTAAGTCGGAGCGGCAGCCATGGGCTCTTTGCTGGTTCCACTGTATAAATTTGATCAAGACACAGATTTGGTTTTTTGCCTGTGGTTGTAGCAAGGAAAGCCATTCAAGCATGCGCAAAGATCTCCTGATATAAGAAAATAATGGATAAGGTGAAGGCCAAGAATGCCTCAGAGTGCAATTTTGCCCTTTTACCAAAGGTTAAGGTACTAAAGTTATTAACAAAACTTTAAACTTCCTATGATTAATGTGGATTCATGTAGCACAAAGAATCAGTGTTTTTTTGTCTTTCCAGCCTCATATAGGCTCAACTACCGTAAGGACTAATGAGAACAATGATTTCAACTGTTAAAGTCATCATGTTTGAGGCATCCTGATATGCCGTTGTAGTAGATACCTGCCAACCCTTTATAAACAAGTAGTTTCCGTGTAGACCTTTCTATAGGCGTGCACCCTGCTGTGCATCCTGCAGCCTTGCCTTGTATGTGTGCGTACAAGTGTGTGTATGTTTCTCTATGTACATGTGACTGTATACTGTGTGTGAGAGATGAGAAGCAGCTGGCAAGGTTGGGCTGAGTGGCCTGGGCGACCCCTGCTGCGTGCCCTGTCATTACAATGATTGGGGTCGTTTTTTACCTCTAAAGATGGGGCCGGGGGGCCGCGCTGGGATCAGCTAACTCTACCGAATCCAGCCCTCTTCACCTGGCATGTTTATGGCTCTGCTGGGGGATGGAGGGACGGAAGGGGGGGGGTAAGTCACTGGGGCCGGTTCATCTCACAGGCTGACAGGCAGACACACATATTATGCACATAGGCGTGAGTACATATACACTCCATCACACATGTATACATACCGGTATGTTGGTCCACACACAGAAACACACTGCACCTACACAAGTACATACAGTATGCATACATTAATGCATACCTGTATCTCGTACACACACATACACCCATAGGCACATGGTGTACAGTATACTGAATGTACTGTACTGTACTGTACATTCAAACACCTTCATATGAACCCATACATACACCTATAAACTCCCTCTTCTTTCACCCTCCTCACACACACACTCACACAAGGTTTGCGAGCTCAATATCTGCCTCATGCAGAGGTGACGGGGAGGTCAGCCTGTCTGACTTTGAGCAGAATCCCCCTGTGGCTTGCCCCAGCCATCCCCCCTGGCATGTGTAACAGGACCTGCCCATGCAGTCTCTCCTCTTCCCCCGCTCCTGTCCTCCCCCCTCCTCCCGCTGCCTCCCCCCTGGCCCTGGTATAAATAGATGGGTCATGCCTGCTGTGCTACCCAGAGGGGGCTGTGGGGGGGCACAGAAGCCATGCTTCCCTTTATAAATGCTCCACCGTGTCTATCTGGATTCCTCCTGTCTGCACTTGTAGTTGGGCGCGCATGTAGATGTATACAGACAAGAGAGAAATATATGCGCACAAGCGTCGAGGTATTCCTGACCACACACCTGATATAAGGGCAGCCACACATGTATAAACACGAGGACTAATGAGCACATATACCGAGCGTAAACATACTTGCAACTCAGCCATAAGTGCTCATATAATCTCTTGATGCTAAAAGGCACCAACAAAGGCCAGGCTAAGGAGAAGGTAAATCTCAGCAAGAGAAGAGTGCAGTTTCTTGAAACTCACCAAGTGAAGTGCTTAAATAAAGATGGAGAGCAGGCTACAGTCACAGACTTTCTGCACTGGATATCATTGTTAGTGAAACCTGGGTTTTGGTGCAAATACCTTTTCGTACCTTCAGTAATAAAACATGTTTTTCTACAAAACCTTTAAAACGCAAAGTACAGGCAGCTTGATAATAATTATAATATTAATGAAATTGTCAGGATTTGGCAAAATTATGATACAGAATAGGTGAACAACACTATCAATCTAAGTCGACATTTGATGCCAACTTTCTGCACTTGAAATTTTGCAATGTGCTACAGACATTCGCACGTGTCTGTGTACCTGAAAGGCACTGAGGTTTGACACAAAGCCCTATTTATTGGTCCTGCACATGCCGAGAAGGTCAGTGGATGTGCATGATGTCTTTGTTTTTTAAAATGTATAATAAAGATTCAATGAAGAAAATGTAAATGTTTACAACTCAACAACCCTAAAACACAGGTAAAAAATTGAACAAGTGGAACCACATACGCTAAACAAGTGATTTAACTGGAATGTTTTTAATTATTGTCTGGTGGATGAGTAGAAATTTACAGAAAATAATGAAGATTCTGGATGCATCAATGTCCAGCTTCTTTTTCCCAATTGCCCACCGCACTGAGTGACCACAGACCACCAGAACCCCAAAGATCAGGTTACAAGGTTACAGCACTCCAGCCCATCTTACTATCACTGCAGTGAAACTCGGCTTCGGTATTGATTGATAGGAGCTGTAGCACTTAGACTGAAGTGTGATTGAATTAGAGTGGCTTTTTAAGCAGTGTGTGCCTTTCCCTGTGAACGCTGTGTGAAAATGTGATGAGGTAAATGAATATCATGTTTTGCTTTTCCCCCTAAAGGGTATTTTTCCGTGTTCGTGTGTAAATGTGTGAGCACATGTGCCTGTGTTCCAAACTGTGTCCTTACATGTCTGTGTATGCATTTGTTCATGCGTTGTGCCACAGTTCGAGTGTGTGTGTGCTGTGTGGCGTTATGAGACGATGAGGTGTAGAAAGCAGGACTTTGCACCCCAGCGCTTCTAAACAGCTAATGGAGGTGCGAGGCTGAAGCAGTGTATCGGTTACAGACGCTGTGCTTTCAAGTGAAGGAGTGCTTGCTGAGTTTGCACAATTTTAAGAAGGCTGGATTTTCAGGTCGACAAGCTGTTAGTATATGAGGTGTTTTTAGATTGCATTGCATAACTGCATAAAGAGTCCTAAACAAGTATGCTCACATGTGTGCGTGCTTGTTTGTGTGCTTGCGTTGCATATTGGTCCTCTGCTGCATGTGTGTGTGTGTGTGTGTGTGTGTGTGTGTGTGTGTGTGTGTGTGTGTGCGTGCGTGTGTGTGTGTGTGTGTGTGGGTGCGAGTGTGAATATTTCCCTGTCACTGGATGATAGCAACTGGCTTCACTTGAAAGCAATAGCTTTCCTGGACATGCACTCTGTTGGTCAGGACCCCAGAGCCTTCTACTATATTAGATTGAAGTATGTCCAGTCAGCAGACTGAGAGGACAGTGTGCCTTGACCTTACCTTATGAAGTGTGAACCCCACACCGCTGAGCGTTTTGCAGGGCTGCACAATGAGAATAGCCTGTGATATGAGGACAGTTTTCTACATGTAGCTACTGCTTTGGCACTTAAAATCAAGACATACTAAAGATTAAACTTTGCTTGTTTTGATGAAGTTTTGAAAAGGTTACAATGTGCAACTTCATTTGAACTTCATATTTTCTGCATTCATCTAACATTTCCGGTCTTTTCAATTCCAAAATTTGAACCGTAAATTTGTTTCATGAACTTTAAGTTAAGTTTGGCAGTATCTCTCTATGTGGCGCTGTCTCTTCATTACGTTCTGTAATGAATGTTTATGTCTACATGTGTGCATCCTCTAGGTTGCCATACTGTGTCTTTCCTTCTGCTTGTCGCTGGCTGCAAAGTGTCTGTGTGCTCCTCGTATGTGTCTGTTACCCTCTAAGGGTGTGTGCTTGCGCATACTTACAATCCACTCATCCACTGCTATGGTGTACTGTAAGTATGGCAGCGTTGAATAATGCAAAGAGCCTCAGACTCACCACTGAGCAGACACAATGGGGCCTCTCAGCTCAAGACATACCGTTCTGTGTTGTGCTGCGCTGTACATTTGTGCCTTCACACACAGAATAATATTACTGTCGAGGTCCGTGCTGACAAAGATTACCCTGATATGACTTTGTTTCAGCAGATTGTGTGACAAACATGCAGGATGGTGTGGTTTTCTCACACAAGTATGAACGTAAATCACAAGCAAACCCAGACTCTCAGTTTTCACCTGAGAGTCAGAAACACTCTTGTAAAGACTGTCAGCCACTGAGGGTGTTCGCAATTGATCCCATCTAAAAGTCATTGTGTTGAAGTATTTCTCTGTTTCCTTTGTTGCAGAAGTAGCAGATTTTCCTTCTCGGAGATTTTCAGACGAAGGCTACCTGACATGCTCCTGATGGAGGAAGGAGGCGATATGCCAGCGCACCCCCCCCCTCCCCAACGCTGCGTGCTACAGAGCAGGTGAGAAACATTAACAGCGGCAGCAGCTGCGGCTCTCTGCTCCACACATGTGGGCCAGGACGTGAACTAGCTCGAGCTCGCCCACTGTCAACACTGGTCACTAATGTTAACACTCTCCTCTCTGAGCCACTCAAACACTGCTGAGAACAAAGGGAGATGGAATCAGTACAGATTTTAATGTGTCGTCATTTTGCAATTTATTATATGTTGTGAATAGTAATGTTTCGCTCCCAATCTTTTTAGCTTGTGATCCATTAAAGCAACTTTTACATGTAACTCCAGGTTGGGCATTTTCTGAGATGCAAGCAGCAAAGAGGGTTTTTTTGCTCACACATTATTTAATTTAAATTATTTTTAGAAGTCTGACAAGTTACAACTTTCACATATTTCACAATAAAGCAAAGATTAGAAATAGTGGGGAAAATTTGTTTTTTAAATATATTTTCTATCATTCGCATTGACCAAAAAGGAAATAATATTTAATTAACAGAACAGATGGATGTCACAGTACCCTTTAAGTTATTTACTGGTCACATTTGAATATGGAAATATCTTGGCTATTAGATTTGCTTGGGACATACGCACCTTGTTGGATCATTTGAATTCCCCCTCGGCTCGAGCCATGAACCGAGTGACCCGGCCGTCACGTTGTGTTCTGAAGGCGCTGACTCCAGTCACGCTGGTGAGCTGTCCCGGAGGAGAGTGGCATGTGTATTTGTGTTTCTGTGAATCATAACCGCTGTTTTGTATTCATTGAGGTGTGTCAGAGCGGATTACCTGCATGAATGGGGACCTGAAACGACTTTGTATTTAAAGACTGTCCTTTGGGGTGAGGTAGTAGGTTGTATAGTTTTAGGGTCGTACCCTTCCTGTCAGATAACTATACAACTTACTGTCTTTCCTGAAGTGGCTGTAATGTCATCAGATGCCATTGTTGGAGCTTTTGGATCTGGATCAACACTGGAATGTGCATGTTTTACCCACTGACAGCTGAGATAACATAACTCATTTGCAGCATTTTATCGAGGTAGGTCGTTGTAGATGCTTCGGGTTTTCCATCTCGGGAGATTCATGGTTGCACTTTAAGAACTTGTCAATAAAAATGGCTTTTTATCGTAAGTGTTATATTTTGCTGGTTTTCTTTTGTACCAAACACAAATATTTTCTTCATAACTCATCAGACATTGTATATTGTGTAAACGTCTATGCAAACCTGCTCTTGCATTATTCTTGTTTCCTCTTTCCTTACTTCCTTTCCTTTTGCTTTCTGTCTTTTTAACCTTTTTTTTCCAACATATGATCATCACAGCGTTTTAGGACATTTGCCAAAACTCTGTGGTTTGTATCCTCAAACTGATAAGCTCTGACTGATTGTAATGTTATATGATATGAAGTGTCACATGTGAAATTGTATGATGATGTGTACAGTGTATGTGTGTTACTCCATGTTACATCAAAGCTCGCCAAGCTGTAGGACCTTTCTGATGTTCGAACGGGATGAGGTAGTAGGTTGTGTGGTTTCAGGGTAGTGATTTTACCCAATCAGGAGATAACTATACAACCTACTGCCTTCCCTGGAGGGCAGCAATACTTCACCTTACAGACAACAGGGGGCGTCCTGTTCACAGAAAAACCTCCAAAATCAGCAAACCAAACCGGAGCCACCTCTCCATTTCTTACCTGGAGCGTGAGTCTCCTCAACCAATCACAACAGCCGAGAGGACCAGCAGGTAAAGTCTGTTCAATGTGTGATTTGTTTTTTTCTGCTTCAAACATTAATAAAAAAATTAGATGATGAATCAGTTTGGCTTTTGTTTCCGTTATTTGATTTATTCTCACTTCCTTAAAATTGACACTTCAATTTTAATGTTTAAGACTTTGAGGGTGTTTGCAGTTAAACAACTGTATTGGTGCCAAATGGTTTGCATGCAGTACGTGTTTTAGTAGTGTTTGCTCTCTTCTAGTGAAAGTCAGAACATCAACTACCCAAATAACAGACCTCACATCATTCACCAAATTCTAGAAAATTTTCGGTCGGTTCTGATCAGTTCATCCTGTCTGGCCAACATTTTTATCACTGTCTTTTGAATGGTTGGAAATATCTCTGAAAAAACCCTGACGTGACTACCTTCATCTTTCCCTGGGATCAGACAGCAGCCCAGACACGTCCTGAAACCCCAGAGCAGAGCAGATGGGAAGAAGAGCCATGGCACAGTCTCACCTTCTGGGCTACAGCGTGATTCAAATGGCAACAGATGATGGTTACAGTACTCTTTCTCTCTCTGGCCAGCAGCACACATGAATACACACACACACACACACACACACAGATAGATGACGAGGTGAGTGCCAGCCGGTATCAGGCCAAGTTGGGGCATCAGACGTGCCTCAGCGTCTGAGACTGCAGCTCTGTATCTCGTGTCAAGGTCAGATTTGGGATTGTCATTCGCAGTGAGAGGCCTCGCTCACCCCTGCACCTTCGCTGACCAGTCATATAACCAAGGATCAACTTCGTGTCAGAGGTCACACACACATTTCTACTGTACACACTCGTACTGCCTCGGTTTGCACATATTCTGCGCCTCACTTTGCATCTTCACCAAGTGTCTCCAACACAACGACATGGATCATTTGACCACACAACACGAGGCAGTAACGTTGCAGTGTGTGAAAAAAAAAAAAAAACACTACTGTATCCCATGTGTCTAGACCAGTGTTTTGTGTTTGTATATGGGCTGCTCTCGCTGTGTCCCCCTCCAGCCACCATATTGAATTGATCCGAGCCTTGGCCCTGGTGATAGGGCAAAGTGAGCTGAATACTAAGCCTGATGAGACAATGGCTCTGTGTGCATCATGTCTCTGGGGTCGCATCTCTTAAAGGCCATCCTCCATCCTTCATCTGCTCCTGCCTCACGGCTTCACCGAAAACACTGCAAAAAGCTTTGACGTCCGCCCGGGGATATTCCTTTCCCATGCAATAAGGAACTAATGAAAAGCTTTCCAGAGTCAGTCTGAAACACATGAGTCAGAATTCAATAATATACTGTTGTTTTATACAAAGTTGCCAGGAGTTTGACAAGAATAACACTCAGAGCGCTGCTTTTCTGAGCCTTTATATGATGTCATGGCTGTATAAATGGAATAGTGTTATTGATCGAATGTAAGTGGATAGGATTGAGGGCTCTGTGTGGGCAGGCCCCTCAAATAAACCACTGAGCAGAGTGCATTTGCTGAAATGAAGAAAAAGCTAAGCCTGCATCTAAATAGATTCAGCCGCATTAATCTGTGACACGGTGATTATGAAATGTAATATTCAGCCTGAAATGTAGGGCAAGGAAATGAAATTATTCGTTTCCCTAAATGTATTTCACCCATGTTCATATTTAGACTTTCTGCACATAGAAACAAACAATTTTAATATAATTATTCACCTATATAACTTTAAGAAAGGCAGCTTCAGGGCCTCACTCACTTATACATGTGGCCAAAGCGCCACCTAGTGGATACTCATTCAATATTCTCCATATACAGTATGTTTGCACCTTTTTGCCTATTATTGTCAGGCTCTTTCTCCACATTGTAATCTTACTGTTGTTATTTCTGCCTACAACTAAAATAATTATTTTTATTATTAATTAATCTTAATCTTATTCATATTATTTTCATTATCAATTAACTGGCAAGGTATTTTCTTGATTAATTATTTGCCCCATGACAATTACCTGAAAATCAAGGTGATGTTATCAGATGTCTTGTTTGTTCAAATAACCGTCCAGAATTAAAAGATATTTCATTTACTCTGATTTAAGATCAGAAAAAGTAGTAAATTCTTACATTTCAGAACCTGGAACTAGTTGATTTTTGGCATCTCTGCTTAGAAATGACATAAACAATTAATTTATCATCAGGGGAATTGCAGATTAATTTTCTGCTAATCAGCTAATTGATTGTTTGGTTTATCATTAGAGCTCTACCTACACAGTATGTATGACATTGGTTGCATGTCTGTCCATCATCCTGGAGGTGGGATCTCTGCTTTGTTGTTCTTCTACAGATTTATTTTTCCCCATTGAAGAAAGTCTTTGGATAGAAGGCGCTGTAAAGCCATTAGGGGCAAGTTTGTGATTTTGGTGCATATAAATAAAACTGACATGGCGTGGGAGAAAAAAGCAATATTAATGAATTGATGAAACATCTACTTTCTTGCAGGCATTTAATTATCATTCATCACTTACAGTGTCATTAGGCTGCTTCTTGAATGAAAATCTAAAATTGTAGTGTGCCTTAAAACTGGATTAAAATTGTGCAGGTGACCTTGTGACCATGTGCAGTTTCTCAGCAGCAGGTGGCAGCAGAGATCTGTCTGCTGTTTAACCTCAATGTTGACCCACTTACTGCTCTTCAGTGGGTCATCATATTAACCCTTGTCTAACAAAGTATATAAAAACTGCTAAACTTTAATGTGTGACTAAAAACTTACACTTACATTTTGGCTAAATTGGGGTCTTATAATATTGATGTGCATTCACACTGTTACCAGAGGATGAAACACATAAGTACAATCAATACTGGAGTAATAGTTTTTGCAAAAATCTGTATGTGATGCTATGATTCAGTTGAAGCAACAGTTTCAAAAAAAGGCAAATCCATGAAGTTAAGCTGGACAGCGGAGTCTTCTCTGAGGATGGGTGTCATTTTATAACCATCAATTACTTCATCAACTTTTTTGCTTCTTCACAGTCTGTTTTATTACAGCTAGGTTCAGTTCAGGGACAGACATGTTGTAATGGGGCAGTTGTCATTATATTATCCAGATGTGGAAAGCAGTCCGAGTCTCCCCTTAATTGGGAAACCAGCTGCTGTCCAGACAGAATGTCTTAACCGTAGCCCATTACTGTGGACCGTGTTTCTGTCTGCTCTCTTGAGCCGTGTTGCAACGAGCCGTACAGCTTCTGGGTCTAATGTTTCTCCATGTCCTCCTCACGTGGAGAAATCACCAGCGGCTGTGGAAGAGCTCGGTGTGCTGCAGCTGACATCTGTGTGGGTGGATGTTTGACATTCATCTGTTTCGACAAGATTTTGCATTGACTGATTTTATATTTAATGCAGAGCTGGACTGCAATGGTCGAATATAAGTATGTATATATAAGTACATTTACTCAAATACAATACAGTTTTGAGGTACTCATACTTTTATTTACTTTACTGTCCTTCCTGATGTACCACCAATATGTAAAATATGATCCATTGTTCTAGATGTAACTATCCAAAAGTGAATTAAGTTTGACAAACCAATCCAAACTCAGGGTGCATTTGGATGGACAGTGAATGAAATTTGCCTTGTCTTGAGTTTTATTTTATCAGAATATTATTTCCAAGCTCAAGACTGAACTTTCATGCTTAAGTAAAAATCAGAAATCAGCTCCTATGTCAACAGATCTATTTCAGTGACAATGGAGCAAACTCCATCCAATGATTAACAATCGTGGGATATGGTCGAAAGCTCCAGAGAGAGCTAGTAAGTTGTCTTTGACTTTGGATTGTTTGCTCACATTTCAAGGTCAAGAATGAACCTTCATGTTTAGTAGTTAAAACTGTCGGCACCTTAACCAACAACAACATTAAAATGCATCACTATTAACAACCAATAATATAACATGTAACACTATAACTCTCACAGAGGCCTTTTTTCTACAGGATTTCTGAATACATATGTATTTTTATACTATGTCACATAGATACATGATCTGAATACCAGTACCATATATCTAATGTCTAATGTTTTTTTCATGTTCTCATCATATGGAGAAATTATTATAGGTCAGATAAAACTGCAGACCATAGAAAGGCTCAGTGAGCTGAATCTCAGATAAATCAGTTCCACCAGGATTTTACATTAAGACCCTCACTTTGAGTTAAAGCGATGCACCACTGACAGGGTGGGGGGAATTTCCCTTTTCCTTACCTCTAATTCCACATGTAGCTGAGCTGTGTGTGACTTTAATTGCACTTTGGCGGCTGAAACAGGCTTTGAACACAGATTCCCCAGTTGGATCCTCCAGAATCTTCTTCAGAAATTTCTTTATGTTAATGGTTACTTTGCATGTTCAGATTTCACTTGCAAGACAGATGATGAGCTTATAGAATATGCATTTCTTATAGAGCCACCGGCAATTTGTTAAATTAGCTTCACATCGATCAACCGCAACATTAAATTGCTGCTTATGTGAAAAGGCATGAGATGAAGCATAGGTAACATACTGTGGTATTTCTTCTTCTACTTCAGTAAAGGATCTGAATACTTCTTCCACCGCTGTGCGAGGAAGTGCTGAGTGTGCGTGGATGTTGTGAGGGGGTCCACTGTGGTCCCAGGACTCATACAGACCAGCCAGTATCTGCCTCCAGGCCTCGAGCCAAGCCGTGAGCGACGCCCACATTGCTTTGCCTCAGACGTGGACAGAATGTGATGGGGAGCTGGGCCGGGGGAACGAGATGAGGAAACAAGAGAGCGGAGAGATGCAATCGACAAATGGGGTCGCACACTCAGCATCTGGCATGAGCTGAGAAAACAGAGCTGCTTCATTAATGGGCAGTTTATTGCAACAGTTTGACTGGAAACCCTCACGAGTTGGCCCGCTGTCAGTGTGGAGCACAATGTTTTCTCCAGCTGCTGCGTGATTCTCCTGAAAAGTGCAAAGGTTTTCTTGTGCACAATTAGCAGGGCCATGTTCTGGTCAAGGTCCCAGAGACTATATCATGCTGGAAGGACATGTGGAAATTTAAAGATGTGTTCTCTTTTGGTTGGATTTCAGATAATTACGTGATCTTGTCAGACTCAGTTCTGTAGTTTTCACATGACAAGGCCTATTTACAAAGCAGACAAATCCCCCTTAAATTCAAACATGAATTTTGTCTGTTTGAATGTGTGGATGTACAGAATGATGCATGTATCGTGCAGACACTAGAAGGACATTTTCACATTCCTCTAATGAAGAGGAAAGTGTCTCTGTGCTCACTTATATGACTTGTCAGTAAAGTAGGAGACATCTTGCATCCAGAAGTTTTGCAACAAATGATATGTACATATTCATAGATGCTCTATTTTCCAAGAGAGAGAAGGAATAGTGAACAAGTCTTTTTAAATAGAAAGGCTCGTTCAACTCCCCTGGGTTCAACTGTTCATGAGGAAGAACAGTCTTGCATATTATGTATTTCTACAAAAGTTAGTCGAAGCAGACTGGATTCATACTCTGTCTATTATCTATTCTTTGCACTATCATTGACAACCCTGTATAAATAGTTTACGGTAACAAATCAAACTTGTGTATTGACATTGTCAGTGGTTGAAAGTAACTAAGTACATTATCTTAAATACCTTAGACCTCATGTACAAATTTAAGGTATGTGTACTTTCCACTTTATGCTACTTCATACTTACACCCCAGAAACATTACACTTTTTACTGCAGTACATTTATTTAACAGTTGTAGTTACTTTTCAGATTACAATTTCACGTATAATCATCTTAAAAAATACAATGCATTGTTACAGATTAAACTACCCACCAGTTCAAATCAACTCCATCTCAACTAGCTACAACATTGATATAAAGCTAACACGTAATTGCATTAATAATTACGGCCTGATAGTGTAATAATGTAACACTGACATGGGTCATTCTGCAGTACTTCTTTCCCCCCCAATATGTTTATTAGCATTTTAAACATACAAAAGAACACTTCAACAGTTTCAGATGCAAAAACACAGATACACACACACACACACACATTCAACTCACACAAATATCAGATTGAAAAAAATGATTAAATGTTACTTTATGCACATTGTCTGATAATACTTGTAACTCTTATTTGTAATAGAGTAGCTCATATTGTGTTGTACTGTAAGTAAATGATCTGCACACGTCTTCCACCTCTCAGATACATGTTCATCTTTGTTTAGCTTGAGCTGTTTGTACATATGTGTATCTCCCTGTATATGATGATACACCTTTGAGGCCAATTAAATTCATTCAGATTCTGATACAACTACTTGTCATTAAATTTTATACTGTAATTTTCTTTCTGTGGTGTTTTTGCAGCCTTTCTTTGCAAGTTTTAGTATTCATGCATATCACTGCATTTTATGTTCTAATTTTACCCATTATTTACTTTTTGTTGCATGATCCAAAGCTCTATTGAGCTGAATTATGTTGAGAGCAAAAGAGACACTTGGGTGACCAGGTGGGGGTCATGTGAGGACACTAGCCTCTGTCCACTCAGCTCCGGATCATTGCACCTGATTGTCACATTTTATTTTTGCAATCTCTGCTTCCTTTGCTCGCTGTTTGATTTGGCTCTGCAGGGGGAAAAAAGCCTTTCAGAGGATGGGGACGCTTTTCTTCCGGACCCTCTTGCTTTAGGGGGCGTCCGTCTCAAGGGAAACCGCTGCCCTCTTTCTATTCGCCGAGACTATAGGTGTGTCAGGGGGGTGTGCGCGCGCCCTCCCCGCCAGCTGTCAGTCATGAGGTCACTTCCGGCGGGTGTGAGCTCCGCGGCTCTGCTTTGTATGGACATGGTGGGGGATTTTTGACAGCGCTGTTGGGAAACAAACAAGGACGCGGTCGGGGGACGGGGACTGATTTCTCCTCTCCTCGTCTTTGCACCAAACGCTCCTCAAACGCGGCAGATATTTCGAGGATATGTCGGCTTCGGATTGGGCTGTTTATTGCAAAGGTAGATGTCTTCATTTGGCCTTTTTGTGCACCCTCACCCTGCAGCTGAGAGACTGTCTGTGAGGGAATTTTTTTGTTGCATGCACACAAATGGAAATCTCCTTTTTTTTATATATATTTGCACACGGTTTGTTTACATGCAACTGGGCCACACTGGTGAATTCTTGCAGGATTACAGTATTGTTATTTTATGCAAGCAGGCTAATCTGATTTCAGATCAGCTCAGGCTCGTCTCTAGCTCTTCATTAGTGAGCCATGCTCTCAACACAAAGGCTGTTTATTGGCATGTTGGTACGCCCTGTTACTCAAATAGTGGTTATGAAGAAGCTGTGGATTGCTTATTAGCATTGCTTGTTATGAAGGCCTGTGGTCAGGATGTTTGATGCACCGGTGACAGTGGCAATAATGTCAAAAGGTCAATGAAGTGTGAAGAATGCATTTAACAGTTGAAGTCAAGAGTTGATGCAAATGCTATTTCAAGGGACTGAAGACAAGCTCTAATTGTTAGAAACACCTGCATATGGACTCTTGGGTGTGAATATTGTTTCCTAAGTTTAGTCGAGAAAATGTAAAAAATGCAAAGTGCCATCTTGAAATTGCTGCTTTTGTCCAACCAACAGTCTAAAACCTTTTTAAAAAGCAGCAAATCGTTACATTTAAGAAGCAGGAAGCAGCAAATGTTTGACAATTTTTGCTTGAAAAATGAAATAATTAATCGATTATCAAAATAGTTGTATTTTCTTTCAATCAACTAATCGATTACTCGTTGCAGCTTGATTCCAAAGTGTCTCAAGGAGCTTCATGTTAGAGATGGTTTGGGATTCTTGCAAGGAACCTGTTTTATTGTTTAAAATGTTTTAAGTCTGTGTTTGCATTTATTATATAGTAAACAGAAGAAATGTGGCGGGAAATGTGGGGAGACCGAGACAGGGGATGACATACGACTAAGGACAGGACTTGAACCTGTGAGGTTATGATTGCATTGTCAGTGTCTTAGACCACTAGACCTCCAGAACTGAAAACTGGAAATGATAGATTTCACTTATGAGCGGTGTTCAATACTTTTGCAGCACTTCACTGTGAAAGTGATGGATGAACGGGTGAAGCAGTGGTTAATATGTAGCTGCAGGTGCTGTGAAGTAACTGCTGAAATAACCAAGCTGCGTCTCTCTCAAGGACTTTCCAAATGATCACTGATTGAAGCCTCTTTATTTACCTCTACGCAGTTGCATGGAGTAACTTCATTTATGCAGAGACACGTCTTCATATTTAGATTATTTGAGTCATTGTGTGGATGCTGCAACTAATGCTCGAGCCTCTCTCTAGAAAATTAGCCACCTCGCCGTCCTCAATTCTTAATAGCAGTCTTGTTCTGTGAAAGTGAAATTTGACCCAAATCCTGCTGTATCTGTGCCATTTCTCTAAGCAATATAGGAATGCAGTCTTTCTTTTCCCACAGCGAGCAGGGTCCTACTGTACGTGAAATTTCAGTTGTCTACTCTAACTGTCCTGGGTTTATTTGTTTTAGATAAAATGCCTAAATGGTTTCCTTGATTGTGTCTTGAAACACCAAAATCCAGCTTCTCACTTTGCTGTGATCATATTTTGTTTTTCTGTTCTTGTGTTAGTTGTAAGGTGACATTAGGACGTGATGCCACAGTGACTCATGGCTGATATGTGATGGTTGAAGGTTTGTTTATGTTTTCAAATGCACCCGGTTAGAAGAGACTTCAGTCTTTAGTTACGATTGTAAAACTGCATCCACTTCTTAGCTGACATGTTTCCTAAAAGTGAGACTCTGAAGACAGATGTTCCATTCTGCACATTCTGAGATACAACCC
The DNA here is from genome assembly GCA_025331565.1 of Holacanthus passer. Lineage (NCBI taxonomy): Eukaryota > Metazoa > Chordata > Actinopteri > Pomacanthidae > Holacanthus > Holacanthus passer. The sequence continues at coordinate 383,839 of JAFREQ010000003.1, forward strand.
AGTCCTGTGTGTCCCGGGCTTCTACATGAGTCCCCCTCTGTTTGCTAAGCCTTAAAGCCAGTCTCCGCATTGACGTGGCATTTACCTTGGGATCAAAGGTCTTCACTCAGAACCTTTTTTACACACCTTATCATTCTGGTGAGTGCGGTTAAAAATCCATTAATAATCATGTAATGTTTGACGCAGGCTCAAAGTGGCAGCGTCTTTTATTTGTGTTGACGGACTAAAGCAAATTGAAAACATCAAGCTCAATATTTTTTTCCCCCTTTGACTGAAGAATAACTCACTTCGTAGGCTGAAAATATTCCAAGAGATAACATCAAAATCTGCATACCAAACCGTGATCAAATAGCAATAGTAGTTTAACTGGGTGGTGAGTACCAAGTGGGTGAGGTTACTGCAATATATATATATGCAGAATATTTTAAACATTTTCCTGTGGTTTCCTGAACATAGTGTTTGCTCCCCATGAAAAATTCCACCTATGCTTCCTTTATTCAGTGCAGATTTCACTGGACACCTCATGCACCAGGAGCATGTGGATCTCACTTAGTCTGTCTGCAGACCTCTTTGCATTTTGTACTAGCAAATGGCCTTTTTTTTTTTAAAGGCGTGCTAAGTCTGTAATTCATCTTAAAACTTCACTATTGCAATCAGACAGACACAGATCATTGAAGATCCCCTTATCTCTCGTGCACAACGCGTGAAAAATGTCTTTAGAAACGAACTGTCTGAACTCCCAACTCAAACAAGTGTCTGTGCCTCTTCCAGTCAGCCTTGAGTGAACTTGCCCTGCTGTTGTTTTTTTCCGTAGCTAGTTTCTGTCCAGTTGTGCTGCTGCTCTCTGACAGTTTTGTCTCCAGGAACCTGAGACCTGTAATCAGCTTCTGCCTGGAGTGACAGTCTTTCAGAAGCAGCAACGAGAACAGAGTGAAAGGATTTTTCTCCTCTCTGCTCCTCAAACAGGACTTTCTGGTTCTGTTCTCAGCTGCACAATCTCTCATTTGTCTCTGTCGTGGGTCCATAAAGAGATGTATTCTAAGTATGTTAAGCAACAAGAACCTCGTTCCACTGACCTATTTTTCAAGTCCCTGCATCACCGATCGTTTGAAAAAATGTGAGCTTTGGGAATAGTTTTCATAGTCTCTTAGATCCTGACATCAAGTATTTGTTTTGTGTGCATTAAAACTATTACGACCAAATTCTATTCCAGAAGGCAAGGGTCAGCGGTGCCACTTTCTTATCATCAACTCGTCAGGTTCGAGGGTGTTTCTGGTATTTCCCACCTATGAGAGCAACCCCAAAGAATGAAGCATGTGCAGGAAGTGTGTCTTGTGCTGGAGCATGTTGAAACAAATTAGTGTGCACCAAGTGTCTTCCAACCACAGTTAAAGGCAAATGATGTGCTGTCAGACTGAAAAGCCTGCCAGCGTACAGTGCAGTGAGGCAAGGTGTGATAATCATTGAAATTAGAATAATAGAGTTCACTTTCAGGCGGCCTCTCCTTAAAGAAATGTTGCACTCCACACAGGAAAAGTAGCAAAAATACACACAGCAGAAAGGTGTGGCGGGAGGAGGTTCAGACACGGTTTGAGGATCCAAGAAGCATTTTGTGTGAAGCCTCGAGGCTGCATACTGACCGACATTGAGGCCCCTGAACTGACACAACTGGGGTCCCTCGAGAGCTCCGGCAGAAGAGGTAAACTCGGCTCACGTTATGCTACAACACCATGTAATTGTCAATCAAATGCATGCAAACACATAGATGACTTTGTAATGTAAATGGTTATCATGATGGAGGATAAATTGATTGAGTCCAGAGCTGTAAAATTCCTTCTCATACATTCAGTGTTTTGGTGTCTGATAAGCGTCCAAACTCATGGACGTGTTACCTAAACTGAACTTCCTGGATCAAATTTCACCTTATCGCCGGTACCTGTCGTAACACACCCACACCAGTTCGGTGCTATTGTCAGTCCAAGCGTGGTCTTTCTGGCTGTTTGTAGTCACAATGATCTGTTTGTTTTGCAACTTATGTCCTCTGTCGCCCAGGTTTGACCTTCACCTGAGGCGGGGTCTATTCCGCTCTGAGCTTTCCTTATGGTAAAGTCCTTCTGGGTTGAATAGGATTGAGGCCCTCCAGCCAGACTTACAGTAAGCAGCTCTGGACAGGAGATTGTCTGTGCTAATGATTGGGGAGGGATGCTGTATTTAAGCTGAATTTGTATGTTGAACCATGAGGGGACTTGACAGGACTCGACGGGTCTCTCGAAAGAAATGTCTGTCTTACTGCAACCTCTTTGTCTCTCCGAAGCCTGTGTTTCTGGTCCACTTATGTGAGAGTCACATCTCCTGTTTGCTGCCCTGTTTGTGTCTTGTTGTCTGTTGGTTGAGGCAATGGGGTCTGATCCTCATCCACGTGAGCCGAGGCCTGCAGAAATCCTCATCGATGACCGATCCCTCGTCTTATCTGCTCTCCCAGTCTAATTGTATTACTGACCAAGCCCACTCTCTTTCAGCTCCACTCATCAGCCCAGACAGAAATGTCTTCATCGGCTTTAACCTCATTTTACTTCTGTCTACATCTGATGTCAGTTTGTTTTGGTGGAACAGAGGTCTTTGACACTAGTATGGAAATTGAGTTTGGCAGCAGATAGATGCCAAAGGTTGAGGCAGGACAAAGACTGAATTCAATTCAAAGAACTTTATTTATCCTTGAGGGGCAATTTAAGAAATTTTTGGAGGGAGACTTTTGACAGAGTTCTTCAGGAACTTTCTGAGAAGCAACACAACCGTACTACTGTGTGTCAGCTGTGATATTACATTTGAGTGTGATAACATGTGAAATGCAAATACGAACACCCTTTTCAACATTTGCTGATTGCAGCTTCTGCTTACTTGCCGCGTGTAGGAAGCCAAAAGAAGAACTTTTTGGGTTGTTGTTGTACTCACTGATCCCCCTACAGTAGCAAATTAGTGTTGCTGTCACCCGGCCTGTGTGCTGCATGCCTCCCCACAAACACGTAGGCTGGTTTGGCATCCAGAAAGGGGGAACTCAGGACTCCAGCGTCATGCTGGAAAATGTAATAAGATACACACAGCTGTCTGAGCAGAGAGAAACGCTCCCAGCTTCGTGTTGTTCTCATCTCAGTTTTGGTGATGTCTGCTCTCTGGCACTCTTCACGCTATTGTCTTTCAGTAATGCAGTAACTCCCTGAAAAACTATTTTGATAAGTCCTTGATCACGCCTCATCGCAAAGATTGTGGGCAAAGATGAAAGTAACATGGCAAGAGGTTGAAGACTTTCTGATGCCTTGTTAAAGTGGAGATGCAACTAGTGATGATTTTCATTGTTGATCATTCTGTAGATTATTATTATGATCAATTGTGTCATCTTCATATTGCTTGTTTTGCCCGCCCAAAAATCCAAAACCAAAAGATGTTCCATTTACTATTATATAGAGCTGGAGTTTAGCATTTTTGCTTCATAAAGACCTTAAATGATGAAGCAGTTATCACAATAGTTGTTGTTGCTGATCACTTCATTAACTTATCATTTCAGCCCTAAACTATAGAATAAAATGTCTCCCAGAGTGATTCCTGCACATCTAAAGTATACAGCATAATACTTCTTCTTCTTCTTCTTCTTCTTCTTCTTTTGGTTGCTCCCTATCAGGGTTTGCTTCAGCGGATCGCTCTACCTCTCCTCTACCTCCCCTAAAGCAGCAAAATACTAAGAATTTAAACACCCCCTGTAATGGTGTACTAAATGTACTGTCCTCTGAAACAAGCCACTGCATATAAAAAATATTTCTTGGCAGCACTGCGCTCAAGGTGGTAGGTCAGACTTCAGGCGGAGAGCTTTGTCTGCTGTCCCGGTGTCCCGGCGTTACCAGGGGACGAGGGTGTTGTGCCTTGGCAGAGCTTCAGGGGAAAGAGCAACTGGTGGACCAGCACAGACTGGCTTGAACATTCCCTTCTCTTCGGCAAGAGCCATGATATGTACGTGGTGCTGATCAGGAGGGGGAGTGTGCACCAGACCGCTAGCACCCTTGGACACAATATTCAAACTTTCCTGTTTCTGTATTCAAGCCTAGAAATGTCTGAGAACTAGAATTGAATTTCCTACACTCTAAAATTGATTATAAGCGCTTGCATGTATGTTATGGAGACAAAGCCACATCCACATGTATTCCATTTCATATTCAGCGGAAAATCCTAAATACTGCAGTCTTATATTTTTTAATTACACTTCTGCCATCCGGAAGAGTTGCTGTATATCAGTACATAAGTATGCAATGGAAGGAAAATCAGTAAAATAAAAAAAACACAATAATCCTCGCAGGACAGAATAGATGATAAAAAAAACAAGTGTATGTTAAGGTTACTCGTCCGGCCAATGCAGTTGACTCATAAAGGCACTTCATGGTGTTGTCGGCCAAGTTTAATGCAAGAGAGTGCGGCCTGCTGTCTTGTTACCCCAGCCCTACATCTGTCAAGAGATAAAATGAGGAGGAAACGATTGCAGCAGTTTCCCCACTCTGAAATTTACAGTTTGGATGTACTGCAGGGAGGTTTTGTAACGGTGGCCTGCTTGATCCTTGTGCCTGATTTGGAAATAAGCAGAAAGTGGCAGCCAGGAACCAGCGATTTGGCGCAGAATGGAGGTGTTGCTTAAGGACAGTGTCGTTAGCAACTGGCGATTTTTAGCTGCTTGGAACGGTGAGGGTCGAGACTGCCAGTTGTTCAGCTGCTAATACATCTAACACACGCCGGGGTCGCTAAGCTGTGGCTATAATGCAGGTCAAGGTTACACGGCAGCTGCGTCATTTCTCTATATGACCTGATGCTGACACATTAGACTCAATCCAAAGCAGAAATACTATAGGATTAATAACTACCAGTATATCATGACCTCTGTCCCTTTGTTATATTTCTCTGAGCCAGAAGAAGATGCTCCGTGTGATAACGTTTGTTGTAAATCATACACTCTTACACACAATTGCCTCATAAATGCATTGCTCAGTGCTTCAGCATGCAGCCTTATATTTGTGTTTAGTTTCTAACAGGTCATGGGAAACTAATATTTATCTAATACTTATGGTAAAAGTTTTTTAACCTATCAGCCAAGTAAACAGCCAAAAGCCAGCTCATCCCTTGTAGCTCTATGAGAAATGAAACATTTGGAGATAATGACTGTTATGTTTACTTTAGAAATATCTAAAGAAATATATCTATCTAGAAACCTCTAACTTGCTCAAAACAAACATTTAAGTCCGATTTTTTGACATTTTCCGTTTCCCCAAAACTGGAAACCACAGGTATTGATTGATAAGATAAGACATTCCTTTATTCGTCCCAGAACAGGGATATTTTTTGTTCGTTTGAAACTTAACTGTGGGCTTGTTTTGGCTCCACAAACCACACACACACACACACACACACATGTGCAGACACATTTTCCACCACGCGATGATGTGCTATAAACAGTCAGCGTGAAGGGTCAGGTCGCCGTAGACCTTCGAGGTAGTGTGATCCACTGTCACATTGCCCCTTCTGCAGCGCTTTATGGTCAGACTGTATTGGCTCTGCCTTGTGAGCGTGTATGAACATTTAATTATTATTTTTTGACACTGAACACGCTGTTAATGCAGAGGTCAGAGTCCACTGGGCTTTATGTAACTTACTGTTTTATTTCTCAACTCAGTGCAGCAGTGGGCGTTTAATGTGCCGACGGCCAAAACAAGAGCTCATCTTGAGTAACATTTGTCTTCATAAAAATGGCGAGTCCTGTGCATTTAGCAATAGGATCACTGAGAAACATGCATGTATGTATCCTCCATAAGTGGAATAGAGGAATCCAGTAGTTAAAAATGTGACAATGACTAAAGTAACTCCTGTAGAGGGGTCCAAGTGGCTTAGCTGAATCAGCAAATGTACTTTTGTCCAAGATTTATTCTATTAGTCATGTTTTTTAAAAGATGTTTCATCGTAAAAACAGGATGGTTCAAAAATCCATCTGAATATTTCCTGGTAATAAGCTGCTCTGTCTGAGTAAACAAGCTGATGAGACAAGCTGTAATGGTGTTGTCCCACCTGCTCTCTGAAAAGGTTGCTGTAGTCATTTCTGCTCTCATATAACTAAAGCATGAAACCATAACTAAAGCAAAAGACATTGTTGACTTTTGGATATCATTTGGCTTAACCTGCCTTGGTAATGGATTTATAATGTGTGACTAAACATATTGGTCAAACATTTAAAAGACCGCGCCAGTGATTTTGCATGTCTTATATCTTGTACTACAAATCATATATATACTTGGACCTTAAGCCAACATGGAGAAGTTCTTGAAGTGCGGTGAAAAAAAATGGACATTTGAGCATCTACAATTCACATCTGACATCTGCACAAACTCTGTTTCTTATCTTGTTCGCTCGATCTTCTGGTGATGAAGATCATATGATACGACTGAAAGCTCTCGCACATCTGCTAGACAGAGCTTGTTTTCTCAACTGCTGCTTCCAAGGTCAAGAATGAACTTTGTTCTTCAAATCATTTATGTGCTTTACATCACAGCAAACCGCTTTACGAACCATGCTGCTGTGTTTTAGAACTTTCAATGTATATTATGAAACTCTATAGGCAAACCCTTGAGTTGTGTAATCCATCACGTCTGCACTGCTTTTGACAAAATTCATTGCTGTTATGAGGTAATGTAATGCAGGAGTTTCAAGCTAATCTGCACTTAAACTGTATTACCTCATAAGAACAGGCTTAATGTTCATGGCAATGGATTAAGCAACTCAAGCAAGTTTGCTGAGAGATTTTCATCTTGTACAAAAATTAATGGAAACCAACTGATGTGTGGAAATGTGAGAATAATGCATCCAAAAATATAAACATTTACCTTATAGTGTGAATTTTGAAAATTGGTTCTAAGAATGTAAAGTACACATGATGAAGGGGCTAAAATTTGCAAACATAGCAGTTTGGACCTTCAGGTCTAAAAATATCAGACAAAATTCACGGTATGCTGTGCATTTAACTGTCATTGACCCTGAAATGACAAGGTAAGTGACCTGATAACAGGATGATTGAACTGTTCGCTGTCATAAGGCCCATCTGTCTCAGACTGCAGCTAAAGTCCAATCACTTCCCCGGCCTGTACTTTGGTCAATCTCCATAACGATAAGAGGGCGCCGGCCAGCATATCAGCCCTGCGTGATAAAGGTCCACTTGAGTGTTTACACTGCGGGCACGGTCCAGCCAGAGCTCATAGAGTGAACTCTTCAAACAAATGGACAGGCGGAGCTGGCGGGACAGCCCCATCAGCCCATATTCCTGCTCTAAGACCACCGTTATGACTCCGGGGGCCCTTCTTCTAACAGGTCTGTCAGCACTCAGACCACAGGATGGGTGGATTAAACATTAACCTATCCGCTCTCTCTCTCTCTCACACACAAACACACACACACACTGAATCATCATACAAACTCTTGGAAAGAGCTGGATGTCATGTTGTCAGGGACCAAAGTTGCATGGAAGACCTCAAATTTTTGGATGAGGAAGGTAGGGCAGGAGTGTAAGTTATTATTGTTTTATATCCTATGAACCACGCTATATGAACACATATATAGTTTGGTAGCAGTGCTGTTTTTTTTCTAACACAACAGACAATCTGTGCTCGAGCTATTTATTTTCTTTTACCTCTTCCCATTGCCAAGGTATGTTCTGAACTACTTGGAAGGACTGCAGTGTTTTTTCCACGCCTTGGCAAGACAAGCCCATACACACCTCTAATGTGTGCTGCCAGCTTTATGGGTTTTCTTGTCATTGCTCTGTTTGTTGTCCTCATGGTGGATGAGTTTGGAAAGCATGGAGCTATAGTGGTTGCCCAAGAGAGAATCCATGGAGGCTGTGTGACGATACTTTTCAGTTTTCTTGGCTTGTGTGGATCTGTGTGGACGTAGAGTTGCCACCAGCTCACATAACATGATCTCCCTTTTACGTGCCCTACTTCTTAATTGATGCATATCTCTACTGAGACCTTCAGCTCAGCAGTGCAGGTGATTTCTAGATCGTTTTCTTGAAGCTCTCAGACTGCTGTGTAAACTGAACTTCGTGGTGTGCTATGTCCTCTCCTGTTGGGAGAGTAGGAGGCTGTCCACATGCCTGGGTCACGTTCAGAGCAGGTTTATCTGCCTCAGTCGGAGCTTACCAGCAGCTTCATGGCCTGTCTGTCTAATGTGGGTCTTGGCTGCGATGGATGAGCCCAACATGGGGGGCTGGGCGAACATGCTCAGCCATAGTGCAGCAATCCATCGGACTGTATGGATTATTTATGCCCCACTCATACATCCGGCCCTGTGATCACTTGTACAGACTTGTTAACGCACAAGTCTGCGATGGGATTTATTGATTTTAATGAGAGATTGAATTCCAGTGGTAGTAGTTTGCCTTCACATGCCTGCTCCCCGCACTGATTTCAAAACGTGATCCATGTGTTGGCATTGTCATAGTGACCTCGGTGGCTCTTGGTGAGTGGTCTTTTGTCAGTGCGACCCCCCTCTCCTCCCCTTTTGGACCCTCGCTCGCACAAACACATATGACCGTGCTCATCTTCCTCTCAGTGTGCGCAGTGCCCTCAGCAAGCTTGGTTGAGTGAGCAAAAGAGAGGTCTTGACCTTAAAGGACAAAGGCTTGCTGTTCCTTAGGAACCGCTCTGCCTCACTTGCTCACTCCCTCTCGCACATTGCTGATAAAGACCCTGTAATGTAGCTTTACTGACATTCCTCTCCACCCCCCTCGTGTCTCTTTCTTTCTGCGTCTCAATCCACAAGACCTCTGCAGTCTGCAGCTAAAGCGGCTCTGTGTGTTTACATTCCCATGTTATGTTGGTGGCAACACGAGGTTAGTTTGAACCACCACTTCATCGCTGCTGGTAGAGGGTCATAAGTTCAGAAGAGGACTTGTGTCATGTATGTTATTTAAATAGAAAGTCATGCATTCAGTGGGTGTGTGTTGACGCAGATATAGTAACACTGTGTCAGCAAATATATATCTAAACTCTGAAGCTTTACTGATCTCAGAGGTTTTGTAACACTCTGCAAGGCCAAATTTATCTCATCTTACCACTAGATAATAACTTGTTATTATCTATCTCAACAGACAGGATGGATGAGTCAAAATGTTGCCAATATTCTTCTTTATTTTTCTCCTTGAAGGAGTACTATAATGAGACAGTGCTGAGTGAAGCGAGCGTATGAAACAGGATGTCCTCTAAGGGAAGACCTGAGGGTCAGGAGCTAGAGGCTGAATGCTAAAGAGGTTTGCTTTATCCTAGCAGAGCTAACACTGCCTCCATTCAGAATTACAAGTGTATTGTGGAGTGAGTCGCTCGGTAAAGCGGCCCGCACACATGCCAGGCTTCTCTTCATGTCGAGTGGTGTTTTTAATGGGTGGGAATCTTCAGGGTCTTTACTATTAGGTTCAGTTTACATCCTCTGGACTGTGATCCTTGATTAAAGAATTTAGTTTGTTGCTCTGTGATTTTTCTCTCTGCTTTTTGACCCTGTATTAAGACTGAAGTCTCACTAAAATTAAAAGTTAACCGCATGCTGTGCCGTCCTTCCCAGTGGCTCCAGCCCTAAAATGTTTGTATTCATATTCATGCATTTGCCAATAAACAAGGTGCCATTGCTTGACCAATGTTTTCAATAGACATTAGGATGTTGTTTTTCCTCCATGTGCCAAAACACGTCACCATCTAACTCTCTCTTTAATATATTTGCAAAAGCTTAAGTGTGACGAGATTTGTTTCCAGTGCAGGAGCAGCGAGGCTGACTGCTTTTTTTTTCCACCTTTGAAATGTGCAAACAAGGTAGCTCTAAACTGAGCCAGAAAAAAAGAGTGATTGATGTGAACTTACTCGGCATTTCGCTTCACAATGTGCTCTGGGATTTTTAAGGATGGCTCACTGCTCATCCGTCCATCCGTGTTATACAATGTGGCGGGATTTTGAGCCAAGTCTTGCTGTTGCAATTGCGTATTTTTCTATGTTTCAGTTATATCTTTGACCTGCTTTTGGCCATGCTGCCCACTAGTCACCTACCAGCCCTGGAATTCATAGGCACCTTCCCAAGGTTCTCCTGGTTTTTTCCACCAACTTAAAGAGTCAAAATGTCATAGAGATATTATTTTTGTTAACATGTAGAAGACACATAGAACCATATTTACTTCATCTACTGTATTTGCCTTCTGCACTCAAGGCGAAGCCATATGCAAATGATCTATAGTTTCAGTGGCTGCATCATTCATTTCTGTCATTAGATCTTTTAAATAGACTCGCAGGGAGCACTGAGGGCAAACATTTGGAGCATGCAGTCAGTCTCTGGTCTCAGCGGCCTACAGTACATTACGCAGTGCGGGGCAAGTTAAGGTTAAACTAAAGGCAGTCATGTGTAAAGGTGTGGAATGGCTGAGAACAACCAGCAGCTGCCGTCTTGTAGCTGTACAGCCTCCCACGGCCCACCTCCCCCTCATTTGATGTTCTTAGCGAGGGGCCTGATGGAAAGGGCTTACTGAAGATTGACCTAGTTTACATGCGGACGTATAAGGTTCTAATATGCAAAATAAGGTCCATTCCCTCGGCCGGTCTTAAGCTCAGCCGCCAAGACAAGCCCACTTCTTAGTGCACTTTTATGTGCACTCACAGCTCCTCCCCGACCCCACTGTGCAATTCAGCAAAATCGCACCCAGCCACTGCACAAGCCAGTCTGTCATGTCTCTTCTAGCCAACCTTCCTATCACAGCGCTGCCTAAGCCAGCCCAGTGACCTACATTCATCCCTCCGCACGGCTCTGCCTCACTCTCTGCTTCTCTGTCCTCTGTAGTCTTTTTCTTTCTGCAGCACTATGAGGTTTGTGAGGATAAGGTTACTGTATTTGGAGCGAACAGCTCAGAGGAGCAGAGGGGGCTGTGTTGTGTCACAAGATACTCTATGTCCTTCATTCCTTTGCTGCCTGCTGAGCCGAGGCAACGTGCGGCACCTGTTGGTGTGTATGGCCACACGTTGCGTCAGCACTACACTTTGGGCCTAAATGTATTAGCCTGTGCTATGTTGAGTCATGTGCACTGAAAGATAATGCAGTATTAATCTATGTGTTGATGTTGATAATGAAGTCATCAGTTTTTTTTTAGCGCCGTGAATGTTGGTCGGTCAGTCCGCCATTTTGATCCATGGCAAACGATTTTGTACCAACATTCATGGTTCCCAGATGGTGTAACCTGTGCAGTTACCTTTCCTCTAGTGCCACAGTGAGGTTGTCGTTTGTGATTTGGAGTGAAATGCTTTAACAACGACTGGACAGGTTGTTATGACACTTTGTATAGATATGTCTTTCATGTCCCCCTCCTGTTCTCACTTGCGAACCCCTGATTTTACTGTTTTGCGCCATCATCAGATTTTCATTTGTTCTTCAACCTTTGCCATAAATTTTGGTTTATGATCTAATAACAAGCCTGAACATCTAGGTGAATATCGTACCTACTAAACATCAGTATATTAGCATTGTCATAGCTGGTGGTGCATCTGAATTATTATCTTGTCTTCCCCTGTCTGTCTGTCCATGTTTCCATATCACCTCTTTGACCTTTTTGCCTTTTTTTGTCCCCCTCCCCCGGTCCTCTGTCTCCAGTCTGATGAGTGAGAGTGCCGGCAGCCCGCTCCGCCACAGCGATGGTCGACATGGAAAGCCACTACCATCCCCCTTCGCCCCTGGAGGACTCAATGCTGGGCAGCCCCCTGTGCGCCGATGACGACTTCATGGGCGGCATGGAGGAGCTCCAGGACATCTCCCAGTCCATCGACAACAGCGCCCTCAGCTCCTTCGATGTCCCCGAATACCAGTCCTCCAGCAATGGCTCTGAGGGTTCCACTGTTCTAGGTGAACTCTCATTATCACTGAATTGAAGTAGTCGCTTTAGGTTATGAATAATATGGTGAGACTATCATGTGGCCATTGTCAGAGTAGAGGTCCCTCAGTTTTGCCCCTTAATCTCTAATTTGCTCCAACTGAATATTCAGAGAAGACACTGACTAGTTTAACCTACAACAAAGCTGAAGTACACTCCATTGACAGTCCTTTCTTTACTTTACTTTTCACCCCTTTCTCCAATAGTCCCTTCTTAATTGGTTTGTCCTTGTCTCTGATTTTTCCTGCACATTCCTTCCAGATATCTTCCTTATTTCTTCTTTTCTCTCTTGCCTCATCTACCTCTTATTTTCCGCACTTCCTTGTTGTGCTTCTCTGTTTTCCTCCAGCCCCTCTCCTCGCCCCATATCCAATGAGGAATTCACACATTCCTCAGCCACCATGCACCACCTCTCAGGAAACATCCATTTTGCTGCTGTGTTTCCTCCTGAATAAAAATCACAGGGACATCTGGGAAATTTATGCTACTACCAAACCATTATGCAACAAGTGAACGAAGAAGCCGTGAATAGTCCAGAGAGATAAACACTTAGTGGAAGAAAAGAGGCTGCGAGTGAGAAAAGGACGAAAGAGAGGGAAGCGAGGGGAGAAAGTATCACGGAAACATTTGATGATGTCATGGAAAAGTCAACGAGAGGGTGTTGAGGATTTATGGGTGTTGCAGGCTGCAAACAGTGAGAGACAGGAGCAGAAGAAACACCGACATGCCTTTCTTGTCCACACTCAGTTGAAACATGTGCACTTGCACCAGACAGGAACACAGCTCCAGGTCTGCTGCCAAATGCTGCTTATCCCCGTTCTGGCGTCCTTCGACCCACTCATGTGGCTTGACTTAGTGCCACTGTTGTGTACCATTTCATATTTGCTATTTGTGTACCAACCGAGTTCGACCGACCATGTTCCCTTCACAAGGTGGAAATAGAAAACTGTTGGCAGCCTGTGGCAAGCCCCATGACCTGTCGTCCTTTAGCGAGAGCAGTAATACTACTCCAACACTGTTGTGCTTGTGACGGGCAATACACCGCAGACCGCATGTTAATATCTCTGAATAAATCGTTGCTGTGATGGAACAGACTGTCTTTGTCAGGGCAAAGAGGTCAAACTGTGCTTTAATTCCACTTGTTTTTTTGCCAGAGGGAGACGAGACCTCGCAGTAGAGATGCATTAATAAGGACAGACATAGTTGGACATTTTTATTATTGCTCAAATTTTCTCAAGATAATGATTAAATTGATGGTCAAATTGCATCCTATTGTCATGAATTGTTATACTTTCATGAACTATTATGTTGTCTACGCTCTGGCACACCACACATGAAATTGAACACAGAAACACATTTACTGAGTTTCTCCAGAAATGGGAGTCAAATGAGGGTATGTTTGGAATGAACTACTTCATATATAAAGTGTCATCCAGTCACATCTCAAGGCAAAAAAAAAAGTTTATACCTGTTCTGTCAGCATAGAGAAGGGCAAGAGAGATAGATCCTACAAATGTGGCTCATCGCACACTTCTGGACAGTCTCTAACCAAAGGCTAAAAGTTGAGTTATGTAAATAATGAGGCAGTTTGAGAGTCAAGCTCACATTCCTGTACACTTTCTCACCTTCACACACCTGGCCGATCATGGTGTGAGACTGGCATACGAGTCGAGCTGTCGGGAGCTATAAAAGCTGTCGAATGCAGCTCTTCAAATTTCAACATGGACAGGGTTTCGGTTGCTGTTTGACGTTCCAACAACCACGTGTTCAAAGTATGCTGATGGCTACAGTCTACAGGGACTACAGCGCCTGGACATCCAGTTATGTCCGATGCCTCTGTGAAGACATTGCCATGCTTTTGGTGCAAAATCCACACAAAACGTGCATTCTTATATTGACGTGTGTGTTTGTGTCTGCGCTCCCACTGCTGCACTGCACTGGCGGCAGCATTGTGAAAGTCAGAGAGGATGAACTGGTTGAAAAAGTTGGCGTCTTAGCCTTTCCTGCTAAACTGTATTAGTCAGGGGTAATAGTGCAATGAGACATTTAATCACCCATGTGCTTGTGTTTTGTAGATGCCCTGACGCCAGCATCCAGCCCGTCCTCGGTTGTTTACGGGGTGGCGGCGGGCCAGGAGGAGTTCTCAACTTCCTCATCATCACTCAACCTGGAGTGTCGAGTTTGTGCTGACCGCGCCTCGGGCTACCACTACGGAGTTCACGCCTGCGAGGGCTGCAAGGTGAGACGAAAATTAGACACATGAATTATACAGTCAAACAAGTGGTTGTATCTTTTAATGTCACGGTGAAGACTAGAGCAGCGTAAGGATTAGTAGCGACTGAGGAGGTGGGTCTCGTTAATGGACATGTAGTTGTTGAAGGACATTATTGCGATGGTTGAATCTGTGGCCAAGTCGTCACACTCTGCCTTTACTGTTCTCGACCTACGCTGGTGTTTTACTTACTACTGCTTTCTCTCCCTCGGTCAATATTTCCGTCAATATCCATCCATCGCCTCCTCCAAAAGTCACCCACACTCAAGCACAGACAAGCCAAGAATCACAAACAGCCTTCTGACTACACATTAACCAATTTTAAGACAATAAATCATAGTATAAAACTGAAGAATGTAGGCCATGCCAGGCTGAAGAATCCAGAGGCAATGTGTCTTGTGACTAATGATAACTCCTAAAAGCATCAGAAAAACCAGGCTCAGACTTCACACGTGGTCGCACAATAATCTTTCAGTTAATTGTTTACCAGCGATGTTGAAGAACAACCCAAGGCTGCTTTTTAAGAGACACTGAAGGACAGAGATAGTGTAACTCAGCCTTCAGTGTTCTGTATTCTTTTAAATAATATCAGCACCCGAAGGGGAGAAAACCTAAAATGACATGATTCAAATTCAGATTTTTAATGCAGTTATTCAAAATGAGCAGTTAAAATTCAAATAGAAATGATTCAAATTCAGTTTCTAGTGACACATATTTCTGCCCATATTTCTACACCTCCACACTGTGAATCCAGTGGGACGGCAGTGGGAGTACTAATGTCAGGAAGTAATACATAAACTCAGTAACTCCATCATGTCAACATGCTGTTACATAAACGTTCAGCAGCAGCTCACTGAAGTGTGAGTCAGTGCAGCGGTCGACTGATTGTGTCTCAGTGTTCGTGCACTAATGTTTCTACACTATGTCTAATAAGTATCTGGACTGGACAAATGCCTGGGACGCTCCACAGGGTGGAGTCAAAGTTATGTGACCTATGCAGGGTGAAGTCATAGGGCTGTAAAACAGTAAAACAACAGGTTATCACAAAAGTCAAGGTCTGTTTAGTTTAATCTCCACCTTTAGGAGGGAGTCATTAAAAGTGTATCTATCAGAAGTGACCTGTGAAGTGCCAAAGGGTCATGGTGAAGTCCCTACTTGCGACATGAGCTGGATCAGCTAAAGTCAGCATTTCTCCATCAAATCTCTCGCAATGGGCCAGCAAGTCTTGTCACATTTCAAAGGCTACTCCAAATTTTGACCAGAATTGCAGCTGCGTAGGTTGCCCACTGGGAATTGATCCAGGGAAGTTGCAGTCACAGTTAATTGTATTCATCTAGGCCACTGTGAGCAACGTTCTTTTGCCAGGATTTTGCACATGCCTCTGTTGTGTCCTTTCCAGCACTCGGTGTCCCATAATCTTCTGTGTGCCTGTAAATGTTTGTGATGCAGCGTTCAGGCGGTTGCCTGAGACTCCTGAGGTCGAAAACTATCGCAAAAATATCACATGACCATATGATGACTGCCTGTATTTACCAGGTGTTTGGGTTTGGGTGCAGACTGAGTGTGAATGATGGAAAGTAAAGGGGAAAATTATGTATTAAAAGTTACCATTTCAAGCACTCTGAAAACTTGGTTGTTTATTTACAGCATTAAATACTCATGACTAAATAAGCAACACCCAGGTTAATGTTAGGACAAAAACATCATTAGTTATTGTTATTATTCTATATTAAACATTAAAATTTTGGCAGAAAATATTTAAAATATTCTTGTATAAAACGACTTCTGCAGCCTCTCATGTTAGTCTTGTCCTCCCTGTTATTTGGTCACGGTAATAGGAGGAGACTGACCTCCGTGTTGTCAGGTCACCGATCCTTTGCGACAGTGGACACAAGCGGCATCAGCACGAAGCCCATTTGGCTGAATTCCAGTTCTGTCCGGGCTTCATGTCACCCTTGTTTTATGTGTGTATATGTACACGTGAGGTCGGAGGTTAATGGGTAAGAGTCGGTCAGAGTTACTTAACATGTGCTCGCTTGGTTGTAGCAAGTCTGTGTAATCTTGTATTGTGCGACTGTTTGTGTGTCATCCATACTGTTGGTTTTCTGTATGTATTTTGGCACACTGGGTGACAGTTTTGAATAAAAGTGCGCTTGCTGCTAAATATGCCTACAGATGTTATGAAGCAATTCCTCAGGACATTTTCTACCCTCCAGCTAAGCGCAAACATGCCCCTTGGTCCATCTGCTCCTCACCCAAGTTCCATGTTTCTTTTTGTCAGGGTTGTGTAAGCGAAGAGAAACTGGTGGGGAAATTATCTATCTGATATTGCCAGACACCATTCATAGGGGAATTAATAACTGCTTTTCTAAGAGTTGGTCAATAGTTTGCTTTCTGGATCCTGAAACTGGTTTCATAACAGCAGAGTTTATTATAAGTTAATTTCCTAGTCTCAATTAGATTTCAGGTTTTATTAGCTTGTGTGTTTTTCTAGTCATGTTTCACACAAATATGTCAAAATATGATTAATTTTTTTCCTCCTGTTTTTTTTTTTCCCCCCCCTTCATTCCTCCAGGGTTTTTTTCGCCGGACCATCCGTCTCAAGCTGGAGTACGACAAGTGTGAACGCCGCTGCAAGATCCAAAAGAAGAACCGCAACAAGTGCCAATACTGCCGCTTCCAGAAGTGCCTGTCGGTGGGCATGTCCCACAACGGTGAGTCCTACAGGGCAGGGCAGGTCCGGGCAGTGCTTCAAGCCCAGCGGCACACACGCTCACCCATGGTTCCTGTTACTTGTAAGCACACACTACTTAATTGAGTACCACAGTTGTGCAGACGCCAAGAAAGATTGAACAGGCAGGTACACATAATTACCACAAATAAGCAATCTAACACCACAGTCGGGCATTAGGTTGCATGTTAAGGCAAGTCACTAACTGAAGATTAATCCCAGCTGTTAGACAACTTCTTCAATGTTGCCATGTTAAACATTAGGACGATGTGTATTTTCCTTTATTGAGAAGAACATCTCTTAGATCTGCTCATTCATGTGCAGAACATGGTCCATCTGTGTGTGTGCATGCTGCAGCCTTTACTGTGCTGGAATCACACTGAATCGCAATGGCTGAACCCACTGAACCCTTTTGGTCCAGATATGTGAACAAGAAGGGAAATCACATGACCAAGTGAGTCTGTCTACCTCTTTGTGTGATTTCCAACATGCAAAAAATGGAACACACCAATAGTCGGCTTTGCTGCACAGATAGATATATATATATATAAAACAAGAAAGCACATTTTTCCAAGAGTCCAAAATGTCAAAAATGATTATCATTAATGCTCATTTGTCATAATGTATTCATATTTATTTTGTTGACTCTACAATGAGTTTTACAGCAGTAATTTCTACTCCTCCTGGTTCTTTGTACATAAATGTGTAATATTTTCCAAAGAAGTTGTAACTTTGTGATGAAAAAAAATATGTTATAATAAAAAAATGTGATATGTTGTAAATTAATTAATTAGACTCTCAGAATGACTTTATTCTTGGAAACTTATGACTTTTTTTTATTTTTCAATATTGTTTTCCTTGAAATTGACTTTATTCTCATAATATTACAGCATTTTCTTTTATTTTTAAAATCTCAATTTACCTTGGCTGAAGAGTGGCTCTAATGCTCTGTAGTAAGTCAAAAATTCACTTACTTGAAGCACTAGAAATAATATTACTAATATTTTGTGATTATTAATCCAGCATATGCTTCTTCAGTCTGATGCTTAATCACAAATTTGTGTTTCAGTCTCGAATGTCAGAGAAAACACTCACAGATGCAACATCTTGTGACACCCTAAACACAATATTGTATTTCTTAGAATCCTTACACCAGATTTTCACCGCAGTGCTGCTTATCTTCGCACAGGAACACTGAGGTTAAAGCCGGGGATTCTGGGGAATATTGTTTGCTCTGTGTAAACATACAACATGGCATGCTGACCCTTGACCACGGTCAATGTCCTGATTAGAAAAAAAGCAGATTTTGGAGATGACGTGTGTGTGCAGGCGTGCAGGTGCTTGTTTTTTTCTGGTTTGTCAGTGTATTTTTAGTAGAAGGATCAAAAAGGTCAATGCAATCGCTGGGTTCACATATATACTGTGCACACTTTACAGATGTTGCTTACTGGTGGCAGTGAACTTGTGGATGCAGAGGCTGGACTTTATTTTGTCCCGTGGGCTTATTGACTTAAGAGGCTTCCTTAAGACATAGCCTAGATTTTGATGATGATACGGTAGTGCCTTAGAGCTCAGCAGTAGTATTTCTGTCAGCTGCACTTCCTCTTACGGTATATGTGTATTGAGTTTCATCGGCCTAAATGTAACCGTAGAGGGCGAGGAAGGAGATTTGAGACCAGAGCAACCTGATCTTTTCAGATCTGGTGGTCTAAGTGAGACTACAGGACCACAGCACGGCTAATTTTAGAGCTTTGTCCCCCTGTTTGTATCGACCGGCAGTTGATTTCCCAGTGAAATCTCAAGATACTGGACATTCCTTACTGAAATGGTTGAGCAATTTCAAATTAAATTGAAGGTATCAACAAACACTCAGAAAGTGTTGTTTTGTATATTTGAGATTTACCCATTAAAATGACCTGGTAAAGCAGAGTGAGTTATGTTCACGTTAAATTGTTCTCATTATATGTTTTATTTATTTAACAGGATCCTAAATATCTCCAGGAGTTGTTTAGCTGATAGAGGACAATAATGACAAAAATGTGCAACTGATTCTGGCTCAGTATAACAAAATGTACATTTATTGTTGAGTTCAATTAGATTTAAGTATTTTTGGGACATGTTATGCCTTTATTCTAAAGTGAACAGTAGAGAGGTGACAATTTTTTTTTTGAAAGTCAGGTTTTGAAATTGATTTATTACAAGTGAAAATGTGTAATTTCAAATGCAAAATCTAAAAGGGCATGGTGATGGGTTGAGTCAGTTATGTCTTATGGAGAATTCCAGTAAATTTTCCTCCAGTGTAATTTTATTACAATGCTTTACTTCTTTTCTGGAGTAAACTGTATCTGAAACATCCTTTTCATGCTGCTGCAACGGCCGCAAAGTGTTTTGTATTATCACACAACACGCAGGTGATTAAGTGTCTTGAATCCAACAATTTAATGATACCTCACATCTCATGTACTGACAAGATGCACTGTAATAAACACATCACTGAATGTTTCTTTGGCTGTTTGGGAGAAAATAACTGATCCAGAGCGATGATAAGTCTGACTGTGGTGAAGGAGGTGTTTAATGGTTGAAATCTGCAAATCAGCCGTTAAAACAGATGATTTAATAGAATGACAGACCGTCCCCCTCCTACGTCTCCCCCCCTCGCCGCTCGAGTCGCAGACTCATCCCCCTCACACCGCTTCTTAGGAAATTGACTTATGCTCAGCTTAACATCACTCACTTCCTCTCATCTTAATTAGACTTGGCTCCTGCCCAGGCGCTCGCTGTGGAGCTTTACCAGCTTCAGATGATCCATCCACTTTGTGAGCAGTAATCTAATGGGCCCTCATGCTGTCTGTCAGCTCCGCATCTCATTCCTGCTCGGTCCTGCTCAGGTGGCCTGGATTTGTTTCCACGGCGGGTGGCTCGTTGAAATAAGGGGAAATCAGATCTCCTTTTACGCTTTTATAGTCTCATAAATGCAGGCGGTAGGTGCAGCTGGATGTTGCATTCTCAGACAGCGGTGTGTGTGTATTTGTGTGTGTGCCCATTTAAATTGGTGAGGAGGGGTTGAAAACAGTTCACCTCTAATCTCATTAGTCAAATGGGATCAGGGCGTCTGAGAGATGCCAGCGTCCTCTCGTAGAACAACAACTCTTGTATGGTGTTGAAGCACACTTCACACAACTGATGACCACTTCCAACACACCATGTCATATGGAGTTACCTGCTGAGTTCATTCATAATTTTCTATTGCTGCAATGCATAAAAAGGAAAGTCCTTTTACCTTTTTTTTGCTGAGTAGACATTCATTCTGTTTCCATTCTTATTGCATTCTTTCATTTGTGCTTTATTGGCATGAAAGCTTGCAGGCGTGCTGCCAAAGCACCAAGACAAAGTGTGTGTGCCTCTGAGGCTTAGGCAGGTTCAAAGATTCAGTGCATGTTTGTGGATGTTGATTATTAATCAATGTCAGCATTGCTCTGATTTACATGGCCTTCAATTTGGTGTGTGTGTCCTAAAACAATAAAATTCTGCACATAGCATCTCTGTTCCTGTCCAACTGTGATGACTGAGTGGACCCCATACTACTGGATATGATGTCACGTATTAGGATTCATGTACACGTGTTCATTCATAATACTTTAGCACTGTACTTTTGCCTTGATCAAAGTGAAATATTTGGACCCAGATTGAATCAGAATTTGAATCTGATAAACAGTGGTGGAGCCAGTTTTCACAGGGGTCAAAGTCAGTACTGACTTCGGAGTAGTGAAGAAATGAATCTGGCTCAGTCTTTCTGTGTGGCATAGTGCTGCACAGAGGTTAGATTATGTTTGCTTGTGGCCAAAATGTGTGTATCTAAAATAAGCTGATTTATGTATTAATTTTTTTTAACTTTTATTATTTATATTAAGTACTATTATTTAAGTACTTTTGTACCTTGTGCCTGAATCTCAGCTGAAGTCGGGCTCCTCTGTTCCTCTTCTTACTGTCATGCACCAGATTTCCGTCACTGTTAACCGACCCATGCAGAGGAGGCCAATTGTTTTATAGTTTTCTGGAAAACGATTTGCGCTGTGTGTGCAGCAGGAGATCAGTTCTGGCTCAGCGCAAATATCCCAACCATATGAAAAGCCGATGCCTCACATGTGCAAACCCATCCTTCACTAAAATAGATCCATTCATTAGAGTTAAAAGGTTATGCTGGTAATTAGACTGTCAGGAATGACTTCCTTGGCCACCACGGGCCGACCCCCGGCTCCACCGTTGCTTATAAAGTGTTGTTTTTATTGCCTAATGACTCTTGGAGCTCATTTTAAATGCATTCACTGCCAGGTCGAGACTGCTTGTATCTGCAAAACTCAAGTAGACAAAGATAATGTTTTTGTCTTTGACAGGACCTTCCATAGTTTCAGCTTTGACTGACCCCTTTGGAAGATTATTTTCATTAGATTGTTTTCTTCCCTTTTTAGATTTAATCTATTTGATCAAGTTCATCATGCCGAGTCAAGTGTCTACTTGAAAATCAGTCATTTAAAATCTTCATCTTTTTATTTTTATTTTTTTGGTACGTTTTTAACTTGGTCTTTAGTCGGGTCTCCACTGCTTAGACAGAATACTGTTGTCAGATCCATAGGTTGGAGAAATAAGGCTTTGGCACCCAATGTCAGGAAAACAATGAGCACAGTAAGATACTGAATAGCCTGAGCTCAGCTTTTTCTTTGTTTTCAGTGCTATTTTTAAACATTTTATTCCAACTGCTCCACAAGTTTTGTTCGGACAGATTTTTTTTGGATGCATTAAATGTTTTTTTTCCTCTGCTGATATGTTGACTTGGATTCATTTTACTTCGTGGGGTAAGATTGTGAAAATGATTCCTCCAGATGTCAGCATCTTGAACGCGTTATTATTGTGGTTTTGTGGAGGTTTTCTAAAATTGGGTTGTTTCAAATTGCTCTCTGTGTTTTATTGAATCGATTATTGCAGTTTATAATGATAATATTTAATCAAATATTTACTTTGCATTTATTACATTCTCTGTAATTTGTCACAGTGTAGATTAAATCCATGACTTGACAGATTCATACTGCAACAAATTTTGTAATATTTCCTCTCTGATTTGCTCTCTACAGCCATCCGTTTTGGTCGGATGCCCCAGTCAGAGAAGCTAAAGCTGAAGGCGGAGATGGTAACGGGGGACAGGGACGTGGAAGACCCCCAGCTAGCTGACCAGAAGACGCTTGCCAGGCAGATTTATGAGGCCTACCTCAAGAACTTCAACATGAACAAGGCCAAGGCTCGAACCATTCTCACTGGCAAGACCAGCACCCCTGTACGTTGATTAAGAGTAGTGGGTTGGTGAGTGAAAGGTGTTGCGTGTGTGTGGATTGCGTGTTCATGGCTCCTGTCATTAGAAAAATTTCCTCACAGATCAAGGTCACGTTGTCTTGCAACTTTGAATTTATTTCTTCCCCGCCGGAGTGATTTTAATCTCATTCTGAGCACATTCAAAATTTGCAATCAAGCTAATGTCTCAATATAACCTGGCAGCCACTACCTCAGAGATTATATGCAGCCAGCCAATGACAGAAATATCTTGCTCAATCAGTAGTGCGAGGCAGAACACAAGCGGGACAAGGAAACATCTGTTTGCAGCGAAACGATATAAAGAGCCAGTGTATGAGTTCATCACTTCTCCCGCTGCCGCCTGTTTCCCTCCATGCCTGCTCTCTTTTCATCACCCATCCACCGCTTCACCAAAAACATCCCCTCGCAGCCTCGTTTCTTTCATTTTCTTCCCATCAGAAAAAAGGGGTCGACAGGGAGGGTCGGGGACTTGCAAGGCCCCGAGTTGTTGTGAATTCCACGGATGGATGTGTGTAGGTGTAAGAGGGACAGGTCAGTCGAAGTGCAGAGCCATGTTCAAACACAGACCTCCCCCACTGTGTCTGGAGATCAAAGCTTTTCGATGGATAAGTGTCCATTTAGAGTCCAGATGGAGTCTCCGGGGTTTGCAGCCGTTGGAAAGCAGTCAGTTGGAAATGCACATATTGTTTGATCCACGCTTGATTTAAGAATTCACTCATGGGGTCACGACACGACATAGAACTTCCCATGAAAGTCACATTGTACCACAGCCCTGTGTACGAATGCTGACATGTTGCATAACGCTGATTCGCAATTGCACGAACGGGCACCCTTCTAATTGTTGTTGCATCTCGCATTATTTTAAGACTAATTAAAATAAATATCGAGGAGATATAATGTTTCGAAATGCTGAAGATATTGTTGCAAGAAGACAGTTGATATAGCAAGCATTCAACTTAATTATTGTTCACAAACTCTTGAATGCTCTATTTTGGATCCATTAAATAACCTGTAACGGAGCCAGAAACTTTTCGTCAGGCTTGACTCAGCAGTCTCACCGTCTGGGAGGAAAACTGAGCTATAATTGTGTAATTGTTGGCTTTGATTTGTGTACAACCAATATCAGTTTTATTGTCTCGCTTAACTGGTTTTGCTGTTATTCATCTTCATCCAGACTGGATGTCTGACGTCCCTAAAAAACAAGCAGCGAAAGAAATGCAAGTGCTGGGTTGGGATGTACATCGGACATATCAGATTTCTCATCAGATTTGTTTTTTTTATTGTCTGATACTTTGGATTATGACCAAATACACTATAAATAAAGGAATATCTTATCTTACAAATAAAGGAATATCTTATCTTATCTTAAGAGGCAAAAAAGAGTTTTGTACCTTTCTCTACCCACTGAAGCACCAAGGTCTCTGAGGTTATGGTGACAATAAGATGATGGTTTCTTTGTTTCTGCAGAATTGCATAGCATCAATTGACCGATCATTATCAATGTGTCATTGTGGAAATATTCAAGTGTCAACAAGGGTTTCAGTAAAGATTATGGGTAAACACCATAGTCACTACAGTTTTTCATGTAGAGAGATTTGATGATTCAGCTTTTTCTGTGTTTATGTTGTCAGATCAGGTTTGTTTATGTCGGCCAAAATACTTATCAGAGTGTGTCATTCTCCACTGTCCTCAGCCTTTCGTCATCCATGACATGGAGACCCTCCAGCTGGCAGAGCAGACCCTGGTGGCAAAGATGGTCGGAATGCTGAAGGACAGGGAGGCAGAAGTTCGGATTTTCCACTGCTGCCAGTGCACGTCGGTGGAAACCGTCACTGAGCTCACAGAGTTCGCAAAGTCCGTCCCGGGTTTCTCGAGCCTGGACCTCAACGATCAGGTGACTCTTTTGAAATACGGCGTGTACGAGGCCCTCTTTGCCATGCTCGCCTCCAGCATGAACAAGGACGGGCTTCTTGTAGCGTACGGCTCAGGCTTCATCACCAGGGAGTTCCTCAAGAGCCTGCGGCGGCCGTTCAGTGACATGATGGAGCCGAAGTTCCAGTTTGCAATGAAGTTTAACGGACTGGAGCTGGACGACAGTGACCTGGCTCTGTTTGTGGCCGCTATCATCTGCTGTGGAGGTGAGGATGCAGGAAAAATAATATTTCTTATAATGAAACTGTTAATTTGCTCTGTGGAATATATGTCTTTGTTCTCTCTTTATTCTTTGAGAACACTATCTCAAAACTTTCATATTACACAAATTGCAGAAATTGTGAATGCATTCTGGTGCTGCCTTCCTATTGAATGTTTTTACTCCAACACTAGATTATGGTTAAGGAATCTCACTCAAGTTTATTTTGCTTCCTCTGCGATTAGACCGACCAGGCCTGGTGAATGTGGCGCACATCGAGCGAATGCAGGAGAGCATCGTGCAGGTTCTACAGCTCCATCTCCTGGCCAATCATCCTGACGACACTTTCCTCTTCCCCAAGCTGCTGCAGAAACTGGCTGACCTCCGGCAGCTGGTCACTGAGCATGCACAGCTGGTGCAGGAGATCAAAAAGACAGAGGACACCTCACTTCACCCACTCCTGCAGGAGATCTACAGAGACATGTACTGAGGGTTGTGGATGAGTAACCAGGAGAGGCACTCTACAAGCCATCTCCTTTTTTCAGGGACAGAAGAAGAAGAATAAGAAGAGCCCTCCATAAGCTAGGTTGAACCACTTAAACCCCCCTAATGCAGCAAGAGTTAGCTTCTGGTCAGCACAAGAGGTCTTATTTAGGCCCTGGCGAGAGGCTGATGACTCTCTTGGTTTGACACAGTGCTCTCCACTCCATTGTGTGGACCTTCACAGGCGTGAAAGTCATGTATGCAAAGATGTGATGTACAGTTGATCGAGCCCCTATCTAGATACCAGTGTATGCAATCCGTGACCAAACTCTTGGATAAAAACACTAAATGCTAATTTGAAGTCGCTGAGGTGACCGCCATGGTCCTCCCTATCCCGCCCCTTAACGATCCCTAAAATGAGGAAAGAAGGTGAACTTGATAGTCATCACTCCAGCAGTATGTTTGAAAGTTTGAAAGCAGATTTTTATACTGATGTCAAAGGGCAAAGAGCCATATACCCTCACGGCCAACATCACCCAAATGACTTCCGTGCCAGCAGCAACATTGAGACAGCAATGATACAGTTTTTCAAGCAAGGCAGCTTCTGCCATATTGGCTGTCAAGAAAGGGCGGTGATGGTTATCCATGGACCAGCCCTCCAGCATGTTTCATCCCATTTTTATACCCAGAGACGCAAATTTGGTTCCACCAGGCTCCTAAACATAATCATTTATTTGTGCTGTACGTCTTCTATAATACTGTGTTTGTAACAGTAGTGGAAATGATCAGTGTCTTTCATATCCTTTCCTCATCCTAACAAGACAGTGTCAAGACTTGGTATGGATTATCATCACTGAATTGCTCAACTTGTCCACAAACTGCACAGGCAATAGTATTTTTTACTCTTCAAAATAAGGTAGCAAAATCTTAAAGTTTGTCAGAAAATTTGAAGTTTTTCAAGACTGAAATGATCACAGGCACAGATTCACTGTGTACATGCACCACAATGCACATCTGAAGCACAAACACGCCTGTGATATGTTAAGAATATGACACGATTTTTTACTGGACCTCTGTTAAATGCCTTTTTTCTGAAAAAGTAGACGTTTGGCTCTCCACCCCGTTTTTGTGTCCTGGTATTGGTGGTATTCAAGGAATAACACCAGGATAAACCGCATAACAACCTTAATACAGGCAGACTGAAAAGCGGATTTGCTAGAAATTAATTCATCTGTTTCTTTATTTTTCACTCAGTGAAGCCCTGTTCTTCAAAATTACATCTCTATTTTTTCCTCAGTTGGGTATGTTGTGTCTCTTCTTCTCCTGTCAGTCTTTCTGCCTTCTATTATATTTCACTGACTGTGTTTGGTCCTCATAACACATGATTCAGGGGTCTTATGTGCACATTTTTATATAATGGAAATATATATGTAATGGCCTCATCGACTGAACCAATACTTTGACAATTAGAAGTCATTCATCATCAGGAACTCGTCATCTTGAGTGAAAGGGTTAAAAGGAAGGCTAAAATTGCCTGCTCATTTTTGGCAAACTGTCAAAATCAACAAACAAAAGTGAACCCAAGCGTGTGTCCATATGCATTTATTTGATTTATCTGTTACTTTTTAAACAGCTAAAAGAGTTTATAGACTTTTTACACAATGTGACAAGTGTCTGGTGATGGATGAAGACCAAATACATTTCCACATGGTATCTTTTACATATGTCCCCTCTCAATGATAACGATGGTGCACATGAAGAGGCCGCTCCTGTATTTAGTTGTCATGCTGCCTTTTGTCGAAAAAGAACATGCTGCACAGAAGGCTTACAGTGAGGGAATTAAGGAAAGGGTGAAGGAATGCATGGCCCCCCCCAATCTAAAAATCCTGAATTTATTGAAATCAAGAAATGGACCTTGTGTTTATAATGACATCACATTGTATAAAAAGAGTGTACTGTACATAGCTGAAATGATCACATCGACTGCTCGCTCCAACTTTTAACTCAATGAGGTATACAAGGTACTAATGATGATCAACTTTTGTATTCCTCCGTTTGGTAAATACTTTGAAATGTTTGAAATTTTACAGTAAATGTAGTTATGTACTGTATGTTCTTTTTGCTTAAATGCCACATACTTGTGTTTTAATTGAATTGGATCATATTTTTATACTAAAGTATATATGTATGACTAAATCGGATAAATGTTTATTTGAAATGGCACGATTGAAGAGTGCAGTGTAAATAGATTTAAGGGTAACAGAGCAACTGGTAATCTGAATATCCATAGATCTGAATCCCGTTGGGGACATTCCTTTTGTTAATTGCTATTTTTAGAGAGAGAGCCATCAGTGCTATGCATTCAGTTAATTTGACTGTATTTCTTTTACATGTTAAATTCAGCTCTTAGGATTTAGACTGAATTTATTTGTGGGCTGTACTGGCTCACAACATTGGGGAGTTGATTAAAACTTGACCTTTGTGACCTTTTGAATACAGTGAAAACTACATTTATCATTCGAAAGGTCAAGCTACAGCTGAGCACTGATCATTTAATACTCATCTCCTTTTATACTCTGTTCTCAGGTTGCACATTAACAAAACAAATGGATAATATATGCACAGAATTTCATCGTTGTTGTCAGAAATCATCCAGAGTTGCCTCCTCTTATTGAACAAACCAACCTGTATTTTTTTTTTTTGACACATCACTCCTCTGTTGATTAAATAGAGAAACTGAATGCACTCATAATTTTCCATCACATTACGTGTTAATACAGTAAATAAGATGCAGTAATGAAAATGCAGTATATACTGTTTTATAATCCTGTTTTTGTCTGACTTTTCTCTCCTCACTCGCTGCTATATTGTACTAACTCACCAAACATTTCTTATGCCATGAGTAGATTACTGACCTTCAAGCTGCCTCTACTTACTTATTATGTCTTCTCACAGAATGTCAGTCCCACATGCAGAATTCATTCAACGCAGCTCGGTTCTTCCCCTCGCAGCTCCCTGGGACTTGGAGATCCCACGTGAGCCTCAGGATGAACCACAAACGATGCCGTGCCTTAGCGTGTGCCCGTGCCGTAAAACACTAGAGATTCAGAAAAGGGACTTGACTTGTGAACACACACAATTTTAGAGTCGCAAACTGTTGGTCTCATCAGCTAAATTTAGCTGTTTCTGACGCAATAGGGCCACGCAGACAGGAAATGATGTCACAGCAAATTAAGGAAACTCCTACATACAGCAAGACTGAGGCTCAAAGTGCTATTGAAGCTTCATTTTACCGTACAGAACAGTGACAATGAAGGATTTGCTTTAAAAAGGACAGATTTTTAAACACAAAATGGTTGAAACACTAGAGCCCCAGAGGAGAAGTCATGTAAATTTGTGATGTCCGCTTACCTTTAGGAATGTCTGTTTTGTGTTGAATTTACAAGGGACTTTTTAACTTGTATCAGGGAAACCTAGTCTTCCTTTGTTGAACTAGCTCAGGACATAGAAAGATACTGTTCCTCCCTCTCTGTCTCTGTCTCTCTTTTCCTCTCTGGAATGACTTTATAGTGCTCTGCCTTACAGCACACAAACACCAACAACAATATTGATTTATATGACCATTATTTTTATTTTCCAAAACTGACAGAAATGTGTTACCAGGGAGCAGCAGTCATAGGAATTAGGTATTTGATTTTTTTTTTTCTCTTCCTGGATTTCATAGAGTTTGTTTTTGTGGCTATAGTGTCGTGCGAAGAGACAACAGAGACTGTCATTGGATGTGTTGTTAATGTGTACTGTGGCATGGTAACAATACTGTAAATGTTTGATGAATGTATATCTAGTCATTTAAACAATGGAACAAGTTGACATTGAATGGATTTCAAAATAAAATGATTTTAAAATCTGCCTTTCGTTTGTCTGTTGGTCAATGTTTGACTTGACATGAGTCACTTTTAATACTGATGACATTCACCCTCTTTTCATCCTCACCTAAGCTAAATTCTTATAGTTAAGATGAAATTTTAATGTGCCAATATTGGATCAATAAACAAACAAACACACAGCAAAATGCATTAATTCAGCAGAAAACTGAAATAAGGCCTTATCTTAAAACATCACACAGGGACCCTCTAAAAAAAAAAAAAAGCGCAGGAAGGAAGCAGGATGTGCAAGAAGGCCCTTGTTTTGTCCCACATTTAGTGGTTTGGTGGTGCACGACCAAAGCTGGGCTAGATTATCAGCCAAGAAAAGCATGCAACTGCACCAGGGCCCCAGATCCTCAGGGGCCACAAATGCTCCAGGCTCAGTGTGTGTATAGTTTGGGGATTTAAAAAAAAAAAAAATACACTTATGTTTTAATACTTTTTAAACCTTCTGTTTATACCGTTTGTTTTTCAACTACTGACTATCCCCTTGCTGCTGTGCAATGTAAATTTTCCCACTGTGGGACGAATAAAGGTATATCTTATCTTATCTTATGTTTAAGACTATGCACCACTAAATTACAACACCAGCTGAAACTGCCAGTTAATTAGTTTTAATAACTTTATTCTTATCCATCTATCTATCTATTTAAAAGTGTGCTCACAGTGTGCAAATTCCTATTCAAATACATTGACATGATTTGTTTACTAAAAGGTAGTTTGCAGACAAAATGCACATCATGGCTCATTTGTGCCCCCAAGTGGACAACAACAGAGCCTGTTCTGTCGGAGCCAGGGCACTAGGGGGCAGTATAACTCTACCTATAATTCCCGACTCCGCCACGTGCTCATCACATGGTCCAGTATGGCTGCGTCCATAACAAGGACTATTTGTTATGTATGCAGACATGCAGTTCGTTTTCCTTGGAGGTGGAACAGTATTTACTTCATGTCTAGATCGAAATTACAGTTTTCTTCTACTGCAAATAACGAACTGCTCTTTAGTCTAAGCAAACGCGGGATTTTGAAGGAGTCTTTCCCGGAGAACGCGGCGCACGATGAGCTCCCCCGGCTTCTCCAGGCCGGTCCCCAGACTGTGTACTGCGGCTTTGACCCCACGGCCACCAGCCTGCATGTGGGCAACCTGCTCGCCGTCATCACCCTGCTCCACTTCAGGAACGCCGGGCACCACGTCCTCGCTGTCGTCGGAGGAGCCACGGCTCAGATCGGGGACCCGAGCGGGAAGACGAACGAGAGGGAGCGGCTGTCCGCGGCCTCCGTGGAGGCGAACACCCGCAGCATCCGGGAGAGCCTCCAGAGGATCTTCACCAACTACGAACTGTACTTTCAGAACAGATCTGAGAACCTGGGTACGGTGAAAGTACTGGACAACCTGAACTGGTATAAGAAATGGAGCCTGGTGGGCTTCCTGTCGGAGGTCGGGCGCTACTTCAGGATGGGGACCATGCTCAGCCGCCACAGCGTGCAGTCCAGGCTCAAGAGCAGCGATGGGATGAGCCTGACAGAGTTCACCTACCAGGTGTTCCAGGCTTATGACTTCTACTACCTGAACGACAAATACGGCTGCAGGATCCAGCTCGGAGGCACCGACCAGCTGGGCAATTTGATGTCCGGACACGAGTTCATCCACAAGTAAATGTCCATCCTACCTTAACGGAGTGCAACAGCTAAAATGTGACTAAAGGTCTTGTGTGCAAAATGAAGAGCCTGTCTTCAATTCTGCATGCTTCTCACCAACTGAGCAAGCATTTATTTTAGTTCAACTTTGTGCTCAGTCGTGCTTTGTGTTGACAATATTCTCGCCACCAGGGTGACACTGCCCTGTGACCTTCATCTTAAGTCAAGCCCTTGACTCACATTTTATAGCTTAGTGTAGTTCTCAAACTGCAGGTCATGTGCTGCTAATCAGCAAAAGCTCATGGTTTCTATCAGCTGTACCAACTACAAGGCTGCAAGATTCAGCTTGGAGAGACAGTAGTATGTCTGTTTATGAGTTCATTCGCAAGTAAATGTCCATCCTACTTTAATGAAGTGCCACAGCCAAAATGTGACTAAAGGTCTTTGAATTATGAAGATCCAGTGTTAAATTCTGCTTGCTAAGCAACTGACTATTTAAGTAAAACACATGTCAGTCAGTTTCAAACTTTAACACACTTTATGGACACAATTTCTATCCACCAAGGTCACACTTAGGCCTCAGTGACCTTTATCTCAAGTAAAACCCTTGACTCAACTTTTATAGCTTGGTGTAGTTATGTAGTTATTGATCATTGCTATATCTAAGATAATTGCTGTTAATCAGCAAAAACTTCTAAGCTTCTAAAAAATTCTACCAACTGAACCAAATGTAAAGCTGTAAGATTTATTTTGAACTGCACAGATCAGCTGGCCAATTTGATGTCTGACTGTGAGTTCATTCACAAGGAAATTTCCTATGTATCCATCACTATATTCATGAGAATCTGTTTGTATTAATATATCACAATTGGTAAACATATACAAATACATTTGCATGCGATAATGTATGCATTTATACATGAAATAATCTTAAATATTTATATTGACGTTTAGTACAATGATGTGCATCCAGCACTTTTAAACATGTAGAACAACTACAGTTTCTCATTTTCTTAGTTTTAGTTTGAAATAGTGGATTTGAAAACAAAATCATATTGTGCTATTGTAAAACAATCACATTTCATCCCTATTTGATTCTACCAGAAGTTGAATTATTGCCACTCCTTACAATTAAACGTGCAAAAAGGCACCAGCAATTCCCTAATGTGGACCATTCCTCTCAGAAATGTTAAATGCTTACACCAGACATGCAACACTTCTTTAATTCGTCTGCAGAATGAAAGGTGAGGAGGTGTACGGCCTGACCATCCCGCTGGTGACCAGCTCTGCCGGGGACAAGCTGGGGAAGACGGCAGGCAACGCAGTGTGGCTCAACAGGGACCAGACGTCTCCCTTTGAACTCTACCAGTTCTTTCTAAGGCAGCCTGATGCCAGTGTGGAACGGTCGGTGAAGATGAAGCCTGATGATAGCTTTTGCTTGTAAAGATAACAGTTAAGGATCTCAAAGCATCTCATAGATCATCTAATCTGGCTGGTTGAGGTAGAATCTAACATCCTGTAAATGTATGTATTCTGTGCGCTGTGACAGGAAACTGAGGTGTTGTGTGATCTTTTCGCAGGTACCTGAAGCTGTTCACTTTCCTGCCTCTGGCGGAGGTGGAGAGGCTGATGGAGCAGCAGAGAGAGGATCCAGGTAAACGCCTTGCACATAAACGACTGGCTGCAGAGGTGACAAAACTGGTACATGGAAAGGACGGCCTCCAGAGTGCAAAGAGGTCTGAACATGCTGTGTATATTTCTACTAAATGTGGTGTTCAGTGCTCTTGTATTCAATATGATTTTTCTTGGTCCTTCCTTACAATTTTATGCATGACACACTTTATTTGGGTCACCCTTTAAGGCAGCAGGAATTCACTTGTTTGGAGAATAAGTGTAACTAATGAAGACACAAAATTCTTAACTCCATTAGAGTAGCTGCATATAACTTCTGACCTCCTTGGAGAGGGGACAATTTACCTATTCAGGCAAACAAATTCATATTTAATATGGTCATTGCAGGTGTACCAACGCGTTGTACCACAGCAGCATGCAGGCTTTGGAGGAAATGAGTGACGAAGAACTTCAGGAACTTTTCAAGGAGGCTCCCTTCCATGAGCTGCTGTTGGAACCGGGAACCACTGTATTAGATGCCTGCCGTATGGTCAACGCCATCCCAGAGGGACCTAAAGGGTCAGTACTCCCATCCTGTTTTAATAGCGTTGCAAAGTGGGTGGGTTCTGGAAGTACAGACAATGTTACGTGATTCACAGTCTGAGCTTTTCTAGGACGTGGATTTAACAAAAGTCAAAGACGTAAGCTTTTTTGGAGGAAAGTTAAGTACGACTCCCAAGGTGCATTTCGTTGCATTTTAAGTTAAAATAATTGAAAATGTTGATTCTAATGTAAACCTCCGTGATTGTTATATTATCAAGGAAAGTCCTGCTGTTCTCTGTTAAGCAACATTGAGGATATTGTTGAAAGAAAAAAAATTAAATGGGTGTACAGAACAGAGAGAACCCCACTTTGAAACTGTATTCCTGGGTAGATGTTAAATAATCAATAAGTAGTGACTTTATTGAAAACTACATGATGGCAAAGTGCGTAAATTAACATTAAAGGACCAGTCCACCCAAATTACAACATATTTTCTCCCTCACCTTTAGTGGCATCAAACCACGCCAAATGTGGTCCTAAATCAGATACAGGTCTGATGTTTTACAATGAGACCTCAGTCTGTACAGTCATATCGGAATTCATGTGACTTTTGTGATGTTGCAATGCATTATTAGTCGATTGAGAGAAAACTCATTGCCAACAATTTCACCAAATCAAATAATTATTTAAGTCATTTATTGTCTAGTGTGATGCACTGCAGTTTTGATATTGGTTGGAATATTCTTCATATTCACACTGAGTGTGTAAAGTCAGACGACAGTCTTTAAAAGTTTGCATGTTTGTGATGTGCAAGTTCATGTCCTGACTATTTCAGGCAGATTAGAGTAGATGAAACCCTCCTAACTGACTGTTAAAATGTTGGTGTGCAGGTATCGAATGGTTTCAGAGGGAGCAGTGTGGATGAACCACAGACAGACAGACAAACCAGAACAGGTACTGATCCCAAAACTCCATATCCTATCAAATGGGCTTACCTTGCTTAGAGTGGGCAAGAGGAACTTCTACATCATCAAGTGGCTCAGTCTCTGATGCTATCTACCCCTTGCATGGGACCGATTTGACATATGATGGACTGCCTGGGAAGGTAGGCGACTACACACGGCAGTGTCAAGTGAGGAGACATGGAAGCACTGAGGTTGTAGAAATTACAAGGTTTGTAACATGGTCTGTCCTATCCTAGTGATTGCATGTCATTGTCATGTAAATGTGGATTTAGATGCTGTAGTCCTTACATAAAACATATTAAAAAGCAATTGATGTCATGGTTGTTGCCTGCTGACTTTGTGCTGCTTCAGGGTTGTTGCAAAGTGAACACTAGAGGGCAGCATTGCCCCAGTCATAATGGTGCTGCTGCAGGCTCGCACAGCTGCACCACATACCCTGCTGTGACCCCATAGGTAAATAATTGCTCACATTAAAATTAAATTGCAACATTGCTGGCAAACAGGTTATGGTTCTATTTTAAGCAAATCGTGTTTCTTTCAATTCGATGTGGACATGAGGCCAACAGCTGTCTTAACGTGGCTGTTTTTGCCTTCTTAGTGCTGGAAGGTGTAAAAACGTACCAGAAAGAACAGAATGGAGTTTTAAATAAATTCCAAAATATACTAATCCTGCTTATAGATTATTTTTGGATTCCATAAATTTTATACTTGCATAATTATAATATTGTTTCAAGGCTTGCTTCAGGTTTTTCCCTCGGGGTATAAACCTTTCACTGGAGTGTAAGTGACTATTTCTAACTTTCAGCACACAATGCTTTGTCTGTCCTTTATTTTTGTTTTCTTTCTGGATTTTTGCCTTTTTGCTTTTGCAGCCTCCTGAATGTGGAGATAATTGTGACTTTCTGGTCCTTGTACATCTGTTCTTCTCCTTTCCTCCTGGGGCCCAGTGGTGGAGATGAGGACAGGGTCTGGTGTGTGCTGACCTTGACTTACCCCTCTCAGCTCCAGAGAATTGGTGGAAATACCACGTCATGAAGATACACATTTGCTCAACCTGCAGATTTTGTCTGGATTTTTTTTTTCCTGTCAATCCTTGGATAATTTTGACATCAGGGGTATACCTACTCTAGTTGAGGGCCCACACCTTGAAGCTTTAGTTTATGTGTTTTCACAGTCATGTCTTTTAAGGTGGAATGTTTACAAGGAATTCATTTTTAACAGATTGTTGAAAAAATTGCCTCCACAACTTATTTTCAACTATTACAAGAGATTGTTTTGGAAACTGTTTCATTTGTGTAGAAATATGTACATTAGTTATTTTTAAACTTAATCTTACTTGAATTTGAAACAAAGAATTGTAGTGTATCAAACTCTTTTGTTTGTTTTTTTGGGGGGTTTTGCTGTTAGGATGCAGTTGTGTAAAATTGTATTATGCCTAACAGTCATCTTTGGTCATCTGGTCATCTTTAAGTTTGCTTTCATTTGCTTCATGTGCGAGCTTTTTAATTTGGTAGCTGAAATCGAACACTTTGTGATGTATTTTCTTTCTGGATAAAAAAAAAATAAAATGTAACATGTTTGTTTTTTTAAGGCTTTGTCAACAATAATCAAAGTAATATTGTGGTTTAAAACTTTTTGAAGTTTCATTTTCAATGTTTGTGTTGCAAATGTTGCTCTAAATTTTGAAGAAACACTTGAATTTGGTGCAAAAAAATAACAAACTGCTGAATGTTGCAAGCCTGCTGCAGCCAACCGGTCCACCTTAAGAGAACTGGGCGGGTTTAAAGCGCTTTGACCAATGAGCGCCTTTTTTCGCATTCAAATAGCTGCGTGTGTCAATCATTTTTCCGCCCCCCTGCAGTCCAGCTCCGCTCTCGAGCTCAGCTACATCTTTCAATCGCCATATTGGGTCCTGAGCAGCTTTGCAGTTTCTCTCGCTGCGGATCAAACTGACAGAAGCGGCTCCGGTTCTCGGCCACTTTGTTTTGATGGTCCTCGGAGGCCACATCGGGCCGCTCCCCGTCTCCAGCTCGACGTCTGTCTGCATGGCATTAAGTCGTCCGCGGCTTGTTGTGGATCTTGGAGGAGACGGTTGTTTTTGAGGGTGAAAATCTGGACGCTCGCGGTTGTTTTGAGGGGGGAAAAAAATTCGCGTTTCTTCTTCGGGGCTTTTTTTTTTTTTTCCTCCAAAATGTCAGATGTTCGACTATCAAACGGGAGCCCGACGTTGGAGAGGACGGACCCGCGGGTGTCGGATCACCCGAAGCCGTCAGCCTGCAGGAGCCTCTTCGGCTCGGTGGACCACGAAGAGTTAAAGAGGGATTTAAAGGGACATCTGCGGGAGATGGAGGAGGCCGCCTCCGCCAAGTGGGGCTTCGACTTCGCCGCTCACAAGCCGCTGGTCAACGGCAGGCTCGACTGGGAAGTAGTGGACTGCAGAGACGTCCCGAGTTTCTACATCGGGCAGACTCGGAGAGAGAAGGGCGGATTCTCAGCTGGGAATAACAATGTGGATCTAAATGGGAATCATAGCTGTGTTGTGGTGGCTCCGGGGGAAGACAGCGGCAGGGCGGACGGGCAGATGGAGTGCACGGAGCAGTGCACCGGGCTCCGGAAGAGACCTGCATGTCACGGTACTAGATTTGCATCCAAATCACCCGACAGACTGGAGATTATTCAAGCCAAAATGCACCGAAAATCATTTGTATTTAGCTCCAAAAATTGGCACGTTTGATGAAATTTTAGGCTCCATCTTAAATCAGACACACAGCACGTTAAGTCGGACCTAATTTACTTTCTATCCATTTTTTTTACTGACCGGTAAACTTTGCTTTCGCAGACCCCTCGGCCCAAAATAAGAGGTCACACACCAGCAGCTCAGATTCAGAGGTTAGTTGTCCAAGTCTGAGCCACTCTGCAGAACACACGCCGAGAAAGACGAGTCCCAAGAGGCAAACGTGAGGACGAGGAAACGGTGAGGAACTCTTTTTAAAATGTGATGTTTTTCTTATGGAGTTCTGCATGGTGCAACTGCGGGGTCAGAGTAGAAAATGCACACTATGTCCCTCCTCTTCCAGCCTCTAAGACAGCTGTGCATTTAACAAAAATACTAATCAAAAAATATATGATTTTGACGTTAAAGCAGCCACTTTGCAGATCAGATAAAATAATTGTATTTTCTAACCAGTCTGCAGCCTTGATGGATAAATACTCATTTCATGCGTGTGTGCTTTTAAAAGTATTGTCTCATTCATTTAACACCAGCAGTAACAGTGGGAGTAAAAGTGGTTGTTACAGCTGCTGGAGTTCACCAAAAGCTTTCAGTTGTATTTTTGCACTCAATCCTGTTTCGGTGCACTTTGACTGACGCAAAACAGAAGAAACGTGGCTGCACATTTACACCTTTTTTTTTTTTTTTTTTTTTTACTACAACAGCTGCCCGAGTTTCCTACTAAACTGTAAACAACAAGTGTGCTGAACAACAGTGTAGTAACACGTCAGCAGCCACTGCCCTCAGCACAGAGCAGAGCAGGACGGGAAGGGGCTGGTCCCTGTGTGTGTGTGTGTGTGTGTGTGTGTGTGTGTGTGTGTGTGTGTGTGTGTGTGTGTGTGTGTGTGTGTTGCACACACTTTGCACACTAATGTTACAACACACACACACATCTGTCTCTGCCGTGCAGGTCTCAAATCAAGTGTGCTTTCTGGCCAAGGTGGAGGGAGAATAGGCCTGATGAAATGTGGCAGCATGTGATGTGAAGGAGAAACACCTAATCTTGCCTTTTAGTATATATTTTTTTTTTCAATTTGTGGAAACAGGTGAAGTCTAGAGATATTTTGTGTTAATATTTTTTAGTCTACTCAAGTGTATATAAAAGTTTTTGAAAGGGAAACACAACAAATTCATAGTACTTTGAAAAATATCAGATTTTTGTTTACATGCTTGCTTCAAATCCTATAAATAATTTTGAGTATAAGATTCAAGACAGTGCATGTGTTGATGTTAGAGTAACCCCTTCATCCATTTTTACACCTATAATATTTTGCACAGTCATTTTTTTTAAAAATGAGTGAACAAACAATTATTGCATCAGTTCAATAACTGTCAGTGGAGAAAAGCAACACTTGACAGACACTTTGCAGTACATTCACGTTTAACACCATATTTTTGGATACTGTCTTGTTGCTTTCAGTTAATCCACCTCTTCAAAGTGCAAGAGCTGTGCAAAGCCTGAAAACTCTGCACCAATGTTCTGTCTACTCATTTGCAAATGTTTTTTTGTTTTTTTTTGCAAGTGATGCATGAAGCTTAGTGACACAAGTTAGTTCTAACCTTGCAGCCTCTTATTTATTTTTTTCTTTCATCTGATTTTTCCCACAGAACCGAAGATGTATTTCCACTTTTACGTGGGAAACCTCAGTGTTGGCCGATTTTTGGAAGAGGAACTACACAGCATCAGAAACATATCAACTCTCCTGAAGATGGGGGAGGACGCTGTTGAAGCACTGAATAGAAACACTAAAGTTGTGGCACTCAATTGAAAAGTTACTGCCTCTAAAAGCAGTCAATGTAGCAGTGTGCAATTAGGTTTGATTTCCTTTTTTGCTCCTTTTTTTACTACCTGTGTGTAAATAAATATACATATTATATTATATTTCTCTCCATATGTAGCACATAAAAACATTATGATTTGAACACAAATCCTTTATGTAAAAAGGTGTGAATTTTGATTTGACTTGAAGAATTGCAGTGTAGTTTGATACATGTTTCCAAAATGCTGTTCTGTTTTTTTGTGATTTTTCTTTTCTGAAAGGCAGTGTGACTCTGACACAGTCCCTAATTGCTACATTTAAAACAAAATCATGGCTTCTTACAGTTTCTTAACAGTGTATCTTCACTCCGTCATCTTCCTAACTCAGCAGTGAAGAACGGTACAAATGTAGCTCATTTATTGTTTTGTTTTTTTTTCCATTTTTCCTTCCTCTGGTCAATTCAGTGTCACCAAGTGCAGGTTCTCCTAGAAGATCTATTTCCCCAGGAAATGAACACAGAAAAAAAAAATTCTGTTAGGAATTCCTTTATATCACCTGATATTTATTTTGTGATAGGTGCATTTAGCATCAGTTAAATCCTGGAACATGATCTAATTTTTTTTTCTCAAGTTCTCCTGCACGCCTCCACCACATTGCAATGGTGTGTTTAATTTCCTCTGGAGTTGTGAGGTACTTAGATATTGAAGGACAAAGACCATACAAACTGCACAGGTTGTGTTGTAAAGTCATCCTCTCTTTTGACTATATTCCCTTTGTTTCATCTGCCTTAATGCTCTTCAGAGAGGAGGTTTTTCTGAAAAGAGGTTGAATGTCCACAATACCAAATACATGGTTGCTTCAGTATGGTTGCCAGCACCACCTGTGCTCCTTAATTGACTTCACATTGTGTTACTTTGTGATAACCTTGACTTAAATCTCCATGTATGTTTGTACTTTTTTCACCAATGTTGTTAGCCTGCTGAGGATGCGAATGTGAGCATCTAAAAGCTTCCCTTTATTTGCCTAAAGTGTGGGTTATATTCAAAGAGACCAGTGTACACCTGGATGCAGAGAGAAAACGGCTCGTCTCAGAAATGCAGTCACCATGCCTGTGTATTTGTGTAAATCTTTGCAATGTACCTATGTACATAATTTTGTAAAAACACTGAGAAATTATACTAACTTATTTATGTCAAGCTTTTTTATGTAGAATAAAAAATGGGTTTTTGATTACGGTTATCCAAAGTGGCATTTACTTTATTATAATTGTCTTATTTTGTAAAAGCATATTTTTGGTAGTTTTTTTTTTTTCTTATCAATAAGGTTGCAAACTGAGCCTGATAAAATATTTGATGTGCATTTTGTAATGTGTGGTTATAAAATGTGTTGCAATCAATTAAAAGAGAAATTAAATCTATCTGATTTGTGGTTGCTTTTTACACTTGATGTAACTTCGTCACACACACATTGTTTGGTTTTATCTATTACAACTGTGCAAAGCTAAGTCTAAGAAAGTAACTGCAGGAAATTTTTAAAAATTTTCTAGGAATGTTAAAGTTCAAAACACACTTTAGGAAGTTAGTAGCAGCTGTGTGAGTGGATTTCTGTGCATGCAGACATCCTGGTACAATGTTAGTGACACTCCCAATATGAATACAGCAGCTTTTTGAGTAGGCTGATGATTGACACTTTGGTCATCCAATGAAAAGGAGAGTGGGGAAAGCAGACCACTTGTTGCAGCCAGTAACATTCAGTAACTTATCATGGGAATGTCTCTCATGGAAAAAAAATGTAAGTGCTTTTAGCTCAGAATACGAACCTCAACTTCAAGGTAAAAATACTGCAACATGAAATATTGTTTTTACTGTTTCATTGGTCACAGTAGCATCTGTATTTCTCTAAATGTGTGTGTGTGTGTGTGTATATGTCTGTGTGTGAACAAGTGAGTGTGTGAAAGTCTGTTTTCATTTGTGAGTCTTGTGTGGTGTGTTTTAAATGATGTTGTCACATTTAATTGTTCCTGTCACTAATTAGGTTCTTATATAGATATTTATGTTAAATTATTGAAGAAAAAAAAATTCTTTGTACAATGTGTTATGCTTAGTAACTCAACTGAGGAAGTGTATTTTTGTACCTCTTATTTAAATCTAAAATTGGGAATTCATGATTTTGAATTAAAAAAATATATATCATGTCATTTTTATATACATTATATGATTACTGATTTTGTTTTAATATGTAGTGATGAGATTCTGTTATAAATATTATAAAACTAAAAAAATGTTACTACTAGAAACACAACCTATTAGTCACTTCTGCTTTACTGCTTCAAAATAAATCCTTATTTGCTCTAATTTTGTTTTTACTTCTTTTTTTTTCTATAAAAATGTATTGTCATTGTGAGTGATGCATGCCAACAGCGGAGTCCTAAATTGTGGCTCGATGCTCTTTGACCTGTAGTAACTTTGTGTCTCGGTTTGTGTCATGGCACATCTTCTGCTGTGAAACCCAAATAAGTGCTTTCACTGCACGGCATCTCCCTGCTTCCTCCTCGTGCCACAGACACAGGAAGACACCTGCAGCAGCTCTTTTAAGCTGGATGGCGTGGGGGCTGTTTCTGTGTGTGTGTGTGTGTGTGTGTGAGAGAGAGAGTGAGTGAGTGAGTGAGAGAGTGAGTGAGGGGAGGGTGGGGGTCCGGTCCTGAAGTGTGCAGGTGGGTAACCTCAGCTCAGCCGTCCACCCCCACTCTGAGCCCGGCCCATTGTCCCAGTGTGTGGGCCTTTGTGTGGAGGGCCATTGTGAGGGGCTGGGGCCGGCCACTGTTGTGTCTGGGGCTTCTCTGCTCAGACAAAGGGCCCGTCTACAAGCCTCCACCCTGCCCAAACAGCAGACTGACTGACTGACTGACTGACTGGGTGCCTGACTGACTGCTTGACTAGGTGGCTTGCTGGCTGACTTACTGACTGAATGGCTGACTGGGTGTCTGTTCGGTTGACTGATTGATTGGATGGAGGCAGAAGAGGAGAAAGTGTGTGTTTCAGTCAGTCTGCAACACCCAGTGCACAACAGTGTTAACAGTGAATATGAAGCTTTGACTACTCAAATTAAATATAAAAAATATTTTTTCGTAAAAATAAAAATGTACTTATAACTTTGCATTTAAATTTAGTATTTTTATGTAATTATGATATTTTCAGGGATTTTTTTTTTTACAATGAAAAGTGCTTTAAGTATTTTTGCGAAAACAAAAACTACATTGAGGTATATTGTGGTTGCGGTAAGTGAGAAAATGTAGGTTGCACACACTGTGTCACCTACATGACAGGAAATGATTCATAATGTATAGATGACAATATATGACAATAAAGAAAAGCTCGTCATAAAATAGCACTTTCAGTAAAATGTAATTTCAGGTATAACTGAGAGAGAGCATTGCATGGCTGCAGAGGACAATCTCTTACTATAGGTAGAACATATTTACCAAACCATTTCTTCACATATACAATGACTACATGTACTGTAATGTGAGCGGTGTCAACAACCTGTCATTACTCAAGCGCAACATGGGCATTTTCTTATTTCTTCAGGCAATGGGAGGTATAATTTCAGCACACTGATGTAATAATTACACAGTGACAACAAAATGTTATGTTGTTTGTAAAAGTTTGACACATTTCTTTATGAATTACATGTAATTTTTTTTTTGCTGAATTTTTGAAATTTTGATCAGCCTTATGCATAGCATATTTTTCTGTCCTGCACTTGACTTGCATGTTGCTCATGCTATTTCTCTTGAAGTGGCTCACCAGCACTGAGAATAACTTCTTTCACACATCTCTTTCACAATGTACGCTGTTTCTGTTTAAACTGAGATGCCGTACGTGTCACGAAAATGACCACAGGAAACAAAGTCAGTTATTCAAGAGGTCATAGATGGGACTACACCGTGTGGCCACTATGATGCAACAGTGTCTTTCCTTGCATAAGAAACACCTTTTCAGTTACAGCAGGAATGTCCCTGAATGCATTCCTGTAACACTCCAACACTCCATCACAGCCACCCAAACAAGACCACAGCGAACTCGAGGAAATTCCAGCGAGTCAGTCAATCAGAGACGTGGAAGGCATCGTCGGCCTGTTCCTCTTTGCGACTTCTCGCATGTGCCAAGAATTCACACTTCCTTGCTATATCAACAGAAACAGGTTATCTTTTCCTGTTAACCGCCCCGGCACTTAATATAAAGTCACAAGTTCCTCCCCATGTTTCCTGCCCAGACCACAACCCACGTCATCAAGCTATTCCCTTGGCACCTCGAGCTCTGAATAAGGGGAAAGCAAGTGCCCACAAACAAACACCTAACATCCCTTTCTCTCTGTCGTTCTCCCTCTGTTTCTCTCTCTCTCTCCAGAGTGCCTCTAACAGGCCGAGAGGAGACCAAACTGCATCTGAATTACTGTATTTTTTTCCGCTTCTCTGAGCGTTTGTTTTAGCCTGCCTGGAATGCCCCGAGTGGGTGGAGTTTGGACGTTTCTGTGGACAGCTCAATTGGATTCAGTCAGCCAGGAAAGCTGTATCAATACGGGAAAACTATTTCATTGAACAGCCAATGCTCTGACGTCGCTTCGGTTCCTCAAACGCTGCGGTGTGAGATGTGTGTGAGAGTCTGGGGATGAGTGACAGGCAGAAAGGAGGGGGAGGAGATGTCAGGGAGATGCTGCAGAGCATCGAATGACAGATGTGCAGATGTGCGTCTGTGGTGCGTTTTTGCAGGGAAGAAAGGGGGTGGGTGGGTGGCGGTAATGCTCATTAAAGCAGCGCACCTGCAGCCTATCAAAGAGCCTTTATCTTTTATCAAGGCAAATCTGCTCAAGCACGCAGCGCGAGACGTGAAAACAAGCAGGCTGTGCTGAACACTCACTCAGAGTCATTCTCTCTTTATCTCTCTCTCTCTCTCTCTGACCAGTGGATGGTACCTGGCCCAGTAATCCCATCAGGAATGTCCAGGGATGCGTTTAGATGCATTTGGCCGAGAAATAGAGGGAGAGCTTCCAGCTGCAACATCTGCGCAGAGCAAATAGACAGATTATTTTTTTTAATGATAGCCTTTTCTGTTAAATGTAATAAATAAATAAATAAATAATCATCTTTAGCCAACAGAGGGGAGTTGCACTGTACATTATTTATCTGTAAACTCTACTGCAAAAACTCTCCATCTAGCTCTGCTCTCTGGTCACATCCAAATACAGATATTGTTAGTTATGTCAGGCCACAGGATATTTTAACTTGTTCAAATAAACGTT
This sequence comes from Holacanthus passer, assembly GCA_025331565.1. Taxonomy (NCBI): domain Eukaryota; kingdom Metazoa; phylum Chordata; class Actinopteri; family Pomacanthidae; genus Holacanthus; species Holacanthus passer. The sequence goes on from JAFREQ010000003.1 coordinate 427,308, forward strand.
GGAAAAATTCAATTCAATGCTCCTCACAAATGAGTCAGAACGTTTTCAAATTAAAATATTAAATATTTAGATATTACACTTTGACTGCTACTTGTTTTTCTCATTAGGGATTTTGATCCTAATGTCAAAATACAATAAATCACGAATTACAGCTGCAACTAATGATTCATTTCATTATTAATTAACAAATTGACTTTTTTTTTTCTTTAAATCAATTAAGCATTTAGTGTATTGAATGTCAAAAAATAGTGAAAAATGCTCATCACAAGTTCCCAAGGTCACATGTTCTAATTGTCTATGTATACAATGTAGGATGATGTGAAAATGAAGTTTGTGCAGCTGGAAACACAGTATGGTTGAATGATTTTTTTTTGCAAAACAAATTACTGAACTAAATAAATAAGGTATCACTTTTGTTAGTTCAGTTGTTGTTGACTGACAAAACAATTAATCGACAGATGATTTCAGCATTAAAATAAATTAATAAATACATACCCTGACTAATTTGACCAAATCATAGGAGCAGTAAAGGTGGTAGAAGTTCACTGTGGTGGAGACAGTGCTTCAGTGAAAGTCAAATTGTGTGTGAGTGTAAGACTTATATCTGTACATCCCTACACAATAATTTTAACTAATGTTGTATGACCAAAAGCTTTTCCCTTGTTATATGTGTAACATAATTTTTTGCATAATGTACAGTAACTGTGCGTAAACTAACAGAAGATGTTTTCCACGTACATGATGATGACAGTATGGGTGTGTTAGGATGTGATGTGAATTTGACGCGATGCAAAATATTTCCATATGATGCAACTATTTGTAACATTTGCAGAAGTGTATGTGGCAATAATTCCAGTCAGTCAAAATACATCTTACAACACTGACCACAGTATACATCAAATTACATCCCATCCACAGAGCCGGCCTGCCATACTGTCGAAACCAATGACAAGGGAATGCTGTTGGTTAAAATGACACGGAATGGAAAATTATCTTCAGCGCTGTTTTGGATCGGTACCAGAAATGCATCAACTTTCCTCTTTTCATGAGCAATAAAGCAAGCCCACATTTCATAAGAATATCACCAGACTTCTTTCTAACCTGACTTTTTTTTCTTATTCTATTTTAATTTTTTTTTTTGTCCCGCTTCTGCTGCCCTCATCAGGAGGCTGGTGGGGCCTCTGAGCTGCAGGGTCCTCAGTTCTGGTGTTGAAAAGATTCCTGCCATAAGAATGAGTGAACATGTTCTCCAACACAGGGCTTGATGAGAAAAGCAGACTCCTCACCATATGAAACCTACCTCTGCTTTTGGACAGCCGTGGATGTGGTCCATTGGCTTCCCAATATTCAATTTTTCACTCTGTTTTCAATTTTCACTCACTGCAGATTACGGTGTTGCTTTTTTGGGGATTTTGAGCTGCCTTGCTGTGCAAATTTAACTGAGATGGGGGTCGTATAAAATCTAAAGATACTTGTTTGCTTCACTCACACAGGACCTATTACTTTCTTTGTTCAGCCAATAAAAGAAAAAACTACTGTAAATAACTAGATAGAGTTTGATCAGGATTTTGATCCACCATGATACCTCATTCTTCACACATCACTTCAGAGAATTCATCTAATAAGAAGTAAGTAATAATGAAACCATATTTGACAAGTTTTCCAAGGAATCCTAAGGCCTTAAATTCATGTTCTGTTTTCATTTCCTCTTTCCAATTAAAACTACTTTTACAAAGCGAAACATAGCACCAGACCGGTGTTCAGCGCTTGTAGTATAGCACGTCTGTGTTGTTTTGAAATAACAGCCCTCGTTTCGCTCTTACAGTAGCTCCGTGGTGCAGCTGTCCACCATGCCTAACATTCTGCCTTGGCGGGCCAAACCCCAGCGCACCACTGAAGTCCTTCCAGTTTCTAGCCAGGAATTCTCTCCCTGTCTGGGGGAAAAGTCCCCAATAATATGACCTACATAGGCAGCCCCCAGCCAGCTTTCCTTCCCCCCCTCTGCCGCACCTCGTACCCCTCCTCTAAGTCTGTCGGACCTCGGCTCAAATCTGCAGCAGCCGTAACGACACATTAGCGGCATTCACACTTAGCAGAGCCAGCCCTGGGAGGGGTTTCAATGCCTGGCTGGACCCAGGATGTGAAACTAAGCAGCTCAGATGGATCTCTGGATGTGAACGGTGCCGGTTTGTGCTGTTGTTCTTGGCCGCTGAGCTTTCCTCTGGTCCCGGGGAGGGGTGGGGCACGGTGCGCCACAGACATATGGCTGAGGGAAATCTCGTAAGGCCAAAGGTCACGGGGGTCAATCTAACCTCCCGGCCTCTGGTTGATTTATTATCCCATGGGGTGATGTCGCCCTGCTCGGACCAAACAGAGAAGAGGTCAAAGGGCGTACTGTATCTGTTGCTGTTGTGAAAGGCTGCATAGAAAACCAGTTTTCTGAGTTGGGGATAAGGGGACGCAGAGGGCCCTGAAAACAGAGCCCCGTGTATTATGAGGCCACTTAAGATGAGGAACCTTACCACTGCTGCTTTTCCCACAAGGAAACTATGGAAACCAAGTCAATACTTAAATAATAAGCGGGCTTAACAGTGATTCTGACATCTAAGTGATGCTGTTAGGCTCAACATGAATAGCTGTGTCTCGTGTCTCTTGTTGCTCAAGCTTAACCTTAGTAGACCTGCTTTCATACCAAACTGCCTACACACCATGGTCATAAAAATGATGTAAAATCTTTTTACATTAGCCAAAATAAATTCTATAACATTATTCTTCCAAGCAACTCCCTTTCAGTTCCCGAATGAGCTGAGATTTTTTTTCTTGGTAGCACACTAATGCTCGACTCTAATGGGATCACAGGTGTGTGTGTTTATTAGGTGTTTTATGATAGTTTTGAGCCAGACTAAGCCAATCAGAATAAACTGGAACAGTCTATTTTATACTGGAAGACCAAAAATGGGAATGTCGAATATTCTGTGGTAAGGACGAGGGGGGAGGGCAAGGAGCTGCAACAACTGTCCTCCAGGCAACTGCCGGCCTCAGCTATTTAGGGACAACTCCTGACAGAGTGGCTGGCATCAGCTGCTGCTGACATTGTCACAATCTTGGTTGATACAGTACAAACACACTCACATACGCACATGCACACACACCTGTTGACTCATATCTGCTTTCATATAGCACTGCTGGGCCTCTAACATGCCTGGGCCTCTCCAGACAGGTGGCCTCCGAGCACCCCCATGGTGGGCAGGCACCGACCGCACAGCCTGATAACTACCAGCCACGGCCTCCCAGCTGAGCCCGTGTGGCTGTTTTTGCATGTGATGTTTTTTGTGGCCAGCAACAGTAATTATGGGGAAGGAGACATGTGAGAATCACAGTCCATCAACGACAACAAAACAGCTCCTCCGATGCGTCTTCTCTTCATGGCTCGATATTTAAAATGTTGAATTTCAAAATGAAATATTCTCCATTGTCCAAAAAAACCCCACCAATTCTTTAACAATTATTTAGTAAAGAATTGTTTTGTTAAATAAGTAAGATGTGACGTAATCTTAAAGCTGCATATTTTAATCAATTTTCCAGAAAATCATCAAAACTAAATGGAAATGAATGCAGGTTTCCATCTACTACTGTTATGTTCATCAAGATAAAAAGCTGGTGGTGCTAATTCTCCAGTTGTGTGCCATTAAAACACTGCAGAAGAAGAGATGATGTAATTAAAAGAGCACCATTCAAGAGATCTGATATTTTCTTTCTGTGGTGCAGAAACATGAGTGGATGTTTAAGCCACATGCTTCAAATACGTCATAATTTATTCGCTTAGTCTGTTTCCATTCCACTTTGTCTCATTTGGCTTTTGTTGATACATGAACTTTTCCACATCAGCCAAAAGTAAAAACCTTTTGGTTATATTGCAATTTTTCTTCCGCATTTCCACTCAAGATTTTTTTTTTTTTTTTGGACACAAATTGAAAAACAGCTGGATGCAAACACACTTTGATAAATGGGTTGAAAGCAACTCACACCAAGTTTAACTCTGATTGACACATATCTCTTCAAACAAAAAGCCTATACTATTAGTAAGTTGAAACAACATACAATACAGAATTTAAACCTGCAATCATTGATAATTTTTTTGGCCACTTGGGGGCAGCGCAACAAGCTGTAATCGCAACACTAACATATTATCACAATATAAAATTGACAAGGTGAACATTAGCATGTAGTTGTGTTAATTACACATTAAACAGAGACTAACGTTAGCATTCATCATGCTGGTATCAATATTCTACTTGTAGCTTTCTTTTGGTCTCCACCAACTCCTGAGGAAAATATCTGGCTCTTTAGTTGCTAAATGCTGCGCTGTGTTCACCAGCTAGTTGCTAAATTTGTCTGTGTCCTGTCTATTGTTCTAGCGTCTGAAAATTATACTGATGACGGCAGCGAAAGCGACCCAAAGCAGTAAAGTTGTGTAAGCCCAAAACAAAGATTTTTAAAAATTAATTTGAAATAAAATGACTGTGTGTAATGTGAAGGGGCGGCTATTTTTACTACATACATACATATAGGTAGAAACATGATTCTACAGAAATGCACATTACTTTGATTCTGCTGTATCTTATAGAAGTACAACCTCTATTAAAAGGTTGTGACATTTTGATTTTAGTAGTATTTAGTATTTTAGTATTTTAGCATTTTGTCGATTTTTTTTTTTTATCATTTAATGTGCAGCATAAGTGACACAATATACGTCTGTTTTATGTTATTTCCATGTTCCACCAGCCTATTTTCAACAGCATAGTGAAGTTCTGTTCCATTCTGAGCGTGGCTCAGGTGGCAGGATCAAAGACGACATGGACGATCGACAAAGCTCAGAGAGTCTAGCGTTTCATGACCTAGCATGAGTTCCTCCTCTGCACAGGCTCTGGGATTGCCAGGTTTCACTGTCCAGCATCTGTGACAGTCTGTCCCTTATATTCTCCTTTTAACTGCTTCCTCAGATCCTCTTTTAGGTTGCGCTCCTGTGTACTTCTGAGATCAAACTGTCTTTTGAAGTGGGAGTCTCTCTCTTCTCTCCGCCTCGTCTTGAGATGAAAGAGGAGCGCGGGGTGACACAGAGCGGCCTCTGCAGACGGAGGTGGCCACGGGGTCTCTCTTTCTTCCCCCTCTCTCTCTCTCTCTCTCTCTCTCCCTGCCAAAATCCCCCAGCAGTGATAGAAACCAGAGGAGGACAAAAGGCAGCGGAGCTCTGCAGCTCTCCGGCCCATGTAGTCTCTCTGGCTAATTGAAAATGGCTTTGCTCTCCTCTTTGCTCTCTTCCCCAGCTCACTTATACTCCTGCTGTCCTCCTCCTGCCTCTCCTCCTTCTCTCCCGCCTGTCCACCCCTCCCACGGGACGACCCTCCCTCCTGCCTCCCCTCTCTCTCTCGGCGCTGGACTGTGCTGATCTTGGGACATCCCCAGTATTTTTTGGCCTTTGAAGGCAAATATAATTGAGTGGTAACATGAGACGTACTCTCTTTTTCCTCCGCATGCCTCGTTCAATGGGTTATGGAATATTGAAGTTCAAAGTAGGTGCGGTGAACGTGTTATTTTTTTCTCTTCCCCCCTTCATAGTGATTGCAGTGTGAAAGGAATTTAGCGAAATGAGGAGTTGAGGAGATTTTAGTTGGACGGAAACGCCGGCCCGTGGCTTACCTTGACCCAGCTCGGCTCGAGATTTGAACAATCGCCCCCCAACCCCCCCCCAAAAAACTACAAGACAGGTTTCACCCTCCAACAAAAGCAAATTATGGAATAGATGAGCTGGTAATCAAATTCCTCCTCGACCAAGAGAGCAGGCCAGAGTGTAATGAAATGGGAGTTTTATTATTTACAGCAGAGCTACAGTGCAGAGGGTGTGCGTGAATATCATTTACAATCATTTCCATTCATCTGTACAGCAGGAGCTTCACTCCCTGTGTTTCTCATCACTCCAACAAGCAGACATGTTCCAGGTTGATCTTAATAAATACAGTACAATAAGGCAATGTTTCTATTTACAACTCTTATAAAACTGTACAGGAGACCAGACAGGCAGATATGTATCAAGGTCTGTCACAAAATTAGAGTGCCTTTAAAATACAACCACTTTATTTAATGTAAGATAAATAATAGCTTTTTTTTTAAACACCGCAAAAAATATGAAAATATAGACTAGTGCTGAGAGAAAGCCTCTCCTCTTTCCCCTTCCCTTTTTTCTCCCTTCTTTTGTGTGTGCATCCGTCCTTTTAGGAATGTGCATGCTATAATTATGGGATGCCTTTCATACAGTAGCTACATAGTGGAGTGATTTTCTATTTTCTACTTCCTACATGCCTCAGCGTCCTGTCAGATAAATACTAAGAGACGGGGAACAAAGTGAGAGCATTGTCTTTATTCCAAATGTGTTGCTCTTGGTGGGTAGGTGGATATTTCCAAACCTTTCACACAGAATTAGTGCGCCTGCTCCTCAAAGCTTACTGTTTAAATTCTGCACATTTTCCAGTGTTTCTTTTCATTAGTCGCTCGCAGTGAGTAATCTCCCCTTACCAGGAATTCAGCACTTAATTAGCTCTGGAGAGAAAAAATAATCAGAGCTTTAATGGGGCAAATTTATTTCAAATTGCACACAGCAGTGTGAGCCCCCTGAAGAGGGTAATAGGGGATATTAAGCAAAGTTGGTGGTGTGAGTGTTTGAGGTCAATATATGAAATCTCTCAGAGCAAACTGAGAGACCATGCCATAACTTTGGACAGTATTCCTCCAGTAACACAGCACCGGCACTGTCACAGCAGTTTGCCCATGTTTATTAGTAGCTGTAAATCAGCACGTTAACCAGACACATCTTTAGTTCTCTTCCTCCAGCCTTTCAGTCCCTAACGCAGGACAAAGTCAACAGATAATCTGCCTTTCTCTCCTCATGTTATTCGATCACTACTAACAAACACCCGCCACAGTCTAAGTACAGTTAGGCTAGATGGATATGTGGCTATGGAAATAACCCTGTTGTGTACTGGGTGTGGATGGTGCCAAGATAATCAGAAGGATTTGAGGAATGCCTCTGCCACGGCTGGACTCTCAGTTTTTCTGTGTCTTTGGGGAACTTGAGTGCTTTGATTGCATTACGGCTTCATTACTGGGTTAGTTAGCTTTGGAATAATATTTGGAGTAGAGGAATGCAGCTCGGTGACAGGCCACACATAAATTAACATTATCAGGGTTGTGCGATTATGAGGCTAATGCAGTGAAATGCAGTGTGTCGCTGCTTGAATGCTTCAGGGGAAGACGAGGGCCCACGATGCTGGTGTAGAAGAGAAAGCTACATTTAGACGAGAAAAAAAAAAAGACCCAAAACGAGGCCAACAATCATCAGAAGAAAGAGGTCAGTCAGCCTTCTTTCTACACTGTGAAAATCCCGCTCTCAGTGATACTCTTGCCCTCATGTCCCAGAGCAACGCAGCAGCAAGCCGACAATTAAAAGTTGTTCTCTTCTCAGTGGTCAAAAGTCAATGAGAAAATTTGGGATTGCAAATGGAAGAGAGGGGAGGGAGGGGGTTTTGGAAGACTGAGTCCCCTTATTATTTGCAGGCTGGCCCTCATGTAGGGGTCTAGGCTGTTTATGTGAACTCCTGGTCTTTAAATTCTCCTTTTGCGATGACCTCATCATACCCAGCGTGACCCTCGCTGCGACATCAGGGCCCCTCGTCGATGCTGGCACCCATGCGCTTCTGGATGGTCACCCTGCGGATGGAGGACTTGGGCGTCAGCTCCGGCTCGGGAGGAAACTGCTCCATCAGGATCCGCAGGACTGAGTCCATTTTCTGATCCATCTGATGGACCTGGATTTAACACGACGACAGAAGACAAAAAACAGGTTGGGTTAGCTGAATGGCTCCGGGATAAACACTCTGAATGTAAGTACAGTGTAGACCGGCATTATGAAACAAACAAAGAATGTCAGCGAGTTCGTGGCTTTGTCTCGTATCTTTAATATAGTTGCCATCCCAATGACAGAGCAGTGCGAGATATAATGACACGTTAGTCCGCCCGTCGCCGTCTACCTGCAAAAGCCACTCATTACAAAAGCTGTTGAGCTATACGATTCCTGCGTGGGCGGACACACACACACACATGCAGGCTGCTGTTATTTACGTGATTTCCCAACTGTAAACACAGGTGTGTCACCCATCAGAGACATCTCTGACAGGGCACAGCCAGCCTAACCATGGTGTAAATACAGATGAATGGCTCCACCTGAGTGATGGCGGTAAACAGACAACAGACTGGCTGGTGACATGCAAATACAGTGAGGACATTTACACGAGAGACACACCGAGACACACTCATGTACTCAACCACAAAAACGTAGTCGCGCAGACTTATTGCACACACTTCAGGAACTTCAAAGAGATTTTCTACGTCCTCACAGCCTTGGCCTTGGTTTTACCTCTGTACTTATTTATTTTTCCCTCCTGAAATACTTACACAGCACACACACGCACAAAGCAATATCCTCTGATGGCTCCAATGGCTTCAAGAAACCAGGGAAAAGGATAAAGATGGCGCTTCGTAAATCAAAGCCTAAACAGTAAAGCACATCAAAGAGCCATAACATCTCACGCAACAGGCAGAACAGACAGATTCAGACTCCTGTCTCTAGTCGACGCTGATAGCGGACAACTCCGGCCCAACTGAGGTATTTCTGGCAGGGCACAGTGAGATAGTTAACATCAATGGCATTTTCATAGGCTTAAGCGTATGGCCCCTCTTTCTCCCCATCTTTTAGTGTGTGTGCCTGATGGCCTGGACATTTTTATGGCAGAGCGGGACATTTAGCAGCTATTATTGTTGTTGAAATATGAGCCATAATAGGAAGCGTAAATCTGAAATATCAGAGTGTGTCACAGAGAAGAATGAAATCGCATCTGAGCACGCCAGCGAGCACGATTTATAAACAACTGAGCATTTTCAGAATGTCCGGCGAACCTTAGATTCCAGACGAATAAATTAGTTGTGCTTTTGTCTCTCTGGTTCAAGATTTTAGATCTCATTAATACGCAATTTATGTTTTAGAGTTGTGTGCATCTACAGTTAAAGCATGCACAGATAGTGAACTTCAGGCCATGTGCAAGTACACTAGCTGCTTAAACTATGGCGTTTTTTTAATTACAGCTAACTATTTGATCAGAGATATCCAGTATGACTTGGTAAGAATTGCTTCCTTTTGACCCTTTTTGCTGAGCTTTGCTGATATTTCACCATCCACAGTGCTTTCCTCTGAGATTGTACCATGACCTAAATAGTTGCGCTAAGTAGACGAAGCACGCGCTGGGCCCGGATGAAGCTTAGAGAATAATAGGCTATCATAAACATGTTGGGCAGTAATCTACAGACTTATCAACATTCTCGTTGGAGCTTAAAATGGATCAGGAATTCCTCCTGCTGGGTGTCTAAAAGGAGTGACCCAGGAGACCCACGGAGAGACAAGAAAAACATAATTAGACACACAAGACTTATTTATAGCTATTGATTGTTGGTACGTGTGTGTTTCCTGGAGATGGATGCGGGGGAGAGATGCAGAAGCGAGAGGGCGAGATTGTGCAAGTGCATGTTTATGAATGTGTCGGTGGTGGCTACGAGCGCGCGTGTTGCAAGAGTTCGTCTCCTTGTGTGTTTTCTCAAGTAAGAACTTTTTGAACCACATTACTGTCGGATAGTTAATACTAACTATCAGAGGTGATGACTCAACTCACAGGTCATTTCGACGACAGGCAGCTTGCCTGTTGTGCAAATATCCTGTTATAAGTCTTACGGTCAGTGTTAGTGACAGTGTCCTTGTGACCTCTTTGCTAATACACATTCTTCCTGTGTTTGACATGCTGTACTGTATGTTGTCATGATTTGTTAGACGTTTCCTTTTGCCACATTACATAATTCTGTTGTGCTTACGACAGATGCCGAAGCAATTCTTGCAGCTACAATCTGACCTTTTGTACCTCTATAAGCAAATAGCCATTAGATCTGACAGATGCTGCTATGTATTTGATTAAATATGTTTGACTTTTGTGGTAGCCTTTTGAATTTTACTGTAATTTCTATTAGCCTCTCTCATTTACTGTAGGGCTGTTGTACTGGGAGTATGTTATATTTTTGTGATCTAGTTCACCCTGTGCAGAGTGTAAATGCTGGAGTTGGGTGTCACCACTGCTGTGTCATATAAACACATGTGATCCAGTGACAGGTGATGCTCCAGCTGTCCCCGACCCTCCCTCCGACCACAGACAACACATGGGACAGTCACCGGCAGGGCTGACACTACAGCAGCGGGGGCTTCCCTGAACTCTGATAAGGTCCCTCTGACTACAGCCGAGCCAACTCACACACAGACAGAGAGAGAGAAGTATGTCCGAGTGTACAGTCGCTTTATGCAAGTTAAGCTTTTCATATACACATGCATCACATATGTGGCTGCAACTGGTTATTTTATTCATTAGTGATTAATAGATTGATTTTCACTAATCAATGTTAAATTGTCCAAAAACAGTAAAATTTTCCAAGAGCTGTCAGTGATCTTCAAATTGCTTGCTTTGTCCAACCAATGATCCAAAACCCAAAGAGAGTCAATTCACAATGTTATAAAACAGAGAAAAGTGGAGGATTATCACATTTGAGGGGCTGAAATCAATGAATATTTTGCATTATTGTCTATCATTAAATGTGAGATGGATGAGATGGGCTGTGGGAACAGAAAGGGATAATGAATTAATTTCACCAAGACAGCTTTAACAAGCAGCACAGATACAGTATCTTTGGACTTTGACCTGTGTTTCATGTACTTCCAGACACTGCAGTGACTGGTGGGGACATGAAGTATAGAGACAACGGTGGGGAGGACACAGAGCTCCTGTTCACACAGGAACACCCTTCCTGAACCACCTTCCTGCCCTCCCCTGGGACCGTTTGTCTGATAAACTCCAACAAACACTGAATCGCACAAGTAGACAAACAGCGCGTACACACACTTGTTTGTGCTAGTCTGCCTGTCGCCTAGTAAACAACAAACAAACAAGGAGCACAAACGAGGGATCACAATAACTTTGACCACATTAGGCAAGAACACTACTCAAGAGCTTGTGTGAGCAAACAACTGGGTGACACCAAAGGGTAAAAGTCATCATTAGCCTGTCACCGGTCTGACAGACAGTTTGTCCTGAAAAGCAAATTAAATGTATCATGCTAACAGCTAGTGTAGTGAGTTTCTGCTGCTCAGAATAGATCGTGGCCTTTTCAGTTTGGTTACATTACATACGTGAACTCATACCAAATTCATGATAAGATGAATTATGATCAAGTTTATTTTTCCTTCAGGGCATTTTTTTAGACACTTGAGTTGCAGCACAAAGGGCAATAAAAGCACAGTCTGAAAACAAGAAGAGACAACAGCACGTGTCAGACATAAATTACATCATACTTCCAGATTTGACATAGGTTTGTTTTAAAAACCTTACTGGAGACTCGCTACATGTAATGTGGTCAAACATTGTTCTTAATCTAATGAAGATGCAAACGATTCCTCAACCTCATGTCAGGCTGAATGTTGTGAAATATATTGTGCATATAAAAGGGCACACAAGACAACTGGAATACAGTGAGTGGTGAAATGTAACTGAATACATTTACTCAAGTACTGCCTTTAACTGCAAATTTGAGATACTTGTACTTCAGTATTTTCTTCTTATGCCACTTTCAACTTTTACTCCACTAGGGAGGGAAATATTTTAATGCACTACAAGTAGGTAATCTGGCAGCAGTAGTTACTTTGCAGGTTCAGATTTCTGGTTACAAAACTTGCAAATGCACAGCTGACACAATTAGTTGATTAATCAAATGATAAAGTAATTGATAACTTTCTTAATTTCATTTAGGTCATTTTGCATGCAAAAACATTTCATAGTTCCAGTTTCACAAATATGATGATCTACTGCTTTTTCTTTTAATCACTGCAATCTTCTCATTTTTTTTAAATAATTTGGAGGTTTGTACTGTTGGTTGAACAAAACAAGCATTGTGAAGAGTGTGGCATAAGTACTTTTACTTAAGGATCTGAATACTTCCGCCCCATGAATATATATAACCCTTGGGTGTAAATATTTCAATTAGTGTACAGCAGGCAACACATAACTGTAACGCCTACTTAAGCAGAAATTTATGAGGAGGTCAAGAGGTCAATAAGAGAAGAGAAGAGATACTACGACTGTCATGTAGAACAGCAATCTTTAATTCACACACAGTCCTGTAAGCCAGCCTGTACCGATTGAGCGATTCACACTGCCATCTGTTGGAGAGTCATAAAGCCTGGAGAAAAGCTTGGAGCTGCTATCGCTGCATTCTGTGATCTGTGCCAAATTCTACCATCGCATGATTACTGACAAATGGAGACGTGACATGCAAGAGGGATATGAGATACTGGATGAAGCAGGCTGAGGGAGTGCATGGTAGCCTTGACATGTAATGAATAGTGTTTAGGTGTTGTGGAGTGGTGTGGCTTATTCAGCAGGGAAAACAAGGCCAGTATATACACTGAGCGGCGCAGCCCTGGCTGGATTACCGAGCACAGTCTTTGAACATTCGACACACAGACACCGAGCACGTAGGCAAAAACACAGCAACTCGGAGACACAAATTCCTCCCTTTCTTGCTCTTTCTCTCTTTGACAGTCACCTTGAGGAGGACTAAGGAATGAAAAGGAGGGAAGAGGAGTGGAAGTAGAGAAAACACAAGAGCAGCGCAGAGGAGACAGAGGTGCAGGGCTGCCAGAAGGAAAGACTACCAGCTCCAGGAATGTCTTGGCATCTGTGTCCGACTAGGCCGCGCTATTCAACAAAACAAGATTCCTGTCATTGAAATGCTCTCAATCGCACGAGACAATGGAGACAGAGCTGGGACAGAAGGAGAGATAAGACGAGGGGAAACAATTGCACGGGTCACCATCCTTGCATGCTCTAATGAAAGTGTAATGTGTTTTCCCACCGCTGTGACCTCAAAAGACCTGGTGCTACAACCTGTAGCAATTTTACAGCGTCATTCTTTCTTACCTTAGTTGACCGAGTCTACGTACACAGCACTATTATGACTCACATGATTCATTCCAACTAGAAAGAAATTCTTTAATATCCTTTTGAGTGACTAAGCAAAGTTTTAGAATGTGGTTTAAAGTTAAAACAGAATATATCTATTGTCGTTTCACATTATGGTGATTTATTAAACTTATTTAAATCCATTTTTCTTCTGTTAAATTATCATCAGTCAGCAGAATAAAGCAACGATTTTTATGTCTGATGTGAAGCCATTTCATCTCGCTCTGCTACTGTCCAAAAGCTTGCCACATTTATTCAAGATGAGGCAAAAGCTCCATCTGATAAGAGTTTCTTGTGCAATAACAGCAGCTCACTTTAAATACACTGGCATTTAAAGGTACCCTGTTGAATTGTCATGAGGAAAAAATAAAGTGAGATTTAGATTCAAAACATATTGTGTTTATGCTTGAGGTTGAGTAAACCTGTTGCACGCATTTCCTCCCCTGATGAAACATTTGCAAAGCCATTTTTCGGGGGATATTTTGAAACATCCATTGTTTACATCCACATTTAGTGGCTAGATGCCTTCTTCTATGCCTTTTGGCACATTAATACGTGTCGAGGCACGCTACCTCCACCAACTGTTAATCAATGGAATGTGAATTGCAGAATGCATGTGGATGCACGAGATATAAACACATGGGTACCTGTTCTTTGCTCCATAGCGCAACTAGTGGCCAGAAAATCCACACAGTGCCTTTAAATGAAGACATATTTTATGTCAATTTAACTTTTGGAAGATGCAAAAGGTAAAAGAAAAAGGGGAAAAAGTTTAAAAACTACTAGACCAACTTTACGTTACATATTTAATTTTATTCAAGGTAAAAGTGCGTTTCATTTGGTCACCTGCCAATGACATCATATCGTATTTACCCCCTAGAGTTGCTATAGCGTGTGGGGAAACACCAGATCATACGTCGGACAGTGAGGAAGGAAGTCGGTAAACGAGCTAGCCACTTTATTATTTACTATTGTTTGTATTGCTTACTTGTGATTGAGTACGACGGTAGATGTTTAACAACGAAGACAACAACTCCCTTGATCCCTTGCTACTTCACAATGTCATCAAACTCCGTCTTTTGTTATTGTGTTGACTGAGAGACCCCTAGTGGCAGACAATACATACTGCGTGTTTAAAGCAATAACACATTTTCACACTATTAGCTGAATTTCAGTATTTGAGTCAAAACACCATCACTGTTACTGAGAGCATGTAACTAAAAAGACATGTGTTATACCTTTATATGATCTTTCCCTGCGTTGTCCCATTCCAATATTTTGAATAAACATTAAATTAAAGCTGCACTACTCAACATTTTATGAACAGTGGTTCAACTGACTATATGTATTGTGGAAGTGGCCTCTCGTAGTAACAAACCACTTTGCAGACTTTGCTGTTCTCTTTAGATCTATGGAGCCTCTAAGCGTCTTTCAAATCGTTGTTCGGTATCGCGGCCCCACCTTTATTGTTTTGGTTCAGTCTCACCACTTGCATCAACCTGTTTCCATCCACAGCAGGCATCACTGCTAAAGTTGCACATTAACCATGCAAACTTTTGAAGGGATAATATGTGAGTGTTTAAAGTTTGTCCCTGTGTGAACAAAAAAAAAAAAAAAAAATCCATTAATATGGCTTTAAATAAGTAATGACGTTCCATTCAAACTCAAGATGTTGGACGCTTCCTGTTTGTCAGCTGCCGTCCTGAACAGCCTACAGGTTCAAGTTACCGCTGTGTTATATCAGCTGGCAACAGCAAGCAGGAAAATGCAAATTCATCTAAATTAAAAAGTGGTATCATGTCAAAATATTTCTCGCGCAAATAAGGTAAATGTCCAGTAAAACAAAGAGGCCAAAGTGGTCGTTTCCGCATATTTTCCAACCCTGTTCCCATAAAACCTACAGTATAATAGCAATGATAGCTGCACAGGGTCAGTTCAGGTGAATTTCTCTGTCTCTCCATAGATCCCCTGTGCAGCTCGCCCAGAGTGGCTGCCTGCTCTTTGTGTTTCACCTACACACACACACACACACAGACACACACAAGGTCCAGCGTTTCGCTCGTAACACAATGGTCAATGCAGAAAAAGCAACAGAGGGTGCACACACTGGCCTCGCTGGTGGGCCAATAACAAGCTAGCATTACACAGAGGTCATCATTATCATCGCCGTGACAGGGCTGCATGAATGGAGAATGGAGATCAGGGATGAGGGGAGGGAGGGGAGGGAGGGGAGAGGCCAGAGAGAGAGAGAGTAAAGGAAGAGGGATATTTAAAAAAAAGCCAGAAGAAAAGGAAAATAAATTTGAAAGCAGAAAAAAAAAGACACTAGCGGCTTTTGTCTCCAGGAGAGAGGGTTAACACACACACGCGCACACGCACACACACACACACACACACACACCACATTAAACCGGGAAAGTCAGCAGAAATCAAAAGAATTAACCAAGGTTTTCAAAAAACTAATAAATTCAACATAGCTGCATCCAGCTTTCAGAACTTCAGGTTAAGAACAGCACAGTCGCCCCCTGAGAAGTGACTTTTAATCACATACCACCTTTGCCTTGATGGAAAGTTTGGGACATTAGGCTGTAATGATTTAAGTTCTGTAAACTTCACCTCCTGTTCTGAAAGCCACGAATAGGAATTTGTTCCTATTGAGCATCATTTCAGGTGGACTGCACACTAGTTGAGTTGTCTTTCAAATGGAGAAAACGTGGCAGCTGCTCTGGAAAGTTTCTCTTAAATTGTCAGTTTTTAAATGAATGTAATGTAAAGGGTCGGCGTTGCAGCTGCATAATCACGCTTCATTCAATGAAGCTTGTTTATGAGTTTCGTCAGTGAGTCATGTCATTACCACTTAGCTGCTGGGCTCAGCTGATGCTCAGTGTATATTTTACAAATTATGGTCTCAGTAACTGCATGATTTAGGGTGACTTTCCTATCCTCCTTCAAAAAAACTGCCAGACTTTGCTGGATGTCATTTACGATCATTCACAATTTAACTGCTACGTGTTCTCAATTTCTAATTTCTGTGATCTCGCACGGAGCTTTTCAAACAAAGGATTTTGGGTAATGACCAACATCTGTGCCCCATTTTGGTGCCTGTGCTCTTATCACTTCACAGGAACGTTAACCAACAGAACATCTAAAAAAAAAATACTCAATGCAACTAAAGCTGTCTTATTGTAAAACACAACCTCTGTTATCATCTTCAGAAGAGGTGGGAAGTTCGTATCAGAGACTTTTAACTCGGGACGTTGCAGTGATTTGACTCCACGTCTCGCTCTGTCCCTCGTCTCACAGCCTTGGCTTGAAAAAAGCACGAGCTGACCAAAGTGCTCGAAAATGTAATGCAAATATATATAAAAAAACAAACCACAGAAATATACAACATAAAAGAGAAACACAAACAGAAGAGAAGACGCGTAGGATGGTTTTATGACAAGCATGGGCCAGCGGTTTAAGGATGAAAGATGGAGGAGAGAAAAGGGGGAGGGCAGTCAGACAAACTTCAAAAGGCCCTGGTGGCCTTTATTAACAGTTTGTTTTCGCTGCCTTGTGAGTGTGTTGACTCATCTTCTGGGCTCTTTTCATATTTGCGGGGAGGGGAGGAGGTTGTATTCAGTTTCTGGGCCTGAGCCATGATTACGAAACGTGATAGCATCTCATTATTGATGTGTTTGTGTCGCTGTGTGTTTATATCGGCTTTCGAGAAAGAGCGTGCTACTTTGGTACTTTGAATGTGTTTTAGGTTATGCATGTGTTTGTACGCGAGACTGCGTGAGTGCAAAAGGGTGTTGTTATTATTAGGAATTATTAGTCGTGACTTTGTGTATTTCAGAGTTTGGGTGTGCATGTGACTTTTCCAAGAATTTCCACAACTAACTCGGAGCACTTCCATGACAAAATGTTCTTCCTCTCTGGTCTCTAACGGGCTCAACAGTCTGGTTTCCATACAGATGGAGGAGAGCAGCTGAAAAACCACCAGATAATGCAATGGATGTGTGAAAGTGTCAGTCTGGCATATTCATGTGACCCATTTGTAAAACTTCCCCATGGAGTATATCATTGAATGTTTCTGTCTTTCGTGCACCTCTCAGGAGCTCGTGATCTGACAGAAGTTCCTGTATGTAGCAAGACTTTGTTGTGCAAATAAACCAGCCATAAACCAGCATTCTCAAACTGTACATTTCATATGAGGTGAACCGGGGTCACGCTTGCAAGTTGAGTCAGAACGAGAAAGAGCGAGAGCAAGAACGACAGACTGCGTGAATGAATCCTAAACCAACGTGTCAGCTGGACTCAAATTCACCAACCCGACGAGCCACCAACCCGCTCTACCATTGGCCTCGGTGCCAGCTGGAAAACACAGCTCGCCCGGCTCAGATTCACCACGGGCCGGGCTGCTGCCAAGGAGAATGGATTCACTTTAACGCTGGCAGATACAATATGTTCTTTGTGTTTGTAAAAGCAGGAGAAAGAGATGGACAGAGAGGGAGAGAGAGTAAGAAGAAATGAAGGGTAAGGGCTGGACGGCAGCGGTGTGGATGGATTAGTTCTGGACTGGGCGAAGGAGAAGAAGGAGGGAGTGAAAGAGGGAAATGGTGGTTATGTTTTAAAGAACAGGAAACCGAGCGAGAGCACCTGACGCACATGATAAGTATCAAGGGCTGCGCCACGTGCCGCTAAACTGCAGCCAAAGCTCTTTTCTGCAGGGGTGGTGGTGGTGATGGTGGTGGTGTGTTGAGGAGGAGGAGGGGGGGTGTACCGGCTAATCTCTCTTCTGAGTGGGTGCGCACTCAAAGCTGCTTTTGTTTCTGAGGGCTACTTTCACGAGGACGCACAATCCCCCGTGTCCACTCCTCCCCTCCTCCTCTCCTTCTCTTTTTTTTCCCTTTTTATCTCTCCGTTGTTCAGTGCACACTCCTTCTCTCTGAAACGCTGTGGGTGTTTTATTTGATTTACTGATCATTCTGTTTGGACATGACCGTCGGGGCCGCGAGGGAGAGAAAGTGTGTGCACATACATGCATCCCCACGCCGTAGTGTACGTCTGCGTGTGTCCGTGCACATACGGCCGTGCTGGGAAACACTGATGGTCTTTCATGTTGTAAGAAAGTACAAAAAAAAAAAAAAAAAAAAAGGCGTAAATCAAAACAGGCAGAGAGAGCGTCGGGGCGAGGGAGAGGCTTTGATGTCGTGTTGGAGGCACGTTAGAGTTTTTCACGTTGAGAGATGTGAGGGTCGGGGAAATGTTACCGCAAACAAAATAAATGTGCAGCACAAACAAGCCAAAGGAGATGAATTATGAGGAGGCTGCCAAGAGATGAAGCTGCTGTCAGCTCAGAGGAATACGGGTGCGGGTGAGGGAATGATTTTAGGCTTCACTCCCCCTTGTATGGGAAAATATCATTTGTAAGTGCCATGACATGTTCATAAGAATATGTTGGTGGTTACATTAGAAAACGTGGTGAAAATATGTAACATAAACATCAACTATGAGCAAAAAACTATTTCTGTTTGCATTTGTGAAGAGTTTTGTTTAAAATTGTATAGAAAAAATAATCCTACATACATATCAAAGAGCAATTTACTTTAATGCAGTACTTTACTGCATTTTGCTTGTGTGCCTTTATTGTGTAAATTCTCAATCAGAATTTGCCAAACGTTAACTGAGCCTGGAGTGGGGTCTAAGTTTGAACAAGTTGAGAAAATATAAAAACAAACTCAAATGTCTGTTACCCTCTATGAGAAACTCATAAAACAAAGCGCCATCTATCCATAAACACGTCAAACCAATTTCCAGGAAGCTGCAACTGCACACAGCTATTTCAGGCCCGTGACTGAATAGATAAAACAATTAAAGCAGTCAAAATGTTTTTTTGCACGTGAAGTCAAGTAAATGCACTGCAGGGGGGAGAAGGAAGGGAGGGAGGGAGACAGGGTGGAGGGGGTGAGAGGAGAGGGTGGAGGGAATAAGCAGTTGCCTGATGGACCATTTGTCCTCAGAGACAGCTGGACATGATCTGCTCCTAACTGGTCCCCAGTGTGGTGGCCTTCGTGAGGACAGAACATGGCGGCCAATGCTTTTTAATACTTTATGTTCACATAAAAATAAGTAGAACATAAACAAAACGGCCAAAAAAAAAAAAAAAAAAACACTTCAACACATACATACCCATGAATACACAAACAGAATACAGACATGCGCACACAAACAAAAAAATGTACTTGTACACACACGCAGAGTTTCGAATCATGTAAGGCCTCTTCTCTTCTAGGAACAATTTCAACACATCCAATGAGGCCAAACACTAATATTTCTTCATCTTGGGCTCCAATGCGGGAAGATGAATAGCCGTCACATGGCTCAATCAGGACAGTCTGATTACATTCCCCTGTCTCCTCGGAGCTAATAAACAGCTCAGCGACATGACACCACGCTCCATTTCATCCGCCAAGCAGCAATGACTCAACAGGACGAAACTGCAGACTGCTGTGCCTTTGAATCGCTCACATACATAAACAACACAAAAACCCACACACTTATACTGATAAGCACCTCCACAAATATGAGCAGCATCAGAGCAGGGTTTTTGTGTTTAAAGGTAATCTGTCAGTCGCCTTGTCTATGCTACGACATATGTGTGTGTATGTTAGTAGTGCAGCACATGTGTGTTTATGAATGTGTGAGCATGTGAGCGTGCACCTCGGTGAGCCAGTCTGCATCCAGGGTGTGGCCTCGCAAGGGGTTCACACAGGGGAGTCTTTATAAAAGAGGAACCCCCTGCCCCCCCCCCGCCCATGGTCTTCTCACTGCCAGCTGCCACAACCACCAAATACCCCCCACACACACATACACGCACTGCCCCCCCCCTCCTGTGCCAGGCTGTGGTGGCAGCCAGCGTGGCATCGTCAGTCACCGGGGAGGTGCCATGTTACTACTGCCACTGCTGTAGGTCGGCCACACTGTGGCTTTGTTCTCGTCATCAATAGGCCAGTCAGCCTGATATTATAAATGACAAGGGGCGTGCCAGCACTTTGGTCTAGGTTCAGGGCGACTATTGAAATGGATACTAATGGCATCATGGCTTATGCACAGGAACTAATTTCCCTCAACAACACAGACGGTGCTGTTTTCTGAGGAACTAAAATACTTACATACAGTTTAAACATAGCGGCGCTGCAGCCAATAATAATGTTCATTATGGATTAATTTGCCATCTCTTTTTTAAATTATTATTTAGTCACTAGTGGAATCACAAGCTCTGTGAAGTTACAATTCTATAAAAAAGAAGAAAGCACTACAATGAGCGACTGTTTGCTGATGATGATGACCAATTTTCTGTCACTCAAGTAACTGCTTACTCAACTATTAAAACACAGCAATTATTAGTAAATGTGAATTAACTGCAATTAACCTCTTTATAATCCTAAATGATGGTACATTTGAGCTCCATGTTGAGAAGCCGTCTTAATAAAGAAAACATGCTGCATTAATAGTGTCTACAGCAATTACTCAGCGAGCATCCACTCGGGCATTACTCATTTAATTTTCTGAAAAATGATCCAAACTGTAAACCACAAAGCTACTTAGACACGAGAGAGACACTATACAACGTACGCCATGTAAACAAGACTTGTCTGGGTACAGTGGGGGGAATTAAAGACGATGTGTGTATCCCAGACAGGGAGAATTCCCCGTGCCCCACCCCCCCGCCAGCTGTCTGTCCTGCCCAGACAGTGGCCCTGTGCCTGGTGCCACGGCCCCGACGGCGTGCCAGCTGATCCTCGGGCGCAGGAGTCAGCCTGACCCCAACCAACCCTCTTTCCCCTTTTAACCAGCATTAAAGCCCTTATTTCGGATAGAGAGCCTTATTATACTATATGACCACAGCTGGCCACACACACACACACACAGTATAGTAAAACTGTAAGAGACAGAACAAAGAGAAGAGGCATCTCGTCGCCCACTCGTCTGTTTCCAAATATAGAATCTTTCCCCCCGTCCCACTCAGCCTCTTGTTTTTGTTATGGTGCCGTTTTTCCTCATCAAAGATGTGGACACGAGAAGCAGGGCTAGCCGGGAGCCTCGCTCGGTAGAGACGTTTGTTTGGCTTTCTGAGGAGTGATGTTTTGATGCCGTCTGCAAATGTTGGAGGGAAAGCAGAGGAGGATGATTAGGCAGACCGGAGACGCCCGGTTGGCCGGTGACTGTGTTTAGAGGCAGAGCGTCCAGGGAGACTGCGGAGAGGTCACCGGGTCTAGGGAGCTCTCAGGAGTGTGCTCATTTAACCATAATTCACAAAGAGCAGAATGGCTAGAAAATGTGAATGAAACAGCCTCCTTGTGGCATTACCAAATGCTGCTGGAATGAGAGCTGGAATTACTTTTTCCCATTTACACTGGGCATGGATGTCTGGTGTTATTCCAGAGCCAAATTTCATAATAACTCCATCAGCTCTGCCTGATGACCCTACATTCTTTCCTGAAGACCAACAGTGGGCCTGCCAGGCTCGGCAGACAAAACAAGACATGAAACTGATAAGGCCACATGAAACTATTCCACTCATTTGGCCAGTCACTGTGGCCTAATATCCTCTGTTCACTACCCCTGCCTTAAAGCTGCCACTGTATTTGACTGTGTAGGTGTACTGAAGTTGGTTTGAATATGGATTAGAGTAGGAGAACAAAAACAATTAAACCAGTTTTCACTTGGTTCATGGTGACATTGTACACAGTTAGTTCAGCCCTGTTTTTTTTTTTTTTAGCTTGTATTGCTTTACATTTTCTGCAAGTCGGAACCATGAAAATATTGCATTAGTTGGCTGTTTGTACTGGATGCACATAGAGTACAAGTACCACTAATTGGAAAAGACCTAAAGATGATAATCATGAGGCAGTTTCAAACTTTTTTCTCCTAGGATTTCTTAATGAATTAATGTTCATCCATGATTGACACTGAAGATACTGCTGTAACTGATTCTAAGAGGAAGTGTAAGACGTATAATTTGCTTTGACTGAGTTATAACTCTGAGAAGAAGGGATGCGATTTTTCTAACAAATTATGTCAATGAGGTTCAAAGGATTAAAGGAATAACTCGCCATTTTGGGAATTTCACTTATTCATGTTCTATCAATCAATACCACTTGCATTTCTGTCCATTAAATATGAAGCAGCCAGCAGCCAGTTATCTTGGCTCAGTGGAAACGCAGCAAAACAACTAGTCTACCAGCACCTTCAACGTAAAGCGTAATATCTCACATTTTAATCTTTACAAAAAAACACAATTCGCTGTTTTACAAGGGATTACGTGCCAGACTATTTCTTGGCCCGGGACGCAAGTCTCCGAAACATTTCCCAAAATGTTCATCCGATGACTCATTCGCTGCCGGTCTCTTGCTGCGGCCACACGCCATTTCCTTCTACAGCGCAGCCATCCTGTGCGTGTTTTCAGCATCTCAGGTATGCCAATAATGACCCGGGGAAGTGTGTTGGCCGCCGGCTTTACCTTGTTTGTAGCCCTCGCATTCCTCACGCGGTAACCTTTATCTGATCGTCCCTGCACAAACAGGAAGGTATTTAATCGCAGAATCAGCGACTACTTTTCATTTTAGTTATATGGAGGGCGACTGAGGGAGAGAGAGAGATGCACAGCTGCCTGGGCACAATCGGCCTCACAGTACCTAGTCACTGTCATTTGAGAAGGCCAATTGCCTCTTGTCATCAGGGTAAAAGCGAGTAGTGGGGAAAGACACACATGCCGCCCCCCCTACACACACACATGTGTAAAAATAGAGGCCTAGTGAGCGAGCTGCTGCTGTGAATGGCCAATACAGTACTCCATACCAGAGCTTTAACATCAGCATCAACAACACAGTCATTAATTTTGATTCATAGCACTGCCTCAGTTAGGATTTAAATAGATTAGAGAGCATGAATACGACAATTCAGGCTTGGGGTTAGCCAGAGACACAGGCTCTGTGTGACACTGGGGTTTTTACAAGGGGTACTGGTGTGTAAAGCCCGTGTACACGTATGCACTTGTAAGCACAGATTTCTGCACACGCTCGCCCACAAGCCCAATCATACGCACACATGCAGACTCAAACATATGTACAGTACAAACAGCGAACCACACGCCTTCTCGTCCACCTGTTGTTCCCCCCGCAGCGACGTGGAACCTCAGCCTTCAAGCCTCCAGCTGTTGGGTTTGGGGCGACAGACGCACATATGTTCACAGCCCCCCCCTCCTCCTCCTCCTCCTCCTCATGCCTGCTGCAAATCAGGCTGGGTAGTATTTTTAGCTTGTAGTAAACAGAGAGCCAGGCTTTCATCAAACACAACCCCCTGCCCTTCTCTCTTTTTCTCTGGTTTCCCCGCTTCTCCATCTTGCACGATCTCCTCTGTCACTGTCTTTCCCCCTCAAAGGAAGCAGTCACGACACATCACAGTCCTCATTTAGACGACTGTTGATCTAGAAGAGGGGAGGAAATGTGGCCCGGTTCAGGAAATGTCTGCAGGTAGCGAAATCTTTTCAAGTGTCGTGCTGAGTTAACTCTTTCTATTTTTAACAACCACGCCTCATTGGTACACTGTGCCCACTGTTAGTGAGTGAAAGACATAAAGAGACATGTTCTGCTGCCGCTCAGTTACTACAGGACATGCTGGAAATATACAGAGTGTGTGCTGTGAGTTATACCTCTCTCCCCCCCAGCTGAGTCTATTTTTGGGTTCAGTAAATAGAGAAAAAAAAAGAGGTTTGTGGGTAAATGCGAGGAAAATTAAACTTCCACATGTATAGCTGAGCGTTCATCATTTAGTGTGGAAAAAAAGAAGACTTGGTTAATTTGATGTTGTGCAATTTTCTCCTGGGTGAGCACATGCCATGAGAAGGGAGGAGAAGCCACCCAAGTTGGGCAATGGTGGCTGAACGCCACTCCTCTTCACAGATTGTGGTTTATAATGGAGGGAATAGCTCGATGTCACACATCACGCCACTTGAGGTCACATTATCACGCCGCCCCAGGCAACATGACTCAGACAAAACCAGCAGCGCACGGCTCATGTATTCAGCTGTGATCTTTGCTAGATCAGACCCATCGCACAATGCTTTTGTTGAGTCTGCGCTGCTTTTCTGCAAACTCAACAGTGGTCAACCTTTCCCAAAGCAAAGATCACTTCTCCTGTCCCAATGTTAGCCAAGATCTACTGCTCATATGTTCAATAAAAGGTGGTAGATGGCAAAATGCAAAAATAATGACACCTCTTTCTTTATGTATTTTTTACTGCAGTTTGTATGACCACAAATATGACATTTCGAAACTTAGACACAGACACAACGCAAACTGAAAGACCCTCACTTCCTCCCAAAACCAGACTAGTGGACAAAACTTCAAATGTTAGTGGCTACAATATATGAAAAAAGTGGAACAAGTCTCTGGCAACAGGTCAATAATAGCCTTTTCCACAAACCTGGGACACCCTCGCCGTGCCATGCCACGACCAAGCACTATTAAATTTTGTGATGCACGCAAAGCATGAGTTATGTTTCCTTCTATCATGCACTGGATCACCTGTAGCTTTTAGTCCAAACTCCTCAGTACGGCTGTTTTTACCATTCTTCTCTGCAATGTTTCAAACTGATCGGCTGAAAAAGTGTCCATATCTTGTTGTGTCCACCAAGTTAAAGTGAACAATCTTTAGTCTGTGCCAACATTGGTGGCAAACACAATTAATTTTCTGCAGCTGCTTCACAATAAAAGCATCCATGTGATTTACCAATTGACAGCTTTTGACAGGAAACAAAAGTAACAGGAAGTGATTGCCTTGAATTAGCAGTAAAAGACAGCAAAATAGATACTTAAAGTGGCTTATATTCTGATTTTGACGCTGTACATATTCTGAAAATTCACATGAGAAACTGCTATCCAACATTCTATGTATATAATTATATGTAAAATATGCAGATGAGAACTTCTGTTTCTCTTGTGTCCTGTAAATCCAATACTGGCATCAAGAAGCCTCGTTCAGTATTTGCCTTCAAACCAGAGATATTAAAGAAATTACAACCTGGATTTAAACTGCAGAGCAAAAACTCTGATAAGATAAGATAAGATAAGATAAGATAAACCTTTATTCGTCCCACAGTGGGGAAATTTGCAAAAGTGATGAGTGACAGATCTCTATATTTTCATGGTATACAGCATTTTCATACAACCCATTAGTCACTCTCTTCGTACGTGCTTGTCAAAGCGTCTTTGCAGGATAGTTACATGAGGAGATCAAAGAGCCAAAAGTCACAAGAGGGGAAGCAAGTCAAAACAATACTAGTCACATAATGGCCTTTTAGTGTAAGTCTGAGTAGGCCAGTTACGTTTTGTCACTTCCAGGCATGAGTAAGCAGGGGTCCACTAGCGCCTACTTCCTCAAAATACACCCTGAGTCAGGAGGTGGCTAATGAGACTCACCGCCCTGAAAGTGTGTGTGGGTGTATTCATGTGACTTAATACGCAAGTATACGTAGGTGTGTGGATGGAGGTTCCTGATTCCTGAAACTCAAGTCTTTTTCTGCTCACACACACACACTGTCACACACATATACAAGGCCTTGTCTGGTGACACAGCACTAATGGCAGCGAGGGTGTATTGTGAAAACAGAGAGCTGTATGCTTTGCTGGTTCTGAACAAGGCCGGAGGGTCTGAGCTCTGATCCTGATTAACCTCTCTGTAGCCAACCCCTAACATCCGGACCAGTTCTGCAAGCACGCTACTAAATCATTAACGAAACGCACGGGAGCAGGAGGAGTTACAAGAGCGGTGGTGAGGATGTGCACACAGAAGACAACTTTCAGTCACTCTCTGAGTCAATGAAAGTATGAATCAGAGTGAAAAACAGTGAGAAAGAACTAAATCACTGTGCAATCTGAATTTACATTTGGGAAGTTCAGTTAAAATTTGAAAGCAACGGTCCATCAATGTTGCAAGTTACCTGTAATCATGTAATGTCTCCTGAGTAAATCTCTCACCCTCTTTAATTAAAGAAAAACATAGGTTGATTTTGGAACAGGAGCTTGATCACATATGAGGAGAACAAAAGAGAGAGGACGGTGCTACTAACTAATCTTTTAGTTTGTGAGGAGCTCAACTGCATAGCTGCTGATTCAGAGTTGATTCAGTCTAATTAGTAGGAAGAAATCTCCATTTAACACTTAACAGGCTCTCTTTCATTTGCATTTTCACTTTAGGGAATTACACTGACTCTTGTCCAGGGGGCTTTGATGATTATGAAAGTAAAACATCTTAAAGGCCTGGATCACAAGTAAGGCATGCAAACAGTGCATGAGTAAAAGCAAAACTGCCATGATAAAATTCACATGACGGCAGAATCATGTATAACAGTAAAGTGTTGAAATTACTCCTTTAATTGATCAATAGTTTGAAAATGAATCAAAAAGAATTCATCACTGACTATGTTTGAGTGATTTATTAATCAAAAAATGTAAAGAAATACGTGTTTTTAGCTGCTTGCTCAGACAAAAGAAGCTATTTGATGGTGTCAGTTTTGGCACTGAGAACTTATGATGGATATTTTTCAAAACTTTTTCACATTTTAAAGACTAACGTATAATCCATTAATCAGAAAAATGATCAACAGATTAATAATGAAACGATTACATTACAGCGTTAGAAAAATAAACTGCAGAAATAAAAGCTAAAGACAGAGTTGGAAAAGATTTTTAACTAAAATCAAGATACATCAGTATACAGAGGAAAAGTGTATTAATTCATGAGTTTTTGATTGTCTGATGGCTAAAAAAATCTAAGACTGGTCTCCCCCGTTTAGATGAAGTAGGACAGAAGAGGAATTTAAAGTGCCGACCTGTCTGTTACATGGAAAATACAAGTGGCTGTCATATTTTTACACTTCATCTGCCCACGTAGGTCAGACGTGAAACCACAGCTATTAGCAAAAGAAACACGGCTGTGATGCAAATAAAAACACCCAGTGGACCAACGGCTTCCTCTAACTAATTGGTTGACCTCCGATGATGGGAAGGATGTCTATCCGGCTGCCTGTCTAGAAATATTTATAGGTCAAGAAACAACATTGTCCAAACAATTTTTTTTTTTTTTTTTTTTTTTTTGTAAAATTAAATAGAAACGATTCAAACAAACACTGTAAACAGCTGAGGTGCTGGTGGGAGCCCGGGTGCAAATAAACACCTCAGGAAGGAAGACAGAGTGAAGGCTTTTTCCGGAACAAATCCTTGTCCAAACAGAAAGACGGACAAGGGTTTGTTTGTCTCACTGGCCTCTTGACCTGGGCTTTGTGACGGCAAACTCTGAGATTTGTTGTGGAGTTAGTGAGTGAGCTCAGCAGTTTGCAGAGAGATGTGATGGACTGATAGTTGATGACGTGCTTTAACCCTGCTACCAGGGGTGGTTACTTATCAAGATCATATTTACGATCACTCTATCCACTATCCTCTACAACCTCTTCCCTCTGCCTGCAATACTGATACCGAGGGCTTGGAGCTGAAGCAGCAATCACACAGTTACACAAGTGCAAGTCGGAGAGAATCGTGTTGAATGAACATGATAACTATTGTAACTCAAGCCTGTGATAAGAAGAACACGGTTTACTTTGGATGATTACTGAAGGTATGTCACTTATCTAAGACATGGATAATTCTGGCATGGTAAATATCTTTTAGTGCTATCACTCTTGGTATTTAATTGTCAAGGTCAAAGTCATCTGTAGCTTTTCAAGGAGAACTTGGCAAAACAGGTTAGGACAGCGTAAAGTTTGGACCATTTGGTAGCTAAACACCTAAACTCTAACACAAGCTTCAATCTTTCGCCCAAGAAGGCTCTACTCTGTTCTTCTCTTTCAATAAGTCAGGTAATGTTCATGTCATTTGTGCATGTAATTGACTGAGAAGGAATAGCAGTGCACCCTCTGCACAAAAAAAAAAATGTTGGCCTGAAGGTAAAAGAAATGAATCCCTGAACCAGCCGGTCAAAGTCCAACCCCCGGTTCAAACATGAAGGGACATGTCAGGCTGCCATTCATTGTGAATTAAACTTCCATCCAGTGATCCAACACTCAAAAGTCAATAACAGTCAAATGTAAAGAAGTTGAGAAAAGTTGAAGTTTAAGAAAATGTCCTCTTACACATGTGAGCACCAACCTGAAGAGGACGGGACATGAAAGCACTCTAAACCAAAGGTAGGAAGTTATAATTGTCAAAGTAACTGTCAAATCAGAGCTGAGGATGTAAATTAGTTTCCCAAAGCTTCAGGCTTCACGTTTGTATGTGTGAACACAGGGGAAGGCCATGTTGAAGATGACAAGACTGGGGCATCAAAAATGCAGATTCCTCATTCATTTCAATGAGACAACTGTTACATGCTCTGCCAAAATAAAACAGAGTTGTTTGCCAGAGTTGTAACATCCTACCTCAAAGGAACTGTGCAGTGTCTTGGCATCTATAAGCATTTCAAACTAAAATTTCTGCTTCACGTCTCATGTTCTCACCAGTGCCCTGGCTCACATCAGGGATTCTGTAGATGTCTATTGTCGGTATTGCCACACCTAAATGAAGTAAGCGAATGCACAGAGCTTCATTGATGAATCGCTCTGGAGCAAAGCCTCCAAAGTACTGGACTGGAACACCGGGCAGCTCCTCACCTCATGCAGTCTTTTACGTCATCAATCTTGGTTATTTCCGACTTATTAAAATATTCTTTGCGTTACATACATACTCTGAGTGACAGATTCGGGGATTGCTTCATCCAAATGGCGCACAGACACGGTCACTTTTGTCATAAAGGTGAAGGAATATGGACTGTTTTCAGCAGGCTGAGGGATGTGCTGACTTTATGTGTGTGTTAAGGGGCCCAGTATCAGATTCAAGCCTGGTCCCTCTGGGCTATAAAGCTTGGTGTTGGATCACCACTCTGCTGGGGCTGGAGAGGGAGGGATACTCAGAGGGACTGCAGCAGGATTGTGTTGTTTTTTTTCCTCTTTACTTCCTTCTCACCTCTGTGTGTGTAGGTGAACTTCACTGAAAAGGCTCTCTCTGATTTTTTTTTGTTTTCGTCTGTATTCTTCTTTTCTCTTTAATTCTCTTGTTTCCTGTGCAGTTCAGTTTTTCTTTCCTTCCTGGCCCTTCATTATGACTCAAGTTCAAATCTGCTTTATTGACATGACAATATTACCGGAGTGGATTTTATTTTCATTCATTAGCTCATGTCATTATTTTATTTTAATTGCACTTGTCACTCTAAAGCTTATAAAGATTGTAATAAATCCCTATATCAAGTAATTTATTTCTATGATGAGGCCCTGAAAGTCTGGGGAAAAAAATCAACCAGTGCATGAAATTATTAATGGTTTGCACTATAAATCAACCTTTTTCAGTAATTTTGCAGAAATGAGTGTCAGAATCAAGAAAAAGTTGATTTCAGAAAAATAATTAAATAGGTTGACTTGAATCAAAAAATGGTTGAAATAAAGTTTGAATTTCATTCTTAAACAAAGTCTCTCTCTCTCTACATCACCTCACTGTCCTCCAGCTTGGGAAGCCATCAGTGAAGCTTTCTGCCTGTCCCACGCTGAGGTTGAGGGTTGCGGCTCTGGCTATTGAAACACACGCAGACAAGAAATGCAGGTTTCACTTTCACTCTGGGGAGAAAGTGACTGACTGACTGTGAGTGGTGGATGAAAAAAAACAGAGACAGAGTGCGTGTGTGTCTGTGTGTAAAGGCGGCACGATATGTGTGATGTGGTTTGATCTCTTCATTTTTGTGGATGAGAGGGCGGTTGTGTATGTGTGAAGGGGGAAGACCGCTAGAGAATGTTTTTCATGAACAATTTTTTGTGAAAGATTTAAATTAACTGCTACAAAAAAGTTTAAAGTACTTCGGTAAGTCCAATCTTTTGCAATGCACTGATTCATCTTGTTTATTTTTTTGATGCTGCTTTAAATTTTGCACTTTCGTATTGCACAAGATTAGCTTTAACATGCATAATCGCCGTGTGAACTATGAGGCAGTTGCAAAAACACAATTGTATGTTGAAAACAAAAATGTGAGTATTCATTTTTATATCTTGGACATCAATGCACACTGTGTGCCGTCTGCACTGTGTAGACCACGTCGACCGTAAGAAGCATGAAACATGCTGAGCTAGCTGGCTCGGTACTTAATTAGTATGATAATGCCAAAATTAGCAACATACAATAACATACAACTTCAAGAGACCCGCTACCATGCAGCAATCAGAGCACACCAAACTCTTGCATTTGGCATCACAACTTGCAGACAGTGCAGCACTTCTTTTTTGGAAGCAAACATAAGCTCTTC
This sequence comes from Holacanthus passer, assembly GCA_025331565.1. Classification (NCBI taxonomy): domain Eukaryota; kingdom Metazoa; phylum Chordata; class Actinopteri; family Pomacanthidae; genus Holacanthus; species Holacanthus passer. Next base: position 457,838 of record JAFREQ010000003.1, read on the forward strand.
TTTTTCTGTTATATTTCCAATAGATTGACACTTTTTGTGATTTCAAAATAAAGAATTTGAAAGTAAAAAGTAAAACTGCAAAGTATCTAACATTAAAAATGGCATGAAACACTAATAACAAACACCATATGCAACGGCTGGCCCCCTGAACTTTTCTGGGGCAAGTTTGTAGGGGATTAGATGAATGTGGATTGAAGGAATGGTAAGACACACAAACACACAAACCGCTCTCCAATTATAGTAGTAGGATGTAATTGAAGTGAAAAACAATGACGGAAAGTGAGAGGGTGTGGAGAATCAACAGAGTAAATAGTGAGGACAGAGAGAAAGAGTGATATCAGAGGAAACAGACGAAGAAGCAGAGAGAAGAAAGAAGAGAGAGAGAGAGAGAGAGAGAGAGAGAGAGGGCCGGGAGAGCGTGAAGGAGAGAGAAACAGACAGAAACAGAGAGACAGATGTTCCAGTGCTGCTGCTGCGGCTCTGCCCAGTGAGTGGCAGTGAGGCATGCAGCTGCAGCTCTCGATGACGAATCATTTCCCAGATCGAGATCCATTTAAAAAGCGGGCAGGAAATTTCCACTTACTTCATGTGTTGCGAGCTGATTACCTGCACAGAGGAGACTCTAAAACTGCCTCTCTACCAACAGGATCCATCCTTTGCAACAGTCATACATACCTCGTGCATGACTATAGAAATATTGACACCGACACAAACACTTTTGATCTACACAGAAGCACCTGAACGTCATCCTAAACCATGAAAGAGAAGGAAAACAAGCAAGACTAGGAAATGAACAAGATCTATCTGGAGACTCCTTTTTAGTGTGAGTTGAATAAACACATAAAAGTAATTAATGTAATAGAAGAGCGAGCCAGGCCCTTGAACTTTATTTTTCCTGTGCTGCCTGGTGAGCAGTGTGCCGGTGAGGAGCAGCCGCTCTTCATCTGTGTGTGTTGGAGTGCACTTCACAGAGGGCTGCTGCTACGTTTGGCAAGGGAGGGGTCTCCTTCACACAGCTGTGCAAATCTTCCTGAGGATCAGGTCTGCTTGTGTGTGTGTGCACACGCTCGTTTAGGCACCAGCACCTGTACAAAATCTCATGGTCTCATCTCGGAGGCCCCATGAAGAACTCAACACCGGGTCCGGCTCAATAGCGGGCTAGCACCGCCACATCGTCCAAAAGCAACAGCGGGGCCAGGGGGGCCTCCGGCGCTCCTGTGGCACGTGCCGGCCTCTCCCCTAGCTCATGACCCAAGATGGAGTTACGGGGTATAGGGGAGAAACGGCTGCTTGCCGCCCCCTGAGCCCCCCTTTGGCTCTCCAGGCTCCACACTCACTGGTTACCCCTGGCCCCATCAAAGGCTCCACCGGGTGGAGAGGGGAACACGGTCGGACCTCCAGCGCATTGTTTTTTTTCTTGCATTGGTGGCTGGGAGCATTAGTGCGTGTGTGTGTGTGTGTGTGAAGGAGAGAGAGAGGTCACATGTTAAAGGTGGGTTTGAAAGGGGAGAAGAGGAGGGTTCAGAAAACAGTGAGCAAGTGTTAAACAGAAGTTCATCAGGAACTTTAGTGAAAATTTGCCTTTGTGTAAATGGCCAAGAAGGACATGGAGAATGTGGCATACAAATCATTTCATGTGAGCAGAAAGGTTAACATATAAATGGATGGCTGCATGCTCTAATTGATCCCTTTTAAAGCCGTCCTGGTTCAAAAAACAGCTTCAAAGATAAAGAAACAATGAAAATTGAGTGTAAAATCCATTTTGTGATTCCCCTTTTTCATCATTTCTACGTTTCAATGCACTGAATAACAACACAAGGCCCTCTTAAGTTATCAGGCTGCTCAGTATCATGTCTGGGTGATTAGATTTGCAAATGATTCCCAACATTTATATCGAGCTAAACATTTGCAGATCACACACAAAAACGATTGAGGCACAAGTCTGAAGAATGCAATGTTTGGCACAGCTCATTGTTTTTCACACAAGAATCTCATGGCTTTTGATACAAGACATCGTAGGAGGGATGAGCACAGGGACGAGCTGAGAAGACGATGACTTACTGAAACCGGTATTCGGAGGAATGTCTGAACGACTACGCGGACGGGCTTCATGGGAATGTTCTATTTCAGTGTCAGCCCTATTCTGGGAATAGAAACAACTCTAGTCATAACAACGGCACGCTCACAAGATGGCTGATAAGATGCCGATTAGATGAGCTCAGTCTGGGGGAATGTGTGTGTGTTTACGTGGTAGAGAAGGCGAGAGGGAAGAAGGCAGAGAGAGACAAATAAGTAGAGGAGAGGAAGAGAATGACAGAACTTCGGAAGCAAAAGTTAAACGTGTAACGCTGATTGGATGCGATAGTGAGCGAGTAGAAAACAAGCGGAGGTGAGCAGGAGGGGGATGTGTGATGTGTAACCGACGTCAGAGTCCCGTTACTGTTTGGTGTGAGCTTCCTGTCGGAGTGGTTTCCACACGACGGCGAGGGCGGGGTGAAGCCTAATTTACCACTTGTTTGTTAACAAAGCGGGGGCTCCTCCTCTCACACAAATACATCGAAGGTCACTGCGGAGAGAACTTTTTTAACGATAGACGAAATGTTAGCAAGAAAACTGGAATGTTGATTGAGTCGTTGAATGAGTCGATTTGGGGATTTGATTCACTTTTTCATCTCTGTGGTTCAAATGCAGTTCAAATCCTGCTTTTTCATCACATACATAAGCCACTGAAAGGACAGCAGCTCTCGCATTGCTCCTCTCCTTAACCTGTTTTATTTCCCTCCCTCTATGTTTTTCCTCTCTCCTCCGCTGGGGATTTAACAATGCTCCTCTTATTGTGAGCCGTTCATCTGTTTTATGCAGCACTGGGTTATAAATCAGATGCCTGAAATGCCCTCTAAAGCCCAGGAACCCCTCCTCCTCAAAACTGGCCCAGATAGCTGGAGATGAGGTGATTTGCCACTGTCATATCTTTGCTCCACTAAAACCCGATTCCAGCCTGCTGGTGGAAGAGAGAGGAGCAGAGTGAAAGAAAGTTGTGGTCAGGCCCAAAAACCTGCTTTACATGTGTCAATTTACTATTAATTCAACCTACATTTTCATATTCTCAGAGGCATCAATGAGACATCCGCAGGCGTGAGACATTAAGGGCATAACAAGGGGGGAAAAGTCGACTATGTGAGTTAGGTCAGTGTTTATGGATGATGTGAAGTCACCACATCATCAGGCACTACAAACTTACAGAACGGAGGGAATGACTCGGCCTAATGGAGCGACCACCCACCTGACGTCACGCTATATTGTCACTCGCTGCCGCATGACAAGCCCTCTTTCTGTTGAATCCCTGTCGCCGACACGCAAACTTGGCACTCGCCGGCAGCCGTGCCCTCGCACCTCGTGCCAAAGAGGTGTCCGAACACTCAAAGCCACAAAAGAGCCGAGAAAGGCCTTAATCAGCCCTATTTACACCTGCCAAGCGGGGGAGAGGGACGTGGCCCAGGATGTGTGCCAAGAAACAGACTTGTGTGTTTCTAAAGAAGAGCATGGAAATCTTTAGTATCTACATGCCACAAAGTTTGGTTTTCCCATGCTTCTTCACAACAAGATGGACTACTAAATGAATTACTATTAAGGATGTTGTGAACCCGCATCTCTCCTTTCCATTTCCAACACAGCTGTTGTCAAAAATGGCAACTGGTTGTCAAAAAGACTAGGAATTATAAATATATGATTAATTAATTTAAAGAAGCCGTATAATGCTTTGGGGTTTTTTTCTCTTTCCTGCAGCAGCTTTTTGTGTATGTAAAACATCTGCAAAGTTACAAAGTCACCGCCCCGCTCAACAAAACCTAGTGAATCTACTTTGTCTGCTGTTGCTGAACACAAAAGTCCCAACAATCATGTCTTCTGATGAAGTTTGTTACACAAGGCCAGAGGGCGACTTTTACCCACTGGAGGTTATTCATTTTCATAGGTCTGTTAATGTCCTGCAAAGAAAAATAATATCATCCAAGATGTCATATGCACGACATACAGGAAAAAAAAATTTTTCGTGCACCAACATGCATACACTCATATAATACACACTGATCAAACAGATACACAAAGAACACACAAACCATGGCCCCTTCCTAATTCAGCTCATTCTCTTTGTATTATGCAACATCTCTAGGACCACCATTTCAGCTCTTTTGTCTCATTGCCCCTGTACCCCTCCATCATGCACAATTATGATAAAGACATTACCAGCTACCATAACATAGTTTGAGGAGTGACACATGTGTAGGATCATTGTCCCCCTGCTACCTCAAAAGCGAGCCTGTGGTGAACTGGGGAAGAGTGCTGCTCATTTATAGTGGGGGGCCTTCTTCTACTGCTGCATTTTCATGCTTTCAGTTCTCATTAAAACCACAAAAAGAGAACTGCAAGGGCCCCTCTGAGCTCGGGCCTTGGAAATTTCGCTACGCTAAACCACCATAATATGCGCCTCAGTCCCACAAACATACTCACGGGGGGCTCTCTGGTTGCCGTGTAATAAGTCCTGGCGTGCTAGCCTTGTAATTGGCCATAATTAAAAGGAGGCAGAAGGAGACAAGGATCTTCCTCTCAGCTTCAGCTGCCAGGCGGCAGGAAGTAGTAAAGACACGCTGTCTCTTCCTTTACTAGGTGCCACTCCGTCTTTCTCTTTGAGCCTCTTTTCTCCCTTTCTTCCTGTCACTCAGCATCTTTGTGAGGAGTATCTTTCGGGTCTCTGTTTGGGACCGCCGCAGAGTGGAGGGGGGTGAGCTTGAGTGTGTAAAGTCTATCCCTCTTTATCCTTAAAACCCCTGCTGTCCTCACTGTACGACGTGTGTGTGTGTGTGTGTGTGTGTGTGAGTGTGTGTGAGAGTGAGCACATGAGTCTTTGCCATCTTTGTTTCTGTTCAGTCTGTAATTATTCAGTCTGCAGATGCTCCACGACTGTTTGTTGTCGTCTGTTTCCTGCTTGCAACCTCGTCAATATCATGTCTGTGCAACTTTCACGACACTACGCCGCATCTATACAACTTCACTCAGCAGACCCATAACATTTAAGAGATGGGGATTTCACTTCCTCCGTCTCCATGCTACTTGTTAATTTGGCGTCAGGATCCCCTCTTGGATAACACATAACAGTGTAACGTCTTCTTCTTCACCCTTCCATTTAATTCGTTTCTTTAAGGCAAATCCAACACAGAGCCATTTAATAACAGGTTACCTTTTCAACTTATCATTTAGACTCTAACTTTGCCTTCCTCTTCCGTTTATGTTGTCAACTCCAATCAATTCAGCTGGACATACGAGCACTGAAACCTTGGGCCCACATCTCTGTTTATAAATGGCTCTGGACACTTTTCTCTGTCGGTTTAAGCAACAAAAACTTGCTGGGCCTCTAAAATTCAAATGGCTGATTCCATCACAGGTTGTCAAAATATAATTGATATATGGGAAAATCAGTATAAAAGCTGTAATTTCAATGTTTTGCGAGGAAAGAATAATTTTGTTCTGAAAAAGTGAATGGAAAAATTCATCCAGAAATGTTTCAACACTTTTGATTACAGGACAAAAAACTTTATTTATAATACAAACCAGATGCTGGTTTTTCTTTCCCCAGTTAGCATTTCTAATTCATGGGCATTATATTATTACCTCCACCAAGGAGGTTATGTCTTTGGTTTGATTTGGTTTGTTTGTTTGTTTGACTGTTTGTCAGCAGGATTTTGGAAAAAACTACTTGCCCAGTTTTTCATGAAACTTGGTGAAAGGGTGTAGCATGGACCAAGGAGGAACCCATTAATTTGTTTGATTTGAAGTGCATCCAAATCACGAGGCGGATGCATGAATTAATTTTCACTTTCATTAACATTGCAAGATTGGACAAAACATAGACACCAGAAATCCTCGGGATGCAGAAAGCTTGAAGCATTCGGAGACAGTAGTTTCATTGGAGAACTGGTACAATTGTAACATCAGCACAACTATAATAAAACTTTTTTCTAAAACTAAAGTGTGGCTATGAATCTACGAATGAATGAATGAATGAATGAATGAATGAAACAGCTGACATGATGCAGCTTCAGCTAGGCACAACTATATTTTGACATAATTCGAATACTTTTGAAAATATTTGGAAAAAAACAGTTATAGAAATATATAAAGGTTGTGCTTAAAGATTTGACTGTTGGTCTCGGTGCTTGCGTTGGTGTCCCAGCCTCTAGCATCTGTCTCAGCGCACTGCTGACAGAAGGGAGAGTGCTGATGGGGCAGCGTTGAGCTTTTGTTACCTGAGCGTCACTCACCGTAACCCTAAACAAGACAGCTGCTTGACTTAGCGTCGAGCTGAAAGGAAACACCGGCGAGGCAGGGGATGGAGCGACGCAGGGAGGGAGGAGGAAAAGAGAGGGAGAGGTGGGTGGGGGAGGAGAACAAGTTCACTTGTGTGCCAAGTTCATATGCGTGATGCTGAATGTAGGAGGCCCCGTCTGGAACAAACACAGTGTTGATAGAAAAGTGTATTTAGAGATAGGGTGGAAAGAAATGTAAATGTTGCCCTGTTGATAGGTACAATCAATGACATGGAGTACATTCAAAACCACAAACTAACCAGACTATACCACTTATTTATATCCAAATTTGAGCAAATATCTCTGACTTTATTAGACCTTATATAACCCTAGGTCCACTGACACAGAAACACTAACTCCATTTTAGCTGTTTCTTCTTCCTTCCAGCCCTATAGGCCCATTTCCACCTCAACTTCTGAACTCAACTGAACTTTGCAGACTTCTGCCTCTCCTTTCTCCTGCTCTTCTTATGTTGTCAAAAGATGAAAAAATGACAAGAGGTCAGGCAGGGCCCAGCGGCGGCCATATTTCCTGGGGCTCCGCCTGTGGTCTTCACAGCCAAAAACACACACGGACAGACAGTGGGAGGATTCTGCCGTCACCTTTCACCCCAGCTGGGCTCCCTCTGGGTCAACAGAGGCCGTGTTGCCATCTCCGCAGAGGCCAGCACCTGGATCACTGGACCCATCCACAAGAGAAAGGGTGTGTGGGTGTCTATGTCTGTGTGTGTGCACAGGCTTGGGGGAAGGGGGTCTCTGGGGAAATGAATCAGCCACTTAGTTCAGCCACCCGCCCCCTCACTTACAGAGCTCGCTTCAGCAAGACCCAAAGGTCAACTCTCACCCTTTCTCGCATTTTTCTGTCTCTTTTTGCCATTTCTCACTACCTCCCCCACCTCTGTGATCAGAGGTGAACAAGGAGCTATTTCAGAGCGATGTGAGAAACAGAGGTGGGTGCTGTGTATGACTTGGAGATAAAAAGATCTCGACATCTGTTGTGATAAGTTTATGTTGATGTGGATGTTGAACTTTGGACATTTTTTACTCGATATGGACAGATCCAACAACGCATCACACAGAAGAAATAAAGGTGACAGTCAATCTGTTGCCTCTCTTTGTCGCTGCCTGTTTGCACAAGGGAAGGCCTGAGCTCCAGCACAAACATGGTGGACAGAAGCCTAAATTCAGAGCAGAGGCCATGAATGAAGCAGACTTATATTTTACTGGAGTCAATGATGGCAATGCTTATAATCCACAAGTGTAACAAAAGGGAGACAGAACCCTAACCTTAACCCCAACCAAGACGGGAAACATACTAAAAAGGAAAAGATATAAGCAACCACACCATTATATATTATATTATATATTACATTATAAAGTTTAGCAAATGAACATTCTGGTGTCTAGTCATTATCAGGATACTCTTCAAACTGGCAGCATTATCACATTATATATTGTGATAAATATCACTTCTGATCAATATGGAAAAACTGATCATAGTGTACAGTGTCAGAACACTGTGTCAGCTCTCACATCTTTCCTCCCAGCTGGAATTCATTTAAATAATTCCAACGTAAAATAGCAGTCACGGTTAATTTCAGAGGATATCGCTGGTATTCATATTATCATTCATTTCTTGGCTTGCATTCAAGTTGAAATAACAGATGAGACTTTATGTGATATTCCGTGCCTTTGTTGGCGGGTGCAAAAAGACCAAAAGCAGTCAGCTGTAATTGTACGTCTGAGGGAAAGCTGTAATTAAGCATTTTACATCTTATGAAGGTGTGGAGGGGAGCGAGTCTGGAGCAGACAATCAAAAAGCCCATAAGATCACCGTCTAAGAAGAAAAACCATTTCCTAATCTGCTTAAGAACACTGCAAGCCTGTTGAAGAGAGGCGTGCAGGTAGCATATATGCACCTGGATCATGTGGATTTACACTGGAGATGGCAAATTGCTAACTTCACAAGGAATGCTTTTGTCGAAATTACGGCTCTGAGCGATTATGGTAAAATATGCTGAGCAGCATGATACCCATTCAACAACCACTCTTTTATCAAGGCGCATACCTCCCTACCCTCAAAATGCCTCCAACTTTGAAAGCTGGGTACAGTATATACTGGAAAGTATAAAACCATGTAAAATGAGCAGGTATCAGTGTGTGTAATCATTTTCTACTGGTGCATTTAGCTTGTGCCTGTGTTCTTTCTTTCTTCATGCTTATGTGCAGTAAATGTCTCAGGAGAAGAGTGTGTTTTTGTGTGTGTGTGTGTGTGTAGGTGCCCAAAGCATACCAGTTGGGGCTATCTCTTACCTCGTCACCCTATATGAGAGCAAAGTGTGCCAAAGGCAAGAGAGAGGAGTCAGATTTGTACATTGTATGACATTCATGCCCTCGAATTCCCCCCACCCTCAGACTGCAAAACGCCCACTGACGGAAAGTCGGCATCAGCCCAACGTGCCTCCACCGGGCATATCAACGCGGGTCGACACACACCCTCACATACACAACCACAGAGACACACACGGGCAATTTACACAAAGAGAAACTGGAGGCACACACACACACACACTGACACACCTCAGGGCAGAGAGGATACTGTTATGGGTGAGACAGACACGGAGAAGCTGATTCGTGAGTGAGAGCGTGTGGTGCTGTTATGGCTGACATCTGGCTGTAAGAGAATCTGTGGCTACTAAGATGCCCGGGGGCCTGGGGATGTTGACAGCGCCCCCCCCTCTCACGTCTCCTCCTGCCTGATGGCAAGGACTGATAACGACGGGGCAACGTGGCCTTTCCTCCGACTGCGGCTTTACCACAGTTCACACACGCACAAACTACTGCAAACATGCCTTTATCAAATATTTCCCTCAAATATACAGTCACAACATCTTCAAACTGATAAAAAATGGAGCCACTGAGATAAGATAAAGTCAACTGTTGCTCCAAAGTGCAGCTTCACATTCCCAAACAAATGGGAAGATCTTGCAATGCTTCAACGCTACAGGAAGACATGCTTCACTCACAACTCAGATTCCAAAAAAGTTGGGACGATGTGCAAAACATAAATAAAATAGAATGTGATTATTTTCTAATCCTTTCTGACATATACCCAATAGAAAACAGTACAAAGACAACATATTTAATGTTTGAAGTCATCAACTGATTTTTGTAATTTGATGGCAGCAGCATGTTTCAAACAAGTTGAGACAGGAGCAACAAAAGACTGTGAAAGTTGTGGACTGACCCAAAAACACCTGTTTGGATCATTCCACAGGTAAACAGGTTCATTGGTAACAGGTGATAGTATCATGACTGGGTGAGAAAGGGGCATCCTAGAAAGGTCGTTCACACAATGAAGCTCTGTCATTTGTCTTACATCTTACAAATGCAATAAATCATCAGAGCCCACTTTACCTGCTGAGACAATTTGGTCCACACCCATAACCCAACAGCTGCAGAAAACGGAGAAAAACGTTGACTTCAAACTGACTATATAGAGTAGATTGACTTAACGTGTAATGTGTTTTGCAGTGCACACATGCAGAAGGAAGGGGGAGTCGCATTCACAACACTCCATCACACAGCAGAGGCCCAGAACTGGAGATATCATTGTGTGGCTCTGCGGCGTCCAGTTTCCAGCCCCTTCCATTGCCTCAGAGCAGCAGGCCGGTGCAACTAGATATGTCACCCGGGTCCATCAGATAGCCGCCATGGCTGTGTCTACCTCTGTCTACCTGTCGAAGCTGCGTGGCTGTCATCCAGCCAGTCAGGCAGCCATTGCCCGGCCACCGCCCCTGCCTTATCAGGATAATGAGCTGCATTTAGGTCCATTATGAGCTGACCCCGAGGACTTTCTCTGCTGCTAAGCGGGGGCCTTGTGCCAGTGATGGACAGCGGGAATGTGATACAGGGCCGGGCTGCGCTGCAAGAGCAGGACTGCAGGGGATAGGAAAGAAGAAGCAGTGCATGTGGTGGTCGGCCGCCTCGGGACAGTTATAATGTGAGATAGGACGGGAAAGTCCGCGGTGGGTTTACACTATTTCACATGTTAAATATAGTACAATAGTTACTGTAACCAAACAAGAAAATGGAAAGGAAAGGACAAAACAGTTTATTTGTTACGGCAAGGATACATTTTTCATCATACACTAAAGTATTAATGATCCAATAAGACAAGCGATACTAAGAGAGTGATGTTGTTTAACAAGACTCAAAGCCTGAAGGCCCTGTAGCAGTCCCTAGAGGGTGCAATGTTTATTACATCCCAAAATCATGAAGATTTGGATGAAACAAAAACATGCTACAAATTTTGCTTTTCTGGCTGAAAGGTTAAAGTTTATCTCCTACTGTAGGTGCCTGTACGGCCTGAAGGTGGCACTAGACAGAAGGTCAGGAGGTCATCCTGAACAAACAAATTTCACTTCTGTATGAACATTCACATTCGCCTGTCAAGTCCAAAATACTAAATATCATGTGTCTTTGAATTTTTACCTTCAGCCTTCAGCATAAACAACCAGCAGCAGCAGATCAGAGCCACACGTCAGCGCAGGTAGACACAGTTTACACCACCGTGCTATTTTCCAACGTCAGCGCCCCACAAAAGCAAACCTCATCCCTGCTTCTGTACCTTGATTCCTTCTCTTGTCGGATTATTGTTCTGTGGTCTTGTAGCTGTCACAGCAGATGAGGAGAGGCAGGAAAATATCCAGATCTGTACAACCCACAATCCTTGTAAAATATTTAAAAAGCCATTCCCCAGTGAGCCATATCCAGAGACTGTCTCTTTGAGTGTGAAAATAAGTGAAACACCAAAGACACTGGATTTTAGTAGTTCTGGAAACGTCTTGCTCTGGATAAAGTGTTGAATGGGCGACTGACTAACCGACTGACTGACCAACCTTAGAGTTTGTAAAAGATCCATCTGTGTTGCAACTGGGAAGAAAAATGGGAAAAATGCTTCTCATAGGATTTTGAGAAACCACATGTACAAGCAATTGTGTTTTTACATATTATATATGTACATATTATATTCAGTCCTGAAAAACAGAAAATAATTTTCTACATTTTGCTGAAACTTAAATGAGAGAAAATTAAACAGCAACATTTTGATAATCAGTTTTCAGTATTTTTTCAGTTTTTCATACAAGACTAGATGGGTCATAAAACAGTCAAGTCAATTAATTAATATTGTTAATAAATTGAATAATAATTTATATATTAATAAGAAATTTCATGAATAAAGATACACTTAAAAATATAAATACTCCTGCCTAAATTCCAAAGAAATGAATAAATAAGCAATAATTTTTTTTCACATTTCTAATTTTTTATGGACAAAATAATTGTGATTAATTGGGAAAATAATCAGTCAATAGTTGTAGCCCTCCTGATTTAATATTTTTATGTATGAATACATTTAGATTTTTTTTGTGTTAACTGTTGTTACAAGTCTGATTCCTGGTATAAGACTAAACAATAAAATGAATATTGATAAAAAATGAATTAGAAAGTACAGATTTACACCAAAACCCTTGCACAAAAAGGCAAGCAGGCCTACATACTGTACACACACACACACACACACACACACGACACAAATACCCATTCATGCACAGAAATACTGAGATGACAACAGACGTATAATTTTGCTTCCCTCCAGCTCTCTCGTTATATCTCACTCTCTCTCTCTCACTCTTTCTTTCTCAATCAGTCAACAGAGTTATAATCTATTGATTGTGAGCTCCTAACAAGCTCCTCTTTGTTTTTTGCACCCGCAAATTGCTTTGAGGACAAACCACAGTCCAACAAAAAAAAGAAAAAGAAAAACAACACCAGAGAGAGTGGGAAAACCTACAAAGCTTTGCCCAAAGTGACGCACACTCATTACCATCATCACACGGGATAATTAGTACAAGAGGGTAAAAATAATGTTGCCATCAATCAAAACAAAGACTGGAGGGAGGAATCGGCTGGTGAAAGGAAGAAGACGAGCAAATGTGGCGGGAAGACGAGTGAGCAGAACGAAGCCCATGGGAACTGTGAGTCAGGGAACGCAGTAAAGCAAGTATGCTTCAGAAACGGGTGGGAATGAATGGCTGAGCACACACACACACACACAAACATCAACACAGACACACACACTGGTTTGCAAAGACCAAATAACACAATTGATTGCACTCATGCCCAAGCACACACATACTGCTCCGTCCACACACACATGTTTACAGCAACCCAAAAATCACTACCACATAAAAGCACTCTAAATATAGCAACAAGCCATATTTTCCATGTTCTGGTCTATTTAGCTTGATGTGATTCATCCAAAAGTCTCCTCTTGCAAACTTCTCCAGTTTTACTGACGTTGCTCAAGTTTACTGTTCAACAAACAAGGATGGTGAAACTTCACTGAAAATAGGCCTGAAGCTGCCCGTCGTGACCTCACGGCTAATTCAATTCAGCAGTGACATTGGATATTTCTCAAGATTGGGCCGGGAGAACTGCAGAAATCCTGGACACAGATTAATGATTTATTGGCCATCAAATGGTTAATGGCTTGCAGTGTTTGTCGGAGCAACCTTATCTGCAATGATTGCAGCGTGTTCACTCGATTGCTTTGCATGAGTCTGAAAGAAATACCCATAGGACCAGGCTCTCTCTCTGTCATCTTGCTGACTTACGGCCGAATTGATATTTTTATGGGTATAAACAAGTATTCTAATGCAACACTATTAATAATGCAACCCTTGCTGTGTCTTCATGTCAAACAGATTTATAGTTTTAAATAATTCTTCCTTTTGTAGTGGCTTTTAAAAATCATTTTAAAACAATGGGCCATAGTTTAGCCTTTAAGAAGCAACAAAAACAAACAGTAGTTTGGATTGATTGCCGCTTGTTTGTTGGTCAGAAGCCCGATGACTTGAAGAGCATGGTGTGTTTTCTTGGCTTTGTCCGCTGGAAAGAGTAATTGTACCAGTCTTAAGTGTCCCGTTTTTTACGAGCTGCATTAGTGTTTTCCATCAAGCTGCAATTACGGGCTATTCATACGCAGGGCAGGCCCTCCTCAGCCAGCGCTGCTTGGTTCTTTCTGGGAACGTCTAGCAGACACAAGCTATCTATTCATATGCAAAGCACATACGTGTTGTTATGCAAACATACATGAAGTGCACATCTATAGTAACTGGCAAGAACACCGCAGATGCCATGCAAATATGGACTTGAACTGTTGAACATTTGCAAATTTAGCTTAGGCTCAATGCAAATGTCGGCAATATGTGGTTTACTTGTTAAGCATAATTAAAAAGCTAAGTATTTTTTTTCAGGTGAGGCTGCTAAAAAGAGATGTAAATGTAGTGGAGTAGTAAATATTTTATCACCTGCTGGACCATTGTCTCTAATGCACACCATTAATAACATCATTTCTACAGTGTGTGTTCTCCTTCTTTCAAAAACCACCGCTAATACCATCGAGGTTACACCATTGACAAAATATGCCAATGATTGACCCATATACAATAGACTTTGAGCAGCAGCCACAGTCATGTACTTACAAACCCCACCCCGGTGCTATGTAAAGCTTACATATCATGGTACATCCAGGTGCTCCAGACTCACCTGGCTAGTATTTAAAGGTCAGTCAAATTAAGTTGAAGTGTTTAGGTTTTTGGTGCCTGAGGCTTTCTGGGTTTCCTCTCATCATCCTGTTTTTACTGCCTGCTCCATGCATACATTTTCTAATACTTCAAATTGGGACAATAGGGATGGTTTAAAAAGGTTAATTAGCTAACAGTTAGTTAAGTCTCTGACCACAGAGTTAGTGTCTCTACTTTATATTATAAAATTTGTTTCAATTAAGTTAAGAGTACTTTTATATGGTTTTAGGTCTTATATTCAATCTGATCACTGACAGATCACCATGTTATGCCTTAAACTATTCCTCAATTACTCCTCATCCACAAAACAAGGCTGTTCAGTATCTGTTTCTTTTGAGTAGTGTTTTTTAAATAATTAGCCCACACAGTGTTTTCTTTAGGCTGCTGTTGGTTGCTTTATGGACTGAGAAAAGCCTGGTCGGGGCTCGGAGCTGTAGTCAATGAATAACAACTGTTAAAACACAATAAAAACCTTACTCTGTCACTCATCCAGCCTGAAAGCCATATAATCAGAGACGACAGATAAGATTAGAAACTCTGTTACAGCTGGAAAGGGGCCATATTTTATTTGTTTCTAGTATTCAGCTTTTCTTAAAATCTTTGCAACGGCCAAAGACACGGCTTCCTATTTTGAATAATTAGATTAATGATGATAAAACTTGCAGCTCTGTTGAAGTGTTTCAGTGCCCTGTGATGTTTCATATATTACCTGAGGCACTGAGATTGGATGAGATTTTAACATTTCCTCCTCCACCTCCCACACTGAAGTGGGGTTTTTATGCTGGAATAAATCACAATAGCAGAGGAGCAGAAGTTGCAGACCAAACATTGTGTGGCTGGTTTATGTGTAACCTGTTCGACTTAGAGCTGCGGGGGCAGACGTTAACCCGCTCTGTTAGCCGTGTCCACACAGAAGATGTGCTCGATTACTCAGCTACTCGATTGAGAGTCGCTAGTCAGCACCAGAAATACTGGTCAGTTTAATTTGTTATTATAGTGGAAATCGCTTATATGGATGAAAAAGCTTGGGACAGAATCATTCTATACAAATGCTGATTAAATAATTCACTTCTAGTAATGAAGTCATCTGCTACTTAAATCACACGACTGGCAAGTAAATTATTTTTTGAGGGGATCATTTGTTGCGTGCTCCATCATTCAGAGCAGCTTTTCATATCGAGTCCAGCCATATTGTTTCATAGTTTTATCACCACCTACTGGACTCAGGGAGCAGAATGATAGACTTTGTATAGCATATAAAGAAAAAGGAAAAAAAAATGTTCTGACAATTATCCACTTATAGTGATCAATTTCACCCAGACAGATTTCATCTAGTCTTAGTCTGGTTGCTGTAGAATGTGATTAACAGTTTCAAATGACTCATAATGTTTTTTCGGATAATGTTTGACAGTACAGATTGAACTGAGCTCAATTTTGATTGCTTGGAGTGTTTTCTTACTTTTAGACTAATCGACTAGTCAAAGTAGGCAACGCACAAGTATGTAAAAAAAAAAAAAAAGTTGCACTTGAACACATAGTAATGATAAACGCCAATGAGCAGCTGAACTTGAACATACATGTTATGCATTTCTGGTCACTTTGCTTTGCACTGGCATTGTCAGCCCATTGGTCTTGGTTGCAGATGAGAAAAGACTAGACTGATGAGAAAAACAGGAAGAAGTGAATCACTGAGATGTTCTGGTGGTTTTGTGGTCTGAGACACGTAACATGCAAATGCAATGTCCAGGGTTTGGGTCCAACTGGGGACGTATGTTATCCCCTGCTGTCTCCTCATATCTCCCCTAGTGAGCATTCAGACTGTGTTAATAAAATACAAGGGGTTGACTCGACGTGGGTGTGTTCCTTCAGGCACAGGCGAGACAATAAAATACAGCGTGAGTAATAGATCCATGCCAATACATTGCACACCGATACCAATTTATAATTTCATGGGGAAGGATTTTACTGCTATGGAAAGTATTACAAGGTCCACCATTATCTTTTGTTGCAACAATCAAGATGTAAACAGTAGAAATACGTCATTTGTGTTATAATCAGGATCTACCAAGAATGGGTGCTTGCACGTATTTTTATTGACCAACATAGAGATCCTTGCTGAATGATTCACATTGATTTTTGGGCAAAGGTTGAGCCAGGTTGCTACGATTTTTTTTGTTTGTCTCTTTGCTAGCTTTGTCCATCGACACCCACTGCATCATTGGAGCCTCATTCAAATCAATGTGGGGAGTGTTTTTTTCATGCATGACTAAAGTTGGTCTGAACGCATCATTTCTCCCTGCGAGCTGCTATCAAATACAGCGGCAACAGTGCAAAACGAACTGTCATAACTACGGCCAACCGTCAGCCACCAACGCTCAGTTGTGGACAGCCGACTCTCCGCTTGGTGTGTTAGGGCCTTCAGTAAACATACAGACTGAAGCTTTTCCTGCCACACGAGATTTGGGACATTTGGCTGGGAAAGTATGGGCTGCACTACGGGAAAATCTTAACATACGACTAAAGCGTGGGAAAACGCAATCCTATGTCACCACACCATTCACCCTCAATTTCATGGCAGCACTTTAAAGTGTCACAAAGTGTGATAAAGCTTTACCGATAGTTTAAGGTCTATCATTAAAGACTAGACATCGAAGAATGCAACGAAGGAAAGTGTTTTATTTTAAAGCCTTGACTCATCAGTGCAGTTTCACTATGAGTCTGCTGTCTTATAGTGAATGTGTTGTATACTGGAGCCTATGCCTCAACACAGTAATCCTTAGAAGCTCAAGTCAAGTCCCGTCTATTTCAACAAACTTTGACCAAAGTGCTTTACAGGGAGTAATAAAAGTAATAAAAGCATAGAATACCTTGATAATAATCATAACACAAACAACAAATAAAATCAATAGAGTGCGGACAGGCATGTCTGCATGATGACAATTAAGAGGTTAAAGAAAAGAGATTGGTCTTCAGACGGGTTTTAAAGGCATCAATTGACGAGGAAGATCAGATTGTTTGTGGCAAACTTTACCACGATTTAGAGTCAACAGCTGAAAATGCTCCATCAGCTTTGGTTTTTAACTGGATTAAGGCCCTTGCAGTGTTTTTATGACGGGAGACCAGTTAAACTTCTTCTCTTCTCGAGGCAATGTGACTTGCAGCACTTCGAGTGAAAAACTTTTTTTTTTATCGTATGAAAGTCTGGTTCGCTGTAAGAGAGATGCAACTTCTTTACATGTGTAGTTCTTTATAAAGAGGTTTACTTCCCCAAATGCTTCTGTTTCCAGACTATTGTGACGTCAAGCGTGTCTGTGAGTGCGGATATTTATGTTGTCAGCTTTTCTCCTCGAGGCCTGTCACGCTGCATCTTGTGATACAGCAACCACACATGCGTGATTGCACTCCCAGAACAGGCATGACTCAGCCACCTTTTGACAGAGATTTAGCAGATCTGCTCAAAACTCAGCTGCATGTGGCTCCACTTTAAGGCTGCTAACACGGCGTGCATCAAACACCATACTGTGAACTGGATGAGTGGATTTACATTAAGGTGTGTGTGGTAAATCTCCATGTGCAAAGCCGGCGATGAGTGTTTGTATACGTGTGTCTGCGAGTGTGTGCAAGCGTGTGTGTGTGTGCTCCAGTAGAGGTGACCACTAATGAGCGACTATAGCAGAGTGACCCTGTGGTCTGCGGAGAGAGCCAATGTGCAGCGGTTGAAAATGCACGCACACACACACGCACATGCACATGCGTGTATGAATATTCACTTATAGGACAATCTGCGTGTGTGCATGTCTATGTGTGTGTCTCTGTGTGCAAGTGTGTATCATGATGACCACCACCCCCTCATTACCTCCATCATGGCTGGAAACAATCAGCCACTCTGCCCCAGTTGTAGGCCAGAGTCAGGCGTTGCAGACCTACAGACCTAGCATTAGAGAAGCCTCGATCACCACAGCCTGACCGGCCTCAGATTGGATCCAGCTTTCCAAACTATGGGCAGCACAATCTCAGAAACCCAAATCAAAATAGCCTTTTTTCCCCCCAATTCAACCGTACATGCTGGATGCCTCCACATAAAATTTATTGATTGCCATAGATTGTCAACATATGACTTTTAAGTTCAGGCTTGATGTCGCTGGAAAAAGTTAGATCAACCACCATTAATAGATTATTACTAAAGTGATTTGTGAATGTTATTAAAGCACAGACGCATGAAGTAATGCTTAAACAGTAGATATTTGTATTTCTATCATATATTTTTATAAAAGGCTTAAATTGTTATGGCATTGATTTTTCCTGAATAACAAGCAAATTAATGCAAAATCTAGTACCTTGTCTTAAATCTATTGTTATATCACAGAGAACATGGGTAAAAGTTTGTGTGTTGGCAAGTGACTAAGATTTTAGTATCCAGCTTTATCTAAACCACTTACTGACGAATTTACTAAACTGTGACTGAGTCCAAATTTAATGTGAGCCGGTGCCCAATGTTGAGAGACTGATTTACTGTGATCTCACAAATGACACCAAATCCATTACAAATGCAGCAAGACAGAAATGTTCTGTGAGAGACTAGAATAAACTGAAAGGGTAAGATACTATCTTTTCTTGACACACCCGTCCGCTTTCAACCTCCAGGTTACACAAGAAGGAAGAAGGTAAAGTCACATGAGGTTCCTCTTCTGATGTGGCACCAAGTCTGTTTAATTTATATGCAGCACTGTAAAAATACTTGTACACCACATGTAGTTTTTAAATGACGATTTAGAAAATATTTTTTCTGAAATACACTTTTTTTTTAAACTTTTGATAGATTAAGAAAAATATGGGTTTTTTTTATAAAATAACAATCTCTCACTAATTTCTTCTGTTTCTTCTTTTATTCTCACAAGTCATGATAACACAACTCCTGATCATTAACTGACTTCTTTTTTTTAAACATACTGTCGCTGTGCCACAACATGCTGGAATATATTACTAAATCATGCTTTGTATGAATTTATTCATTTACTTATTTTGTTATTTATTTTGTGAAATGTTACAAGCTGTGTGATCCATTGTAATAATCTTTTTGTTGTTACTGATTAAACTTGCAGAAATGACTATACCTGCAGTATTTATGCGTGCATGCATTTTAAAAGTGGTATATTTTATATTAAATTGCTTACAGTGCTGTTTTGGCCTTTGTAATAAAACGCTTGCAAATTTAGAATTTCAATGTAACACAAGCCAGAGTCAGAAATGATGAGTCAAAGACACAGCTGCCTCTGTTGTGTGACAGGGTTGTTGCGAGCAGGTGTGAAATCGTACAAGGTGTAGATGTGTCAGACAAAGTTGTACTACAGCACATTCCTGTCCAACAGCTGATGAGGAATGGCTCGTCTCTGAAACTCGGTGGTAAACACGTGACAAAGAAAACTCACATGCATGCTCACTCAAGTGCACAGACCTACTCAACTGCAAAAGAAAATGAGCTTTGACATATATGTAAAGGTATGTTCAAGCTTACAAATGCATGCATGCACACACACATGTTGAGACAGTTGTAGAGAGGGTAAGGTACCCAGAGATGTCCCGGACACACACACACACACACACACACACACACACACACACACACACACAGGGCAGGGGACAGCGAGAGCAGGCCAGGCTGTTATTCTAGTGCAGGCTGGCTGAGTTGACCGTGTAATCTCCAGGGTGGAGTCCATATTGGGTTTCTAGGCAATTCACTGTTTTTGGCCCGGTTGTTTTGTGATTTAGCTAAAGAGAGAGAAAAAAAAAGAGTAAGAGAGAGAGAAAGGGAGAGAGAGAAAGAGAGAGAGAGAGAGAGAGGACAACAAGTGTGGGTTGTTTTTCTTTCTGCCCGGCATATTGTTGATGAGTTGTAATGCAGTGTAATACAAGTGGTGGTTAACCTCAACGGCCAAGAGAAGAGAGGGAGTGGGAGGGAAGAAGGAAAAGACGAAACAAAAGGAGCAATGGAAAAAAAAAAGAAAGAAAATGAAAGAAAAAAAAGAGGCGGCGAAACAAAGGAGGAGACAGATATAGAGACAAGCTTAAGGTGGCGGGTGGGTTGGTCTCGAGAAACTTATGGAAAACAAAGTTGTCTGCTGGTGTGGCCACGCCTGCTGTGCATTTTGTTTACAGTCATAGTGGGAATGTGGTATGAGGATGGAGGACTTATGGTGCACGGTGACATGACGCCTTGCGACTCGCAGCAGATACCATCTGTCGAGCAGGGGAGATAAGACCACAAAGACTGTCAAGGCTGTCATTGTCAAATGCCTTCACTGGCAAATAGCTCTTTATCACACTGATTTAAAGGAATAGTTCACTCTTTTTTTTTAACACTGTGTTTCTTTAAATCTAGCTTTTTTCCTTCATTTCCATTTTTCCGTTTTTCAATTTAATGTATTGCTGCATGCATTTGTATCTTAGCTTTATGCATTCATATCCTTCTGCATTAATGCATCCACATGTTGTGTCTTAAGAGCTATCAAATGATGCATAAACATGAATAACAGGGCTGAGACTATTAGCTGGTTAATCCACTGGTCAATGGCCAGATTATTAATCAATTAACAACAATTTTGATAATCACATTCATCAAGCAAAAATACCAAAAACGTTCTTCAGTTCAAACCTTTCAAATGTGAGAATCTGAATTGTCAGACAGACAAACAAATTAACATGATATAGATTTAACAATTAATTAAAAAGTAATCTACGGATTAATCAATCATGAAAATAATCCTTAGTTTTACTTAACACCAAATAATTAAAAAATATAAATTAGACTCTAATTACCTCTGACTAAAGCTGTAGCTGCGTGAGAGCTAAGAGGAGATTGTTTTGATATTTTGGCAGCCATCTGCCGTAGCATGCTGTCACACCAATGACAGCACAGTCTGAACGGCTGGTGTGACAGACACCGAGTTGGCCAGCGAGCACAGAGGAGGGGCTATCAAAGCACGCACAAACACACACAGCACCTGCATTCCCACAGTAGCCCAAGTCAACAGTCACAGCCCTTCCCCCTCCTCGACACTATCAGAGAGGGAGGGATGGGGTGAGTGTTGCGAGGGGGGGGGACCCTTGGAGAGACAGAGAGAAGGGAGTGATTTAAGCTCTTCTCCCCTGGATGAGGGAAGCTGGAAGGGCCTGGAGTGGAGGTGGGAGTAGAGCCGGAGTGGGGGAGTGAGTGATGGGGGGGGGTCAGAGGAAAAGGGAGGAGAACAATCCAGCTGAGACAGCAGATCTCCACGGAGGCACGGTGCCAATGTCAAGGTGCTGAGTGAGCTGAGCGAGGAGCTCCAAACACACACCGAGGCTTGCTCTGGATCTGAAGTCAAAAATAGCCACATGCACAAACACGCCCCTCACTCGGCTTCCTGCAAAAATTCAATAGTGAACACACGCAAAATGTATGCACGCTCAGATGCATGCAAACAAACACACACACACACACACAATCTCTCTGCTCTCAAGTGCCCACTCGCCCTCTTCCCTCCAGAGGAAACTCTTGTCGCTTCCCTCTTCACCTCTCGAGCCGTGCACAACCTCCTGTCAGCTGAGACAAACTGACAGGACAAGACACACAGTCGCAGAGCGGCCTCCATTGTGCTCTAATTACCAGGCCTGCTGAGATGCCCTTTGACCCCCAGACACAGGCTTGTTAGACCAGCGGTGGACTGGTGGGAATGACACTCTTGGCCGACACTGACCTTTCGACGTTCACTTCTCACCACAAGCTGCCTGTGAGAGCACTTGATGTGTCTGTGTGTGTGTGTGTGTGTGTGCTCAAGCTCGCTGAGTTTCACAAGTGTGTGAGCGATGAATTTGGCAAAAAGTGATTTGAAATAAAAAAAGGTAATTTTGCTGCCTAATTCAGTGCTTTGGATGATTTTTTTTTTTTTAGAGAAGCTCCTCACACTGACTGACTCCTTCTGTCCAGCAGCTGTGAGAACGTAAGACAGCAGAATATCTTATCTATTCCTTATCACTCTGACTTTGGGCCAGTTGCTCTAGTCTTCTCTGGTCTTTTCTAAAGACTCCTCCTTGTGCGTGAAGGAAGAGGCCAGTCAGCTTGCCCTTCTGTTTCGTTCTCGTCTCTGTCCGTGGTTCACTGCAACCCTTCATCTGCTTATCAGGCCGACTTAAGCTCAGACGCTCCTGGCCTCCCTCTTCCTCGGCAGTACGTCACGGAGGAGACGTACAGTATCAAGATCTCTAGACTAATGTCTGTCTCTTGCGCTATCTCTGTGTCTGTCTCCGTTTTTAAGTACCGTTGGAATGAGAGTGAACGGATCCATCAAGCTGTCTGTATTCGTCACCTTGTTCATATGAAGGAAGTGTTTGTGAATACTTCTGTTTCGTTTGTAACACATGACAACTGCTGCACATGAGAAGTGTGTGATCACATTTTGAAATGTTTTTGATTCTTATTAGCAGTCACTCGTGATGACACACCAACCGTCTGCAGTTCCTCTCGGCTCTGCGGAGCCTTTCAGTGTCTTTAAACTCCTTATTTTGGTTTTATGGCCTGTAACTTCACTGTTTTGGTTCACTCACCGCTCTCATCAGCATAATTTTCGGCTGCAGCAGGCAAGTGTTTACAAGGAAAAAGCTCGAGGCAGACAGACAATGTTAGTGAGTAGCTGGTGAACACAGTGGAGCACTTGGCAGCTGGAGCTGGTAAAGACCAAAACCAGATTAAAAAGGAGAGTTAATGTTGGACTTAAAATGATCAGGTGGCCAAAAATATGACTCCAAAGGAATGCTAATGTTACTCCATATCTGCTGGATGTGGAAATAGACAAAAATAAATATAAAATAAAAATGCAATTGTGCAGGTATTTTTTTGTCTTTAATGTTATTTGTTCCCAAATGATAGTTCTGCTTATGTTAAACTTTCTCCTGTGACAACCACGCTGTCTCTATTCACCATCATCACTAACCAGCAATGTAGCAGCATACATTTTTTTAGCTGTGGTTGCTTTTGTTCTCACATGATTCCTGGAAGGAAAGTCCTCAGCAAAGAAATGGGCACAATGTCATATACGCAAAATCAACCCTGGCAGAACGAAAGAGCTTATCTGTCTCACTCGGAACCAATCGAGGCCTGAACCAGAGAAGACAATGGAAATTACTCCTCCTATAAGATTTGTTTTTCTACTATGTCCAAGGATTTTTACATTTTAAGATGCCAGCAAAGACAATAAAACATGAATTCCAGGTAGAAAGTGAGACTTGCAGGTATGTGAGAGCTATGAGATCCACAGCATTCGAGACAGGATAAGCTGCACCGCCTGCCGTCGTACTATCAAACGAAAGCTGCATAACAGGCAAAAGGCGGGGGGGACCTTTTTTGATGGTCAAACATTCAAAGTGCTGTAAATATGCAGTTCCCACTGACAGCCCCATTCACTGATTCAGCCTCAAATAACAGCTTCCTCATTTCGTCCATTGTACCGTATGAGACTAGGCGAGGCCTGTATCCTGTGTGGACTACAAAGTTAATTGCATACAATTGAAAGGTGTGTCGCTTTAATTGTTCTGCAGGGAAACACAGGGCCCAGAAGTATAGAAAAACACCCACCATTATACTCCCATGAAATCATTAGTCAGAAAAAAGGTCACTATGGAATACAGACGAGCTTGTTAAGTGTTTTGCAAAAAAAAAAAACCTGACGCCATTAAAGCAAATGGGAGTCGACAGGAGACTGGGCATAGAGTGGATGGAGCAAATCGGGCAAACACATAGGTGCACACACACACACACACGCCATGCTTTACTGTGGGCACTAGAAACCCCAGATTTGCCTGAGGGATGTGTCTGGGTACAGAGTAACATAGGGCCAATGTCTGAACCATAAGTGGTCCAGTCGACGCTTTACACAGCCATAAACACGCCTGCATTAGTAACAGCTAGTTAAAACCATTCCATCAACTAAAGCCTGCTACAATAATAAAATTTACCTTATTTTATTTTTAATCTGCTTCTGTATAATGGGATGGCAATGTCTCTCTGTCTGTCAATCATCCGTGGCTTAAATCTCAGCAACTGTTGGATCCATATGAAATTTTGTCCAGACATTCATGGTTCCCAGAGGATGATTCCGACTTTCTTGATCCCGTGATTTTTCATTTCAACTAGTACCACTCATTAAGTCAGCTTTTTTTTTTTTTAATGAAAGGTCTCGACAACTATCAGATGCATTAACATGAAATTTGGTTCAGATATTCATGAGCCCCAGAGGGTGAATCCAAATGACTTGTGATCCCTATACCTTTGTTCTAGCTCCAACATGGGGTCAAAATTCCAATTTGTCAAATACTTTAATTTATGACCAAATGCCTGCAAAAACTAATGACATTCCCATCAGCCTCAACTGCACTTTAGTGCTAATTAGTAAGTAGCAAATGCTAATGCTAAAATGTTAAAGTAAGATGGCAAACATTATACTCAGTTAACATCAGTATTTTTGTATAGTAACGTTCACATTTACAGTTACATTTACAGGAGTAAAGAGTAAGAGAACTATTCCATCCATCCACCCATAGATCCATTCATTAGCTATACCCACTCCTTTGCTGAAGCATTTTGAAATTCTTTTTTTTAAGTGACACAAATAAAGATTATTATTATGAAAATCAGGAGTCGTTTGTACGTATGATGGTTTATTTATGGTTTCGTTTTATGTGCTCAAAACAAGTGCAAAAACCTGAGTTAGGTTTAATAACAAAATCATCCTCTTCAGTTCCTGACTTTGAGGAATGTTGGCATGTTTAATTTTTACAAATCCCTTTATCATTACAAAAAAAACCTTTCAGTGCATCATATTGTCTTAGCCCAAGCAGCCAACTTTGCATAAATAAATAATAAATAAATATAATACCAATCTAAACTTAGCAGTTGTGAATTTGATAAGGAAATATTTTAGCAGGAAATAAGCAAACAAGACTAAGAATCTGACTAAGCAATTTCTACAAACATTTTTATCAGTGCTCAACAAGTATTGGCTTTCGTACCTGGCCCGGGGGCACGGCTGAGTCTTCAGCAGCCACCCCCTGAGAGGCTGATGTGCCAGAGTCAGGCTTTGACATGATGGGAAACCTGCCAGACTACAGGAGCAATTACAGGCTTGACGGGAACAAATCACAGTATGATTAAAATTAATGCTTCGCTTACTGCAGCTTTTATTTACAGATTTGTGGAGTTTTATTTGTGTATGTTGGTTGAGCAGCAGAGATACACATCTGCCTCAAACACACACACGCAGGCATACATAAAGTATTAAGCATATGCACATATTCCCCCATTACACATTCCCCAGGTACCAGCTTGACTTAATAGTGGTGACATTTACACCCATGGTCTCAGGAGTAATTTACACAGCTTGGCATTAGTCGCAGCTGGTTTACTGTTCCATGCAGTATAGACTGATTTAATAGTGCTCAAAAGTAGGGTGGCACCAGGACTACTTAGCACTGCGTATTAGTAAGACTACAGGTCCAAATAAAACACAGACCCCTGTTTCATGAACTGTACATTGACCCCTTCATAACCTTCTTAAATAAGCTCACACCTCCCTGCTGATAATGAACTGGTCCATGTAGGAGTATATTAGTGGTCAGGTCCAACCGAAAGTAGTGAGGGCATTCGGCCAAGACAATAAAATATATGTGCAAAAAATATATCCCAGGGCCCTGCGAAACTTGGGCAATTAAAATGGAAATGTAGCATGGGTATTTACAGCCAACGAGCAAGCCCACAGTGGGTGCTAGCTGGATGGAGAGAGAGAGAGAGAGAGAGGGAGAGAGCTGACGAGAGACAGTGGCAGTGTACAACATGATTTAGATGCTGTGAGTGAGACTGCAGACCTATAATCCTGAAGGCACAGAACCAGACAGAGACGGAGGGAAGACGAAGGGGCAAGCTCAGCAGGCAAAAAACAGGGAGTGAGAGTGAAAGAGCGATAGAGAGACACAAAGGCGGAGAGACATAGAAAGCGAGAGAGGCTGCGAGATGTAGAGCGAGCAGCCAGACATGCAGGCAGACTGTCCGTCTCTGGTTTGTGGGAATGCGGTAAAGACACAGTAGTAGGCAGGGTCCCGGCTCTGAAATTAGAGAGTGGCGCTAAGAGAAGGGAGCCAGAGCCAAAGGCCGTCTGGGAGCTGCCAGGGGCTGCATCCCCAGCGCACTGCCGAAACATGATTTACTGCTGGACCGCACTACAAACAGCACGCCGCTCCTGGTGCGCTATCTAACTCAGAGCAGCGCACCACTCGTTGCATGCTATCGAGTTCACAACGCTATAAAGATACCACATCAACGGTGGGAAGTGTCGACGTGAGAAAGACCAGCTCAGCTCGGTGCAGTTTAGGGTTGGTGCAGTGAGTCAAAGGGAAGGCTGATTGATCTGCAGGAGTAAGGCTGAGAATAACAAAATATATGGGTTAAAAAACCACAAAGGGTTGCACTGGTGTTACAACAGGTACAAGCAAGAAGACGGGAAACTATATTTGTTATTTATTTGGATGTTTGGAGGTTTATCAGACAGCACAGTGACACACAATAATTTATAATCCATTCATGTTAGACAGTCTGTTAGATCTACCTGGATGTATGCTTGCAAATATTTGTCAGTCCAAACATGAAGTAATGCAAATATCTGTGAGAAAAATACTGACAGCCAAGCAGCTCCAGGGGCTGCTGTTCTGTAGAGGACAACGACCTCTGACCTTTCTGTGGCAGGACTACAGTGAAAAGAAAACTTCCCTTTAAGATGAATAGATATTTTTCCCTGAGTGCCACCTTGAACTGTGTCACAGTTCGGCACAAGCATATTTGCACAGATCTACATCTTTCATCCAGAGAATTGTGCATTCACCGGCAGTGCAAAGAAGCCTGTGCAGGATTCAGACAACTAGATTTAATCAGAAAAGAAAAACAGGGGGAACGGCTATGTGGTTGTGTGCTGTAGCTATCGCAGGCCAAGTTCAGACATGCAGGGAGATTCTGTATGTGCTTGTCTGCAGCACGGGGCAGTAGGAGTACGGCCGCTGCAGTGAGTGTGTGTTCCAGGATTTTGTGTGTGTGTGTGTGTGCATGCGCTTCCTTTGCCAAGTTTCCTCTCTTTGTTTAGACCGGACCGGTCAGTCCGGCTCCCCGCTGAGTACGCTGCGGCCAAATACACACATATATCAAAACACAGCACAACAACAGACAGGGTGCAGGACAGGGCAGAGAGGTGCTGGGAATAGGAGCAAAGGGGAGGTTAGAGAAAGACAGAGAGGTGTCCATGCAGGAAAACAGAAAAGAGAGAGGGAGCAGAGAACTACAAAGATAGAGATTGTTGGACAAGAGGAGGTGGGATGGCAGCAGAATCAGCCTTTCTAGCAGGAGGGCAGCAAAAGGAGAGGGAGTGGGTTACTGTGACCATCACTCTAATTACAGAGGGGAAGGGAGCGGGTTGAGGAATATGCAGAAAAGTGGTGGAATGAATAGAGCAACACCCGTGACCCAGAGGAGGGGAAGGAGGAGGGAGTAGGGCAAAGGTACAGCGTGACCACTCCCGCTGAGATGCAACTCTACGTGGTCAAAATGACAAATTTGATCACTTTAAGAATTTATAATGGAATAATATTCAATGTGCACTGTAGAGAAGAATGATGTCAAATACATTTGTCTTCAGTAAGTAACAAAGTAGGTTAAGTTGTGTTTCATCCTTAAATTGTTTACATCCAAACAAAACAGGTACAATTTACTGCACTGAATTCAAGGTGAGCGCAAAGTGACAAAGTGATACTTCAAGCAACATTATGCAACTACTTCACCTATAGTTTACTGATTAAAATTACTGCTTGATTCATTTTGATTGACTTGTAGCGGGGAGAGTGGCACCTCTTTCTTTCCTAATCCGCACCATGAACGCCTGTTCTTGCACGATGTAACTTAGGTTGAGCGAATGCAATCTCCCACGAGAAGTGCGCAACATTTTATTTCGACATATCATTTCACAACATACAACCTTTTATTCAATTAAACACATACTCCACATTCAAAAGCTTAGCAAGTAACGTATATGAGCTGACAAAGCTGGTAGTATTTCAGCAATGTCCAATGTCTCAATAAATTATTCAGAGTCATATTTGTGTAAAATTACACTAAGCTATCAGTTGACAACAACAAAAAAACTTAAAAGCAAAAATTTACTTCTTCCTGACAGCTGTGAGTGAATGAATTTCCTAGTGTTTGCATCTTTAATTTCATACAGCAATCACACACCAGTCCATTTGGTAGACATGACTGTGATGCCAACATAATGTGGCCAATTCCCCCTTTTATTATCCAAAAAAGATTGAAGATGCCTCCAGCTTTAAATCCTCTGAATCTTTCCAGTAAACTTGAATGGGCAGAAAAAGAAGCCTTCTCTCTAAAATTCAATTGAGCGTGACACATGAACAGTGGAAAGCTTGAACACTGAAGCATTTTTCAAGTCCAAAGAATTTAAAAATGTCTTTAAAATCTTTTATATCTCTGTATGTGGTCTGCAGCATGCTGTTCGGCTTATTACAGCATTACTTGGTTTCAGTTAAGAATAAATATTTCCCCTAGTCTTTGATTCTTGTACATGAATTCTGTTGTGATCATAAAATAAAAGATTTTTTGTAGAGAACATAACATCAAAACTACGGCCACAGAGAATACCCCGGGCACTAAAACGGGATTACAGTAATAGTTCCTCTTGATGTGGGCTTAACTTATTCTGGATGCCAATATCTAAAATGGAGGAAAACATGATTGAACACAATAGATTTATTGATGCAAACACTGCAAATCATGAATGGATTTAAGGCGTGAAATGCTGCTCTCCTCTCCAGCTGTTCAGTCGCCTCCTGCAGCGGCTGAAGAGGCGATGAAGCTGTTCCTGTTTGCCGAGAGCCGAGACACCGAGAAACTGCTGGATAGACGAGTGCGTGTGCGCCTGGATATCCACTTGTATTTTTGTATATGGTCTATTGTATAAATATGTAGAAATGTGAGTGTGTGTTTACCAGACCCTCATCTCTAAAGCCCTCCACTGGGTCTGGATCGGACCAGTCTAAACACACACGAGCACGTTCACGCACACACACTCCTGCCCCCCTCAAAGCCGTGCTTTTAAAGACGAGGGGCCCTAAATGCCTTACAGATGGACTCCTAACAAACACAACACTCTGTCCCGGCCCTCAAGTATTCCCAGTATTTGGCCTTGCTGTAATTTACAGCATACTTACCTAATTGAGATGCTATTACGGTCAGGGCACGCATTCTTCTGCGTACGCATAGTGCTAATGCGTATGATATAAGCGTGACATACATGGCACAGTATATTTGCCCTAATATAGCGGCGTGAAGTTAACCACAGAGTGAGTGTGATCTATGGTCCATGTAGTGTACTTAGAGCAACACAAATAACGATGTGTTGAGCAGAGACGTGCCTGTGCAGGCCTGGAGGGCACATTAGTATTTTCCTCACTAGACACCGCTGATGGTTTTACACCCACCGAAGACCGACGCAGTTTCCAAATACAACTGAATACTACTTGGATGACTAAATTATGACCAACTAAATAATGAATGTGAGACAAAAACTGAGTAATTGCTCCCTTACTGCTGAGTTTTTTTTCACACCCTGACTGAAGCATTTTTTTTCTTCATGCATTTTGAACATGAGCTCGTATTTCACGACAGACTTGTTTATGAACATATCTTTTTAATCTTTAATGCAATGTTAAGTCTAGAACAACAATGCGTCAATCAGAAACCAGTTTCAACACACTTAAACTTAAGCAAATATAAAAACCAAATTACTCTTCAATTTTGTATTTTTTTTTGTTGTTGTTGTTGTTTGAATTGTTTAAAATTCTGGTACATTTAAAAAATAGTAATTTGCAGTCTTGATTAAAGTATTTTCAAAATTCACAATAATTAACTTTCATATCTTTTGTTTTCAGCATTTTGCAAATAAATTGTGTTTCAATAACTAATTTATCATTGAATAATACCAGTCATTAATAAATTAGACAGCTAAAGCTTTGGTTCGGCCTAATATTTTTTTTTTCAACCTTGTGAAAAACTCTCAGCCTTGAACAAAACAAATTTCTCTCTCTACATAATTAAAGGCTGCTGCCTCCAGCTCTACACACTAATTTCAGTTTGAAGTTGCTGGGTTGCTCTGGGCTGCACATCACTTCCCAATATTGTTAAATCTTTGAAACAAAATAGGATCAGACGAAAAAAGCATGAGCTTGTTTTTCAGACCGACATTTACAGGCGATGTGAAAGCATATTGTTGTAATTTCGCTGCCCTTTCTGTCTATTGCTATGAGAAAAAGAATCCTATAAAACTGGGAGAGATTTACCACAAGCGGTGGCTGACTTCATCCTAAAACATGCAACGAGCTCCTTTCTGAAAAGGCCACGCTGAAGCCCAGAGACACCGGCCACTGTTTGAGCTTGTCGTTTGGGTATTTTTCATCGAGTGCGTCTGACAGAAAGATAACACACTGTCACAGAGCGCCATCCATCTTCGTTTCCAGGTCGCTCCTGGAGAATTCAATCTTGAGAGTGTGGGGTTAGACACATTGGTGATTAATCAACTCCATCCTCATGCGTGTGTGAGTGTATGTGTGTAGAGATCTATATGTGTCTTTGTCTGTGTGTGATAAATCACTGTCTAACCCTGTACAGGACACACAATGCCTGAGCCCCCTTCAGTCCACTGAAGATAAATTCATCTACAAGTGATGTGCTGACAATAGCCGGACAACAAAATGAAATCTTACTTACTCAGCTGCGGCACAAAGCGCAGTCAGAGCGCTCCATGTCTGCTGTTTTACAGGGGAAAGGGGAGCAGAAAGTGGGAATTTGTCAAAAAAAAAATGTAGCTGGATGTCGACCAAGAGTGAGTATTGGGAAAGGCATGGGAACACGTTCTTGTGCACACACAAACCCACACACACAAACATTAGGGCCCATAGTTGATGAATAATTCCTCGGGGCTGTTGGGAAAGATCCTATTGAGAAGTGATTCAACTGTGACACCAGGGTTTTGCTTTGTGTGTTATTAGGTTTACTATTATGAGCAACATGCAGGAGGTGACGCAACCGACGCAAGGAATTACACAACGTTATGAAATACGTGCGGTGATGCGCGACAAACAAAAGTGACAGCGCTGGAGATTCTGTTACAAACAACTTGCTCCTGACAGCCGCAGTCAGGTCGATTTGAAGTCGAAACAAACTGTTTCATTGTGTATTTCATCTCGTAATATAATTTAATTTAGCTTGAGCGTTATGTTGGGATGTTGGGTTTCATTTTCAAGAGTGACAAAAATCATCATACTTTAAGGTCAAAACTCAGAACTGAGCTTTCGACAAAGCAAAAGATTTGAGTGAAAATGAGCCAGGAGCACAAAGGAAATGCTTTGTTCAATTACAGCCTCGATTCCAAAAAAGTTGGGAAGATGTGTAAAACATAAAAAAACAAAACAGAATGCAGTTTTACAAAGGGTTGCTGAGCCAATGTTGTAATATCCTTTATACGATCATGTGTTTCACAAAGTACCCAATCATGATACTATGACTATATAAATAATAAAATCACAATTTATCTAGACTGGACAATAATATCTGTGAGGTGCCACAGGAGCGGTGGAGGCCTATCTGGCAGAGGACCAGAGTAAGTATGTACCGAGTAACAGAGGTCGACAGGTTCATCCACCTGCTGCCTGAGGGGGAAAGGAGGCCGTCGTTTCCATGTAACAGGTGTGCTGGCCTGTCAGAACCATCAAAACAAGAAATTCACACAACCAGAAATGAGACAGGGGAAGGGGGCGGGTGCTGAGGCGAGGAAAACAGTAATTATGACAGATGGGTGGCTCTGGGTGTCACAGTTTGCCGTTGCTCCTCTTCTGTTCAACTTTAATGGGACTCTTGTTGCAGCAATGCACGCGAACGCAGTTCAGATTAGCGCTTTAACGCTGATTGGATCCACATTGTTTAGGAGGGAAAGCCGGGTTCCACTGATTTGTTTCTCAATTATCCACCTCTCAGTTGCATTTAGCTTTTATGGCAAGGCAGAGTGGGGGGGGGAAGAAGTGAAAGAGGGGAAAGAGAGACTGAGAGAGAGTCATAGGTGGAGGAGGCACCTCTGAACACAGGTTTATGTTTCCAATCAGGAGATTGCGATCACGACATGTAGCCCAGAGCAAATGGGCCATAGCTCAATCACTGAGGGAGGTCTCGGGCTCGGAGCGTACACTGGTTCAAGATCATTACTCCTCCGTCCGTAACAAAGGGGTCTGAGGGCGGCAAATGCATGCAAACATTCGAGAACCTCAGTGTTGATGAGCGCACAGAGATGAGATGGTAAATGTTGAGGCAAACTGGGGGAAATCCTGAGCTGGCCGACTTTGAATAGGAAAGAAGTGGCTGCAGAATGCATTGTTCTATTGTGTAGGAGTTGTTTTCATTCACTGTCAGATGTGAGAACAACTTGACTATAAGGTTAGTATTTAATTTTAA
Source organism: Holacanthus passer (assembly GCA_025331565.1). Taxonomy (NCBI): domain Eukaryota; kingdom Metazoa; phylum Chordata; class Actinopteri; family Pomacanthidae; genus Holacanthus; species Holacanthus passer. Next base: position 490,434 of record JAFREQ010000003.1, read on the forward strand.
ACACCAGTTTTATAAAAAAAAAAAAAAAAAGCTTGAACGCAAAACAAATCTTTCCAAATCCACAAAAAAAAAAATTTCACTTTCTAGCGATGCCACCAGTCAGACAAACAGACAACAGATGTAGCCGCAGACCAAAACTAACAAAAACATTTTATATCCTATAATTTGCACATGGAAAGACACAGAGACTGATAGACAGGAAGGCAGACGCTTTCACACACCAGTCCAACTGGTACGGCCATCGCAAGAGGGGAAATGTCTATCTTGGCATCACGCTGGCGTCCGGGTCGGCATCACGCTGGCATCAAGTTGTGCCTGTTCCTCTATGAGAGAGGACACGCCTGTTACACCCGTGGGGTTCATAACACAGCTGTTGCCTATTGGCTATGCCTCGCTGCATAAAGACTCTTCTCTTCATCCCCTTCTGGAAACATAAACATCCAAGAATTGTCACCAACCAGCCTACCAAGGATTAACAGGAAAAAAGAAGGGCTGGAATGGAAACTCATGCAAATCATCCAGCCCAGAATAATAGCCAAGAAAAAAAAAAAAAGAGAGAAAACACAGTGAATAGTAATGTAAGTGCAGCATGAACGCAGCACTGGACAGATGCCGATAAGGTGGCGAGCTGAGAATGCAGGTGTATGTTTTGCATTGGCACAGATTTGACTGAGCGCAGTCACAACACGGTCACATTAAAAGATTCCACCGCACGTGTTCATCAGATAAAGCAATCATTCACAACATTCACATTCACAAACACACGTACTTCTGTTTACGAACACCAGAGGTGATCTAATCAGTGCATCTCTCTCGCTCACAGACAAAACACACACACACACACACACCGAGCAGCAGGAGGAGTGTATCTACCTTATCTTCGAGTCTGATCAGTCGCGCTCCGATCGTTGGGTATTCTTTATCTTCCCCTTTTCCTGGTGCATGAAAAAACAAACACACAAACATTCAAAGCTAATACAAATATGACAAGATGACAAGAATTTATTACTGAATTTCTTGGACACAAAAACAGAGCAGAAAAGCAGTCACACTAGATCAATTAATGCTCGCTCTCACACACACACACACACACACACACACACACTACAGACAGACATTGTATTTTACAGTAAAAGCCCTGAAGGTTCATGATTCCTGGTGAAACCATCCATTCATTCATCAATTTTCTGCTGATTTTGTGGGTCTGTGTCACAGTGGCAGAAAAAAAAAACTTGATTCACAGGATCACAAATTGAGGAAGTTTAGGTTTATGCTTCACTATGTCCCATGCCATGATTAGCAAGTTTAAAACCTCTACATTGATGATTTCACTTTTTTTTCTTTTTGCTTTTGCATATGTGTGTATTAAAATAGCCTTGAGAGTGTGCAAAATTGGAGCGCACAGGGCTCAGTCCCCTGTCCAACTGGTTAACCATGTCAGTGTCCAGGCTCAGCCAAGAGATGTTTACTAAGCACCTGGGAACTGGACCAACGGAAAAAGCAGGGGGTGGAAAGAAAGGAAGGTGGGTGGCACATGGTGTTAATAATGTTTTCATTTGTCAGTCACTGCAGGACACTTTATATTTGCCACCGTTAATAATAAAGTTGTTGTTATGCAACCCTGTGTGGTAGAATGACAAATGAACATTGAATTACAAATACCTAATTTAATTCAATTAGCTGTAACTTGCAGGCTGATCCTTTTTTTTTTCACTTCACATATTTATTCAGCATGACATTTCTTGGAAGGGGGATTATTTAGTTTTGTCTTGCTCTGACCAATCAGTAGTGAGTGTGCATATGTGCAGACTGTTCTGCTGCATGTCAGCTATTGTAACTGGCAATTCAGACGCTGCTACTGTTGAAGACACTTCATATGAATATGAATAAATATAACTCCCTACAGATTCACAGAAATCACATTTTAATGCAAATTTTGCCATATGAGGCCTAAAAGAACAAGCATGAATGACATTGGCAACAAATTTGAATCAACACATCAAGTTAAAGCATCCGTCCAGTCTTGGGAAATATCTGCAGATGAATGATGATAACAAGAAATCATTAATCACTAGCAACAGACAAAGTTCCTCCACCCAAGTCAATGTCACAGCATTTTACAAAGGACAGGTAACCTCAATTTCCCAACAACAAGCAGACAGACTTGTACAACACTACATTGTTTTAGCAGCTCATTATAAAAATGAAAGAAATAAACATGAACTAGTTCATTTTAATCTGTGTAAACTGAGTATGAACTTGCACAGCACTGTTCACATATATGAAAACACACATGTAAACAGACCCACATCCAAACATGCGCACACACCGGGGACTTCTCTTTCTCTCATATTTAGTCTGGCACAGCTCGTGTATGTGTGAGTGTATAAACACAGAGACGGAGTGAGGAGTGATGGCCGTCGATCAGATGAAGACCGTTGTGTTTGCTGTGTATTTACCTGGAAGAAACATTCCTGGCTTCCCCAGTGTGCCGTCCAGCCTGGTGAAAGACAGAAAAAAAATGAGACTGAGAAAGGTAGAAACACTGAGGAGATTCAGTTGAGTAAACAGCACTTTAATCCAGCTCATGAAGAAAACAGTAAAACAATATAAGCCAATTTATAGAGCCAGTAAAATTAAACAAATGGCATCGGCTTTAGCAGTATTTATATTTCACTGTTTTTGGAGAAAACTCACACACAAGTCTTAAAGGGATGAATCAATGAATGCTATGTTTTTACTGAAATGTCAAGCTTTAAAAAATAAACAATGAGACTCACTCATGCGGACTGTTAGTCATCTATAAATCTACCGAAGCCGTGGAAACAGTTCAATACGCACTGCAAAGCGCTCTCTTCTTTCAAATTAAGGGTAGATTTTGATCACAAGCAACTCAACGCCTTTAATTATCTTTAATGTATGTTGTTTGATGCAAAGCAGTCGTTGCATTATTGCAGTGTCTTTGCAGGAGTCAGATGTGGCCAGTGCTGTGGTGTCTTTTATTTTGGAATTCTGCTGAATGCTAAGTTTTGGTATTATTGGTTTTTGTTAGTGTTGCACCATAATAATAATTGAACTATGAGAAAAAAACTATTATAACAGTTCTATGATTCTTTGTAATGAAGCTTTATATCAGTGTAGTTAGCTATAAATTATATTAAATAATGAAAGAGTCTTTTCTTGATTTACTGATGCATTATGATACTCAAACTTTCACAGCGCATTACCGTGGCTCAGCTGAGTTACTGCAAAAAGGTGTTATGAGGTCCAGGTGACACACTTACATAAGTTTGACCCAATTTATTACCTAACCGACCTCCTTCGTGGGAGAGCGCCGTGTGGTTTGAAGCAAAGAAAATCACTTAAAAAAGCAGAGAAAATTTGCGGGAAGAGGACGAAAGGTTTTTCTTTCGGGAGGACTGGACTTCATTACGGCTCGACAAAGCACAACAAGGTGTAACAAATCAGAGGCCAGCGAGGCTCCTATCTGTCAGATGAATGTTAACAAAGTGTATTGCAGGAGTATAATCCAGCTGACAGAAACTGTTAGAGGAGCTGCAAAATTACTGAACCCTGATACAAACTGTAATGGAGCCATCTCTCTTCCCGTTGTCTTCATGACCCAGTTCGGTTGATCATGATGTCAGTGTCAGTTAAGGGCAAGACAAACAGAAACACAAATGTTCATGGTGTAATGCGACACTTCAGAGCTAATGTGTGCCACACTGCCCAAATGGAAAAATGGAATAAGACAACACGGCCAAATGAAGGTTTGAGTCGACCTATTTTGTTTTAAAATGAGATCATGTGTTCTCTGAATTAATCCTTTGTGTGAATGTGAGGTGGGATTAAACATAATGGTCCCAAAAATGTGAGAAAAGTTGAAATCAGCTGATGCAAAGTTCGAGAGAGGAAGCGAAAAAAGAAAGGCCACCTTCTCTGCAGCTCCTTGATGCGGACCATCATGTTGAGGTGACCCTGGGAATACTGCTCGATCACGTCTCGCACGTCATAGGGCTTCCGCGCTTGCTGTGGATCAATGCACGTGCACATACACAAACACAAAAAACACACACACACACACACACACACACACACACACACACACAGACGGACACAAAAGCCATTGTCAACCGTAGCCTCTGTTGCCTGGTCCCCGAAAACATCCCCAACCCCCTTGGGTGCAAAGGGTTCATTGTTAACTCATTGTGTGTGTTTGTGTGTGTGTGTGTGTGTGTGTGTGTGTGTGTGTGTGTGTGTGTGTGCGTGTACTGACAAGTGCATGGTCATGTAGAAAGCAATCATGTTAAGGTCCTTTCACAGCTTTGTTTAGTGTGACGTGGATACAAGCAGCATCAGAAAGAACCCAGTGAACTCTTTAGGGTATCCTTGCTATACACGGAGCATAGCCTCTGCAGCTGAGATCACTTAGGCCATAATTGAAAACATGTACAACACTTGGAAACGGTAAGATTATAGGAACCATTCTACAATAACATGTAGCATGGAAATGATGGCCAAAGTATTTCAAACATGATTATGTTTTTTTTTAACCGAAATATTTATTGCACAAAATTTTCTAACATAATTCTGCTGACTTCAGTGCTACGTGAGGCCGCGTCCCGCTGTGTGTGTGTATGTGTGTGTGTATTTTCGCAAGTGTGTGTCTGTGAGTGCAGTACAGTAAGTGAATTCCTACTGTAGCCCCAGAGACAGGTTAGTAGATTTCCCATGATACTACGCCTGAACTGGAGTGAGCACAAAGAAGACATGCAGGTGCAGGTTTCAGGCATTTACGCACAAACACACACACACATACACATGCAGGGCAGAGCTGCAGCTGATATGTGCCCTCGGGACTCGCCCTCCTCATCCTGTATAACCACACACACACACACACACACTCCACACACACTTCTCTCACTCTCAATCTGTCTCTCTCTTTATCTCTCTATCTTCCCCTCCTCTGCTCTCCTTAACTCTGCAGAATTTCTCTCTCCTACTCTGGATTTCCTTTTGCTTACCTGAAATTTCTTCCTGGCCACAAAGTACTGCATTCTGCGGAGGACTTTCACAGCTGATCTCTGGGCATGGGACAGCCTGTGACAGAAAGGGAGCAGATTTAGTTGAAGAGAAAAACAATGCTGGTTAAGTCTTACAGATGTTTCCTCGCTGTAAAATGTGAAGTGGCTTGTTTTGGACAAGTTGAGTTGTAAAAAAAAAAAAAAGAGAGAGAGAGAGAGAGAAAGAAGAAAGGCTGCAGCCTAATTGGCTCTTGCTGCATTCAAGGATCGGTGGACAATGTGTGTACCATGCAAGAACAAAACACATGTTGCCCTGACACACAATATGCATTCACCTACACAACAATACACATTTAACCTGCAACTGTATGCGTCGACACAGATTAACCTCCGCTCCCTATCAGTGCTTGCCTTATCGGTCACAAGTATGAATCTGCAACACGGTGCAAAGTGAAAGAAGAAAACCAGACTGGATCAAGAGGAGTCCCAAAACACATGTCCCCTCGGCTCAAAGCTGCACATCTGTGTCAACACGAGGGAAAACCCACTGGTATGGAGCTAAACACTGAAACAGAAACCACTGGATGCAAACAACACACACAGCCTCATACTTGCATACCATAGTGACTGTATGGCATGTAGTCATGTTTGTTTTTTTAAAGGAGGCTCTCTGCGTGCTGTGCACCGGCTCATGTGATTTATTTGTCAGAAAATACCGAAAAATGTCCTTGGATATTCCATGTGCGACCGCCGCATGTTTGGATGATACATGCCGCGAGCGAAAACGGATTAGCAAACTTGTTTTTGTTGAATTTTTGTCAAATTTGGTGAGTGGCTGGATTTCTGTGGTCAGAGTGATTGAAAACACACAAATACTGACAGACACACTCAGACCCCAACAAATTAAAGATTTTGAGAAAGGTTGTCGTATTACATCTTCAAGGTCATGGACGAAACACCAAAGGCATCATTTATTAAAGATATATAAGTGTTTGTTTCAGGAATTTATTATGTACCAATATATGATTTTGAGAAATTCTTTACGACCCCATCTGCGTGTCAAATGTCCTGAATTGACTTGAAATGTGTACAAGGAGCATTAAAACACTCCTTCTACCTCTTTATTTCCCTTGATACTGTGCTGTTCAATATTCAATTTTAATGCCGAAATAAATAATGAACGTTGAATTCATTTTTAAAAATGAATTATTTTGATCACTCTGAGAAAGTTTATAGCCTAAAATGTGCAAAAGTAATCAAAGTCCTTCCAAAGGTGGACCGTCAAGGTCAGAGGTAGACCTGCAATGATTTGTCTATTAATTAATCACTATTTCAATCATCAATCAATTAATTAATTGAACTAAAATTTCATTTGCAGCTTCTTAAATGTAAGGATTTGCTGCTTTTCTTTGCCATTTATGATAGTAAATGAGTCTTTGGGTTTTTGACGGTTGGTTGCTGTCATTTTGGGCTCTGGGAAATTGTGATGAGCATTTTTCAAATTTTTGCCATTTTATAGACTAAACAATTGATCAATTAATCATGAAAAAAAATCTACAGATTAATCGATCATGAAAATAAATGTTAGCTGCAGCTCTAGTCAGAGGTGCATGAATCAGTGTAGGTGTTAAGAGGGGTTGTGGTAGTACAATCTACTATGTAAAAGAGTTGAATAACCCTTATATGCTTATTGACAGACTTGATTCTTCCACAGAGTGAGACAGCACAAAGGAAGCAGTATTATGCATTACTTCAAATCATTTATTTAAATAATATTATATCTAAAAACAGCTCCAGTCTGCTGGGTGAGCACGACTTCTCACTTCTTTTTGTGCCCATTTCTCTACCTGTCTTCTATTTCATGTTCAGTGCGTCTCAGAGACAGGTGACCTTTCAGCCATCTGTTTGTATCAGAGACATCAAAGTTAAGCTGCTAAGCCGCGGGACGGTGTGCGTGTGTGCCTGCAGTGTATCTGCTGAGAAGGTGGATTAACAGGGAACAGGCGTCACCAGACGAGAGATCCAGAGGAAGATGGCAATAATGAAAAACTCCAAATGTGAAAGCAAGAAAAAAAATCATGAATATTAAAATATATAATAATGTGTACTGTTTGTGCAAATGCAGTTTTCGTGGATATTTGCATCAAACGGCGCTCGAACAGAAAATGAATGACTCTACTCTTTTGTATCTAGGAGCTAATGTGAGTGTGTCTGTACACCGTTTTAAACAACGTCCCTATCAAAGGAGACACACCCACATGCACACACACGCACACGCCCTCGACACACAGAAAAACACACACACACACCACCCTCCCCCTCCCCAAACAAGAGTCTTTGTGGAGTCAACAAGTCGCTCTGAGGTCTTAATTAGGCCGAGGGACAACAAAAGGACTTAACAGACAATGCGTTGACATGGGACCATAAAACATGAACATCAAAGCCTGTCGGGGCTGCTGTCTTTTTTCCTGCCCTCCATGCAAGGGCTGCCCAAGCTATAGGAGGAAATGCACACAAACAATGCCAAACATAACGAGCATGAGGCCCTATTTCTGAAAAAAAAAAAAAAAAAAGTGCACCCCCCCGACCACCACCACCTCCTTGCTCTCCAACGTCGATGAGGAGAAGGATGTGTTTTCCTTCCGCCTCTTTTCTGTGCAACTCGGAGGTTCGAGCATAATTGGGAAAGAAAACACATGTAGGAAACAAAAAACATGTGCGGTTTTGATCGTTGTACAACTGTACCCCCGCTCCCTCCTGCTTCCTGCGTTTGACACAAATGCGCACACATGTTCGCCGGGTAAGTGTGATAAAAGATGCTGCCCTTCAAACACTTGCCGGCTCTGACTCTGCTTCTGACTCATCTCCTCCTGCCGCTCTTTTCTCTTCTTTGTGTTTATTTTTCATCTGTGCAGAAGACTTGACGCGCAGCGTATCCTGTGGACTCCTCTTGAGTCAGCAAAGCTCAGATCTCACCCACGATGACTTCAATATATTTTCCATTGTCCTGCTCTGTATGATCCACTCTCTATAGACTGGTTGTGGGTTTTTTTTTTCTTTTACAGATTAAACTCCAAACTCTTCTCAAAAGACTCTCTATTCTTCATTAGGTCAGCTGTAGAAGTCATGTACAAGATGTAATTGCTGGAGTCATGAACTGGCCCTGTCCCGCTCTTGAAAAGCTGTGACAGATTTAGCCCCATGGCCTCCCCTGGATCGTTCTCTCTTAATAAGTTCTCTCTTTTTTCATTTTCAGATGGTCACTTTGGAGATCTCAGAGTTGTCAATGGCAACTTTCCCTCGTTCCCCCACCCCCTCGGCTCTTTCTTTGGCAGGGGACCGTCAAATATCCTGTGCTTCCATGGTGCGCCGCAATAACCTCGGAGTCAGTCAGGAGAAAGCAGCCTTAGACATCAATGTGCTACGGTCAGGGCCCAGCAAGACTGCTGGCCTGTGTGTGTGTGTGTGCATCTGTGTGTGTGAGATAAGCTTTATGACTGGTGCTTTGGTCCATCAAAGAGATGGGCTCTTCTTCTGTTCTCCTCAAAAACAGACATCCTTTTATCATATCTTGGAAGGATAAGATGACTACATTCTTTCAGGCATGTTTGATCTAAAAGTGATGGCATGCCAGAGGGTGCCGTGGTAAGAATTATAAGGGCGCATTGCTAAGACACTATATCGTAACAGCCAAGGTTCCCCATTCAATGAGGGATTTAAATGAATGGGCTTTGACGCAAGAAATGCTCCCATGTAGATTCTCCTACAAGGGTTTGTCTAGTGGGAAATTAAACCGGCTCTGAGAGTGGTTTCAAGAAGGACCAGTTCTGTCTTGCTCAGGCACTAAGCCAGCTAAATCTGAAGTTGCTTATTAATTGAGAAAATGTGTGTTCACTATCGTTTTCAGGTTGACTTTGTACACCAAGATGTCCTCTTTTTTTGGACTTCTCATGTACAGATTTTTATGATTCTGTTGTCGGACAACTGAATAAAAATAGTTTTTGGACCACAGCTCATGAATGGTACCTGTTAGCCAGGCCGACTCTCTGCTTACGTCTGTGTTTCCATCAATGTATGCATACATTTTTATATATTTGCTTGAGGGGGTTTTTGCCTTTTTCTAAAAAACAGTCAATGTGCTTAATGGGAAATGGTAACACCTTGTGGAATATGTTTCTGCACAGAGAGAAGAAGTAACTGCTGTCAGCATTTTCCCAGGCTAGATTGTTTGTGACTGGTTCTTCTTCTTGGTTCATTGGTGGTTGGCAACTGGTTTTGTTTCCAGCTTGCAAACTGTACTTCCTCTACTCTGTTTAATACAGCCATGCACATCATGGCCTATATTGCCAACTTCTGACAAAACTACACTTTCTGCAGCCTGGTTTATTTGTTCCAAACCAGTTAATGGAAATGCGTCAAATTCATATTTTGTTTTTGCCACGTTTCAAAAGTTTGCTTCAAATTCATTTGACAATTTGATGGAAACACGGCTTGAATGTTTCTCTGACTTTCTCTTTTTCCCAGACTTGAGAGACTCAACTGCATCACATGCAGCAAGACGCAGCTGGTTAAATATGGCTTCTGATACAGCAGTTTCCCTCCTCCCCGTGTGTCTGCTCCGGTTGTTTTCATGTCCCCACCAGATCAATAGACACTGATCAAGACACGCCGGAGACAAAAGCAGCAACCGAGCCACATCAAAGCCCAGTGCCCATTAGGAGCTGATGACAAAGAGAGAACAGAGAGAACAAACCACGTTTGATGTGTGTGGCCACAGAGAGACAGAGGCCAGAGATACTGTAGGTTTGCCATCACCCGAACCTCCTGCATTTCTATCACAAACACACATTGAAAGTACTGTACACTGTGAAAGAAGGACATGTTTGTGTATATACATGCAGGAATGTATAAAGCAAATCCAGACAATTACAATGCTCGATCGCTCTCATACATTCATTTCCACATGGCGTAGTTTGACTTTTATAAACAACGTTGAAAGGAAACGAAACCTTGTTCAATGAGCCGAAGATGACGTGATGATGCACTGTATGCATTGCATACAATGCAAGTAACTCTAAAGGTACATGTGAATGGTCTTGAAGCTCGTGAAAGAATCCCACCAATGAAAATAGCTGCTCTCGAGAGATGGTTGACATCCTGGTGACCTCAGAAAAGTCCCACCGATGTTTAATGTTAAGGATGCCAAGTCTCACAACCTGTCATTATTTGAGGAGAACAGAGACAGACACAGCTCTTTCCCACCGCACAGAGAAAAGATTGGAGAGGAGCGCACTTCTAACAAGTAGACTAATGACTGGTGAACTCTTCCTGACACGACTCTAACTGCCAAATTAACTAAAGAGTTGGGCGAAGAGGTTTCCAGTCAGACAGCAGGGAAAATGAAAAACTGCAGCCGTGGGAAAAATGCTTTTTACTCGGGTGTGAAGACCACAAGGAACTTAGATTGTAACTGAAAATATAGACAAAAAAATGTAATTGCAGATACTTACAGTGGTTTGCATGGGTTACATAAAACAGATACTGTTTATCTGTCAATCCTCTAAAGATATATCTTGCAGCTCCTACCGTCAATGTTACCTCACAGATGTGACCGGACTAATTCAGGTTCTGAGGGTTAATGTTCCAGGCCTAAGGTGTAGCCTCAAGAGAAGGATGTGGCTGTAACTATTCTTCAAAGTGAGCCTAATTAGAGAGTCGGATAGATTTGGGGTTAATGACCCCCTCTTTGGTGCCAGACCCTCTTCTAGTCTCAGTGTGTAGCCTAAGGTGCGTCAGTAATGTGGGCATGCACATTAGTATCAGGGTAAAAGTTTTTTTCTTTTCAGAGAGCATTTTACCCCGTCTGGTTTAAGGAGCACTTTTTGTCGATCACTTCTCAGTCCTGACTTAAATATCTTGACAGCTATTGTTAACCACCAACATCAGGTCGATTTTCCTTATAATTTAGTCTTGTTCACATAACAATGAGCCTTACAGCCTCACAGAGTTGTTAATGGCACCGTCAAAACATCTGCACCCATTGTTTGTTTTCCCTGGAAGGCCGAACGAACGCTGGCGTACTGTAACACACATTGGCTGACTTTTGAACTCGTTGGGATATGTGACCGCCCTGTTTCCCAGCATCAACACGTCAGCAACAGTCGCACCTTCTCTCCCTGGATCGTCATAGTCCAGCTACCGTACCTTAACCTCTTTCTTATTATACATCCAGTGATAACTAATGTGACAAATCACATGATTCAGTTTTTTTATCAATATGTTTGGGTTCTATTTTGCCGACACAGTCGTTTGATGTTTTCTTGTTGCACAACATTTTTTCAAGCTGTGTCATTTGTCAGCTCCCACAAACCGGCTACAGTCAAGAGACCTGATATTTTAGCAAGAAATAATATATAACAGGAGTAATGTATAAAAGCATACAGCTGCTTGGGAGCACTACATTTACTACACATAGTTTCTGACCCTGGTGTGAACCCAGTTTGCACATGCGTTTGTCTATCTGTATAAAAGCTCGGCTGCTCCAGAATGACATGTGGATAGTAGTAAGCCTTGCAAGGGGCCACACACACACACACAAATCCACACACACCAGTACACTCCAGTATAAATGAAAGCATGCAGGCACATATATAGACGTACATACCAATGCATTGACATCCAACACTGACAATTCCTCCCTGTTTAGACCAACATTCTTGAGGTCTGCTGTGTTTGTATGCGTGTGGGTATGCGCGTGCGTGTTCTGAAGACAGGAGGGCGATTGGGTTTCTCCAGTGGGGGACGAGGGGGTGAGGTGGTGAAGAAGGATTTATAATTCATGGCCTAATAGGATTTGTTGCTGTTTAGCAGGATTAGGCATGTTAGAGAAAGAATCTATTTATTGCTGCCAGTCGGGGTCCCCTCGCCTGGGTGGGGTGGGGAGGGTTTTGGGGGTGGGTGGTGGTGAGGTGAGGTCGGGGGGGACTCTGCACACTGGACTCTAGAATTTTTTCCCCCAATCATTTTCTAGGATAACCCCTGGCACTGAGGCCCCTGAGCACCCAAGCCCACCTCCCCCCTCCTCCCATCTAGTCTCACTACAGCCACCATCTTTGGATTAAATTGGCCGGTTTTCCTTCATAGCGCTCTGATAATCCAAGCACATGAGCCCAGTCGTCAGTCATGCCAACACACGTGGCCGTTCATCTGTGTTTGTGCGTCCGGGGACAATTAGCACCACCACACCCACGGGGGAGCGAGGGCCTGCTGGAGGTGGCGGTCACAGACGTGCCCACGTTCAGCCTGGCTTAACCCCGGCTATGGACCCAGCAGGAGGACAGAGAGGAAGAAGAGAAGAGGGAGAGAGAGAAAGGAGGAGATGGAGGGTGACCTGTGGGCCTTCTTAGCTAAGGGGCTTCCCTTTCATAAGCCAATCAGTTTAGATTATAAAACCGTGCTCCTTTTCAAAAGAGCATTATTCTTTCATTCATGTGTGGTTGGGGCTACAGTGGGTGGGGGGGGGGGGCTGACTGACATTAAAGACTACTGTTTAATTAGGCCTTTCTACAGTGGTCAGCCTTTTTGTTCCTGCTTTTCAGCTATGGGAGGCCTGGTTTGCCTCCTTTATGGCAAATGGCGATTGCTGCATGTCTGATTAAGCATAAGAGAAGGAGAGAGGAAGCAGTCAATATCAATTTGTGCAGCCTCTTAATCAATATCAAAAGGATATGTTTTGTATATTGTTGTTAACGCTTCCATCTCAGTGTGTTCATCAGTTTTCAGTAAGTAAAGCCATGAATGAAAGACTGATGGATTTACAGTGTGAGAGTCCAGAGAAAAGGACTGAACATTTATAGTAGTTCTTCATTGCAATCCTGAAGTTTAGGGGGCCGCCTTTTAAAGCCTGGAAGAGGTCACAGGTCATGTTCACCAGGCTCACAGTAAAAAGCATGAAAATGGAGAGGAGAGGTCTGGCCAAACACAATGCTGAAGCTTCTTTTCAAATATGGAGAGGAAATTAGTGGCCACAGGTCGGCTAATGAACAACCTCATTTTTCATTTATTTGCACTGTGATGAAAGTTAAGAGGCGAGCTAATAAAAAGAACAAAATAATAAGACGACCAGTGAACACATTCCTCTGTAACTGGCACAAATGTCTTTGCATAATTAAACTTCAATTTCTGTACGTCAGCCTGCCGAGTCAAAAATAGAATAACATAAAGCTGAAACCATGAGTAAGGAAAGCGAAACAGAGCGATAGAAAGAATGAGAGAAACAGAGAGGAAAGGGGGAGAGAGAGAGATGAAGTGGTGAAGGAAGTGGTAGCGGTAACAGTAGTAAGTCGTAGTGGAGAGGAGGGATTTATGGCAGCAGATGAGGCTGAGAATGTCTTTGCAGACTTACTTTAACAGCTTCCGTTTCTAGTCCACCGTACAATTAGCACACTGCCTCTGTCTCCAGGTCTGTCCCTGCCTGGACGGTAATTACAGCAGCAGTCCAAACACACAAGCACACAGACAGGCAGGCAGGGAGACGGGCAGGCAGAGAGACAGGAAAGCTGCAAGAGGCTGAATGGGATAGTATCACTGGTGCTGCTACTTCATAACCATCCACTAGTGGTTTATTACTTGTACAGATATTATATATACTACTGCATAGATGTTAACGGTTCCACAACAGACAAAAGACCTCCAATTGACCTGTATCCTGCTCATTGAGACTTGTGACTTTCGCCAGGTTATACTGTAAATTTTAATTTGTAGGCTTTAATAGTATATTCTTTCACTATTTGCTGTTACAGTGGCTCCTAATTCCCCACAGGGATTGTTAAACAGTAACAAAATAGTCACATTAACCTAATCTGGTCAACAGTCAAGGGTCAATCTTAAGTTTGGGGAGCTTGTGCGGTGTCACGTGACTGGAACAAATGTACGTCCGTATCAGTTCTTATTCATATGCACGGCGAACAAGTGAACAAAATGAGGAACACTGTTACATTTAAGAGGCTGATCCCACCTCTCTGAGTGTGTAGTCGGGTCAGGAACCGCTTCTTGCTGGCTGCTATAGCGGGATCAGATGACTGTACACTGAGAGTTCACGGGCCCAGGAGGAGGTGAAAGATGATCAGAGGGCTCGATGGGTGCAGCAGGGTCTATGATTGGTCAAATTGACCCTCCTAATGTTCTCCGGTGAGATGAGATGTGAGAGGGGAATGTTTCAGGGGGAATTATGGGCCTGTTCTTAAGATCCTCTGAAAAATTATAAGCTTTTTGTTCAACACTTATTTTATTTTATTATCACTGTGTTATTTAAATGCCTTTGGACGGCTGTTTCAACAACATTTGAATACTGGTTGAGGCCCTGGGGCAGTACAGATATCTTACAGTAGAACCTGGCAATGTCATTTCAACATTTTGACTCAATATGTTTCATTTAAACTGTTGTAAATATGATGTAAATGGGTAATGGACTGTATCACCACTCTCGACATGAAGTTAAAAACATTTCCCTCGCATTAGATGTCTTTTCAGCGACACCACTTTTGACATCGTTTGAACATGTTTGAATGTTGTTTGAATACAGTCCCTGCATGGTTTACATTCTGTCCCAGTGATATTTGTGTTATTTTTCCACGTTCCACACCAGCGAGCAGCCAGATCTGCTGATCTTGAGATCGGGCTCCGAAAGACATGAAATCTAATTTGAGTGGGAGAACAAACAATAGCCAGAACAATTGGGACAATGTTGAAAACAGGAGCGGCTGCCAACGTTCAAAACAAAACACAGTGAACCGTGTGTCCAATTCATAAGCCCAGAAAGTAAAACTAAACTCTAAATCCAAACAAAGAGCTGAAAAATATATATGTTGTATTGGAATAATAACTAAAAGTAATAACACTATGTCAAACAATCCTGCAGATGTAAGTTAATAGAGTCTTAGCTTGGAGCCAAATGTTAGCACACAAATATGAGGCAGAGACGGAGAATCATGCAAGGGCATGCACAATTTGTTGTAACTGATGTAATACGACCATGATATAACAACATTGACCTAATAACACGAACAAGCCAGGGAAATGAATATGTTGAAAAATGATTTCCAACACTACTCCACACTGACAGACAGGAAAAACAGACATGCTGGCTCAGCTCCCAGAGCAATGACAGCCTGAACTTCAGAGGCATTTATTTTTTCATAACACTAAACTAACTTGAGATCAGCTGATATCTGTCAACATGCTTCACCTAACATTGCCGTGATACAACACTGAGCGACTGTATCAACAATGCTGACATCAAACAGAAAAGCAAGAGACATTGAGGGAAGGGGAAGAAAGAAAAGAGAGAAAACACATCCCAAATAAAAAAAAAAAAAATGAAGCAGGAGAAGAGGATGAAGAAGTGCCAGATTCATCTTGTTTTCAAAGAGCTCGGTTATGAGAGCGGTTATCTGAAACGAGGCGCTGGGAACGGGGTGCAAAGCCATAATTGGATGTTTGTCCCCGGCCAATTTTTCAGGGCAAATTATCAACGCATGGGTTGGATTGCTGGAACCACATTGTGGAGGTGGGAACAGTGGGAGCTTTGAGGGGCCAGCGTGACGCGCTAATAGAGTCATTTAGCACACTGGGATAACGACAGCATATGATGGATGGAGCGAAGGCCCTGCATCTGCCGCTGCTGCCACGTTAGCCCTGCTGACTCACTGCAGACGTAGGTAGCACTGCTAAAGGCAGGGGGGCTTCAGGATCTGTGTGTGTGTGTGTGTACCTGTGTGTATGTTTCCGAATGTGAATGTGCGTGCATGGCAAAGGCCCTCCTGGCAGAATGCACAGAGTCTTGTCTATCTCTGAGCGTGTGAGTAAAATGATGACTGGGCATGTTGCTTTTGGACTGTGCCATCTCGGCTTAGGACTGCCTTGTGTGCCCTCCCCCTACTCCCAAAAACAAACCGTCACTCACGGCTCGCCACCGACCTCCAAATTTCCAAACTCAAACAGGCAAAAGAAATATACTTTGGATAAGAATAACCTGAGAAATGTAATCATTTCAAGCTTCTTATTTGTTGATACAGAATGCTATACTGGATCGCCACTTCAAAGTTAGAGATTGTGGAGAAAATTGGAATAATTTAGATGCTGCATGCTGCCATTGTCATTACTGCAGCACAGTAAGTGTCTACAGTTTATATTGTGCAACTGTGTTTGTGTGCCCACGCCTATAGATTAGTGAAATGGGTGGAGTTATGTCAGACTGCAAGCGTTCTGAAAGTCCAGTTTATTATTTGCATATACAATGTTAAAAGATGACTGTGTTAAAAAGAGCTTACAACAAAGTTATTCAAATTTGTAACAGCTCTGATTTGTGCCCAAAGCCCAGTGGATCTGCAGCATTTACAGCTATTTGTCATTGACAGAAAATGAGGATTTCTTAAAAAAAATGTTGAAACATTTATAAATAAAAAGATAACAACTTCTTAAATGATCCAGGATCTTTTAAAATGTGCACAAAGGGGGAAAACACTTTCAGAACCTGCAGCTCTTCCAACTTCATTACTTGATGTGATCTTGGTGTGATGTTACTCCACGTCAGCTAAATCCATTTGTTGTAAGAACAAGAAACTCGTCATGTGCATGTGTAAACGTAAAAAGGTCAGCAGATGACCCAGCATGTGGCTGGGTGTGTAGGATCTTAAAGTAGAGGGTTGTATGTGCTCCAGTTGGCCTGAAGCCAGTCCAGGAGGGAGGACATTTCATACATGAAATCCTCTCCATGCAGGAGGTGAGGTAGCCCGGAGCTGTCAAGAGCGGCTCTTGTCCACCCCTGCGTGGTGCACACACAGCCGCGCTATGGGAAGCACAGCCTCACATACAACACACACAAAAGCTCATATGTGTATTCAACGCTCCTCTCACAGATAAGGATACACATACTCACAAAAAGACGGCCTTGAACACATGCACATAGAAACGACAGAGAAAGAAAGGGGTGGGTGGGAGTGGCGCAAGAAAAGGGAAAGAGCGAGAGAAAGGGCAGTGGGAGAAAGAGTGCAAGATAAAGAGAGTGAAAGAAGGGCTTCACAAACAAAGGAAAAGTCAGTTACACACAGGGAGCGAGGAGAGCGGGGAAAAAAAAGCACTGAAAAACGAAAATCAGCAAAAAAAAAAAAAAAAAAGGGCAGAGAGGAAAAAAAAAACCCCTGCCTTCAGCCTCGGAGTGGGAGGAGTGAGAAGGAGCGGCAGCAGAGGAGAGGGAGGACAGAGGGAGAGAAAGGAAAAAGAGATATGGAGAGAAAAAGAGAGGGAGACAGCAGAGGAGGAGGAGGAGAGTGTCAGGGCTCGGGGTGATTAAGCCTGGGGTCTCCTCTCTGCAGAGACACGTGCGCAGACTTAATCAAGTCGACGCCAGCCAGCCACATTTCCACATTACTCCCTGGCCGAGTGCCTGACAGGTCCGAGAGAGGGAAGGGAAGAGGAGCTGAAGGAGTCCGTCCGCCCGCCCTACACACCCATCCACCCTCTCCTCCTCCTCCTTCTCCCCTTCCTCCTCCTCAGCTTCTACCACCCCCAGGCTCCAGAGCGATGCCAGAACACATGTGAGCGGCGTTGGAGGGAGTGGATGGGTGTAAGTTAGGAAGCAAAGAGCTGAAATACTGATGACTCTACCAAATTAAATGTTATTATCTGGGAGTACACACGACTCCCCCTGAAACCTTCACGGTCTTTTCTCCTGTTGCTGGTGCAAAAAAAAAATCTGCATGACAAAATCTACCAAACCTGAGGAAGAACATATAGAGTAAATAAACAAAATGTAAACACTATGAAACCGACTGTATCTAAGTATTGCTGTGAAAACATCCTGTGATTCTTGCAGAATTTACGTTATCGTGTTATTAATTCAGTTGCTACTTTCTATTCTCTTGCAGTTTTGCATGTGTAGTAGTCTTTGTGGTCTGAATATTTCAAAAACATTTCCGAGAAGATGCTCTAACACTCACATTGGAGCATGACGTGAATGAGTGTGATCGTGTTTCTCTTTTAGTCACTTTACACACAAACACTCATAGTGAAAAGACGCACCCTCAACCACACTCATAAACTCGGCCCTTGTTTTTTTTTTCATCCTTGACATCCTCTCCCTCTAAAAAACACTGTACACCTTCTCTTCCCTCTCTTTTTGTCCTCCACTCCTCCTATTTCACGTTCACGTTTTTTTTTTTTTTTCTCCCCTCGCCGAAGGCCAAGTGGGTCCGGGCCCAAGGTGGGGTATAGCGATGTCATTTAATAAGCGGCTTAACTCCAGCACACACGCCACAGAGAACGACCTGCACAGGCACCTACGCTGCAAAAAATGTCCAACCAAGGCTTTGTTTCTGTTAGTTTGAGCCAGAATTGATTGAATCTACCTCTACATTAGTGCAACAACATGAAAAACTAATATAGAATAATACACAACAGCTGAGGGGAAAGTTAAGCATGCAATTGTCAGCGATAAAAAATGCTCTTCATGTACACTTTTGTATATATTCCACCTTTACATTTTTTGCAGCGGAGCTCAGTGTTATTTCACAACAATGAGGCCTGCTTACAGCATTTCCAGTAATGGGTCAACTTCTAATCTCCGGGAGTGAAAGTCCCTGATAGAGATGGAAACAGAGAGACATTTGGTTCCACGCTGCTGTTTCAGAACAACTACTGAGGTGTAATTTCAACGTATCAGCGAAACAAGGGCCGGCCTGTGCCAGTCTAATCTCTCTTAAAATTATGCACAGGTGGTTTGGTGATAGGGTTAGGAGGTGTAGATACAGTGTGTGTTTGAGCGTGTGTGTGTGTGTGTGTGTGCACTTGTGTACTATCCCCTGGCACCGTATCAAGCACAAAGCTCAATCCTAAACATATGCGTGTGTGTGTGTGTGTGTGTGCGCACAAACACACAAGGGGGCCTTCAGTGGTCTCCTCTGACCTGTGAGTGAGGGCTAATTAAGTGAAGGGAGATGACAATGAACAAGGGCCTCCCATAGGCCAAGCCATCACTCAGGCCTGCTGTAATGAACACCCACCTACAGGTGTGCTGATCCCTAGACAACTCCACACACACACATGCACACACACAAATACCTCCCTTTAACACATAAGGGTGCATACTCAAACATGCTTCCATATGTACAGAACATTATTAATGCATGCACACATGTGTTAGCAATACATTAGAGGAAAAAAAAAGCTGCTTGCACACAACAACACACACACATGCACATACGGACACTCACACACACTGACATTTCGGATTGCGGTGCAGCAGCTCTGCAGGCCCTCTGGTCTTGTTTTGCTGAGGGCTGTCACAACTGCAGTGCTGACAGATCATTAGAGAAGCGTCCGCCATCAGAGACAGGCATAAACTCACTAACATCTGTCAGCTGGTCCACTGGACACCAAACTCCATCAAACAATAATCACACAGGACTGGTAAGTGTTAGGTCGACTTAAAATCAAATCTTGTTGCACTACAAAAGCCACACGCCCTTATTGGATATTTTCCATTTACTTATGAGACACCCAATGCCCTGAAGTGTTTTTTTCTCTATTGGCAAGGTGGTGTCATTTATCATATATGGTACTTGATGAAGGCTCTCAGGAAACGGTAACTAGATCTACCCTGTACGCCTTGATGTTTTCATTTCACATTTCAATTTAGAATAATCTACTGCATGAATAATGTTACCAAAGCAGCCTTCCCTTAACTTAAACATACTTCCCTTGCAGATTAAGACCAGGTCTCCCCCGCTGACTCGCCTTTTCCATTTCCAATGAATGATTAAACTTCACCATTTCATTTCCTAGAAACGTGCCAGGTTGAGTGCCATGGCTACGCCCGGGGCAAAACTTCTGCCTGCGTTTTATGGGCTTAATTAACGGACCCTAATTGCTTCTGAAAAGAAATAAATAAGGCAGCCAGCAGAGCGCATCCTACTGTTAACGGATTATTTCCTCTCTGAAAACAATAACAGAATGTTCTGGTTTGTTCCCTGGAGGCCAGTTAAAGATTCTCGGCCTCAATATTTGTTACAGACGGGTTATAAATGTAGAAGTTTGGTCTTCCTTGAGTCCTCCGGAGCTGTGTGTCTAACAAACGATACTGAGAAGAGATTGAGTGGAGTGAGCGCCCATTTGTTCTGAAACGTAATATTTTCCCATGTCACAGTAGTCATCCGTAAAATTAACCCTGGAAAAAACATTACTGAAATATGGAAGTCTCTGTGACTTTGATGAGTTTGAAGCTCACACAATCCCTATTGGCGCAATCACTATTCTGCATGTAATGAGAAAGGCCTCTAGCCAAAACAAAGGCAGCCCGTTCAAAAGAACATGTTTTTTTCCCCCCTTGCCTGATCTTTCTAGTACTGTGACGACAGGAAATGAGTCTCGACATCAAAGTCCGAGGAGGAAGTGACTCTCTTCCCCTCCTCTGTGTGGAGCTGTCAACTACACCTGACACACGATGGGAACACACACACACACACGTACATGTACAAATACACTGCTTTGCTATTCTGTTTCTGTCCTCTTTCATAAAGTCTAACCATGATATCACCCAATGGTGTAATGGCAGGTTGGGGGCCACAAACACACAGATGGACGTTTTATATGGTGGGAGAGTTCGTATTTTGTGGGGGAGGCTCGTCCTGTGGAGGAATGCAAATATTTAGCGTGGTATATCATGAAAATTACACAGTACGACAGGAATACCTGTGCAGCTACCCAGGTGATCGCCAGCCTGGCTCCATCCACCAGGATGTAAATATAGTAATTACCCACAAGCCTCATGGGCATAAAGGGGAGTCAGTAAAGAAGTCTTATTGGTTGTTACTGGACAATGATTCATGACTAAAAATGAACCCATGCTGGGACAGCAGGACCACGGATGACATAACCAATCAGGGAGGCCATGAGAATGTTTCTCTGAGATTTAATGTAGACGTAAATATTTGTTTCTCTGTGATAAGGAGCAGTGGATTTATTTGAGTGGGAGACACAACAGTCAAGAGTCGGGTCAACAATACTGCTTCAGGAAAGTAGACTCGGGTTCACACTCCAAGAAGAAAGTCTGTTTGTGTGTGTCAGTGAATGGGAAGGGAGGGGTTGCATAGGTTCACTGTTGCCGTTTTCAGGCAACCCCCATGACCCTTCTGTCACTGAGACGTGCTCATACGACCCACTGCAACCGAGCTGTGGCTAGTGAGAAAGAAAGGCCTCTGGCCATGCAGACACAAACACCTCCACTGTTTACACAGTGCAGTCTGACACTGTGTACAGTGACCAGCAGTGAACTGTGTTAGTGAGTGACAGAGAGAGGAAAACAAAAAAGGAACAGAAAACTTATGAGCAACGTACACGGAGAGAGATGTAGAAAACAGGTAGAGAAAATTTAAAAAAATAAGAGTGCAAGGAGTCATGAATTGAAAGAAACAAGAGAATGAAAGGGAGGGAGGGAGGAAGAGGGACAGTGCCCCCTACAGAGAGGACAGAAAACTCTAACTGCAGTCACCTTGACACTGAGTGAAAGAGGCAAAGGGAGAAAAAAAAAATGAAGAGAAAAAGGCAGAAAAAGCCCTGCATACTGCGTCTGATGCAACGACAGATGGATATTACAAGAGTTAAAGAAATATATACGTATGAAATTTGTAGCTAAAACATACAAAAAATGGCTTATTCTTAATCACATTAAACATCAGTGAGGCATGGTAGACTGTACAGAGAGAAGTTAAGTTATTCCATATTTAAACGGATGATAGAGGCTACTTTGATTTCATGCGCAGTCACTTGGACAAAACAGACAGACATTTTTCATCCTTCCTAAAGCTGAATGCTTTGAATTATCACTGCATATTTTTTCAAGAAAAGTGACTTTCTTTTGCACTTCTTTCATGTATCAAACAAGCCAGTATTTGATGTGCAGTCTGCGTACGCTTGTGTGCATTTGAAAAGAAAAGGACTGTCTCCTTGGATCCACATGTGTCTTCTCCTCATGTGTGCGTTTGTGTATTTATGTGACTTGTCTGCAGGTCTTCGTGCCCGCTGTGAGCGTGTGTCGGGCCGTGCGAGTGTTTAAATGGATTTTCCAGAGGCCTACAATGCCGGTGCCATGTGTGAGAGGTTCTTTCCCTCGTATATTGGCCATGACACCCCCCCTCCCTCGCTGCACAGCATGGCAGCCAGCAGCACCTGCTGCACCATAAACACACCTGCAATGCAGAAAAACCATGGAAACACCCAGCATGGAAAAACTCCACAATAGACATACAATATATAGAGACAATAGAGACGAGAACACAGCTGCACAAAACCTTGGCACACAAGCTTCTTGGCCTCCTTTAGCCACATTTAGGCTGTATAGCATATGTTTAAATGTATTTTTTCATCAAAACAGTATGAAAATGTAAATACAAATCTGCTTTCAAACAGAAAAGAGGTTGTTCTGGGGATATGAAAAAGAAGAAGATGTGCTACAGTCTATAATAGATTATACTGCAGAGAAACTTTGTTTTGGTTTTCAATGACTAAAAACAACAAATCGGCCTAAAAATTATATGTATAGCCTGCATTTAGTCAACACACAGTCGTGCTGCACAGCCTCCCTGCTCTTCCTGCCAGCAGAAATCTTGACCTCAGAGTTTTCTTTATTCTGGACTCCTTGTAGTTTGGGAGCTGGCATTCGTCTTCATAGAGGACTGTTCTAGCTCAATGGAGGTGGAATGGCTATTGAAGCAGCTCATTTTCTTTTCTCTTCCCTTCTTGTGTGAGACTTTCTCGCTATCAGTCACGGATGAGACAGATCCAATCATGTCGGAGTCCAATGAGAACCAAGTCAGCCAAAATAAGGTTGGAGGTGTAAAAAAGAAAGTCATTCCTTTGTTGGAGAAAATGTGGAGGACATTAAACTCACTTTCCCAGCATCTCCCTCAGTTGAGCTGGTTTAGTGAAGCCAAATGTGATTTTAGTGTCTTTCAAGACCCACTTTGCTTTCAAGGCTGTAGTGCAAGTGTTGAATTTCTCAAAGGCTTGACTTTTTTTTAAAGGACACCCAAAATGAAAAAGCATACCTGCAGGTAATGGATATCACAAATTATTTTACACAACATACGAATCATTCTAAAAAAAAAAGACTGAGAGTCCAGAGCCAAGCTTGTGGCTCTGTCAGGCTGTACCGGGGAACAGTGGAGCTAAATGCTAACATCTGCACGCTGACAATGATTAGCAGGTTTAGTGTTTGCCATGTTCTGACTATTTGTCACCACACTCATCCTCAGGACCCTCGTCAGAAGCTCATATAAAGGCCAACACCGATAACATAGATTCATATGCAAGGCTATGCAGCCCGTTGGTACTGTGACATGAGGTTTTCAGGACAATGACAGAACTGGAGACAAGATATAAAATTTTACGTGCACCAAAATTTAAAGACACAAAGTACAGTTGTACAACAGAACATGGGAAAATATTCAGACTATAGTGAAGGGTAAGGCACACTCTCTGACCTCTGACCTCTCAGATGGACATCACCGGGTGTGCATTGTGCTATATGGGTTGCATTCCAATTAATTCAAATTATGTGTTAATTTTAATGTGTTCAAAACTTGACTTTTTGAAAAAGTGACAGTGCCAGACAAAAGTGATCTTCACACACTCAAAAAATACACTTTTTTCTTTTTGTTTAGCACAACAGTTACTTGAGGACAAATCAGTGAATTCAATTGAATTTAGTTAAACATCATGATGAAGTGTTTTTCATTCATTATGTTCAGTTTGTGTTGGAAGCTTCATTGCTCAAAATGAGACAATTCAACATCACAGTGTGTTGCATCAGTGCATGAGTGCACATTCACATCCTGCAACATGTTGGCCTCATCCTACGCATATGAAAGCAGCCCACTTGAGTAAATTTGCAAGACTGGCAGTTGACTAGTTTGATTAATTCCAAGTAAATCTAGTAGCATGTGGCCCAAAGACAGCTGTCAATAATGAGAATGAGTAGGCTGATATACTGCATCGCAGTGTAAAAAGACCTTGGGAGAAACCCAGTAATGAAACGACCAACCACGCTGCCCTCCCTCACTGCACCGTGACTAAATAGCTTGTAAACCGCACCCAAACTTTTGACAGCTTTGCGTATGAACACACATGTGCCTCGTAACAATTAAACATAAATGAGGGAACGGAAGAAAAAAGTTAAAGAGGGGAAAGAAATCCCACAGCTGCTCTGTTGGGGATGATTTTTTTTTTTTTGGTTCTTTTTTGAAACTGTTAGGTTCAGTGGTAATAGTGTGATTAATTTTGGATGTTTATTTGGTTTTGTCACACTGACGGGACGGGTGACAGGTGCCGAAAGCAGGTCCAAGTGTGGACACTGGATGATGGTTTGCAGATGATGGCTTCTTTTTCCAGAACCCGTAGCGACTGGACCGAGCCCAGTTGGCTGACTGAAGGCAGTAATGGGACTGTTTCTCTTGCTCTCTCCTTCTCTCCGTATCCATCTCTCTTCTTCTCTCCCTCCACCCCAGCCCAGCCTCCCGCTCAGGCTTCTTTGGAAGTGCCTAATAGGACTCATAGCTGGAAAGGAAAATATGGACTATGGGGGGAAAAAAGTTGCCTCCCAAAAATCAGGGCTTTGGCCTGAGTAATACGATACAATCATACCCTCTGTCAGTGATAAATACTGTAGGAACAACTTCTGTCATGATTTTCTTTCACCAAGGAGAGAAAAATATATTCCTGCCCTTTTCAGTATGTGTAATGTGTACCATAGTGCGTGTGTTTCTGTGTGTGTGTCTTCTGCTTAGTCACAATTAACTCCACCTGGAACCTCCTGTGTCTGTACATACTTTTCTGTGTGTGTGTATCTTTATGAGAACCAATTTGAGATTTAGATCTTGGGAGTGAGGACGGTCCTTCAAAGGGCTGGTTTTAAAGCTTAAGTTAGAATTTGGTTTAGGTAAGGGTTGGGGTTACTCATTTAGTTGTGATGGTTAAGGTTAGGGTAAGGGGATGGGGAATGCATTATGTCAATGAGAGTCCTAACAAGTATAGAAGTATTAATGTGTGTGTGTGTGTGTGTTTGGCAGAGTGGGAGCTCCCCTGTCCCCGTCCTGTGGGCCCATTAGGTGATGAATGACCTTCAGGCCCACTAGTGACAACTGGGCTCGTAATGACTAACTGGCTGACTGACTGGCTTTAATGGAGGACCTGCAGAGCTCTGGGAAGGCATCACACACACACACCAGGAGCTTTGGTACACGGAAAGCAACTTGAGATGTATCCATGGATAAGACATGACACACACACACATACACACACGCACTAATATTACAAAGGCACACAGATTTCTTCTTTTTCTCTTTTAAGCTCACTAACATGTTGCAGCTTTCTGTCCCCTCCTTGTCATTTTTATTGTACATGTAACAATATTCACCACATAATAAAAAAGGCTTTTACAGGGCCCAGGCTTGTCACTGGGGGGAGTAGGTGCAAAGAACAACGTTAATGTCCAGAATCACCACGCAGCTCAGGGCCTCTTTTTATGATAATTCATCACACATGACGGCATATTTTTGCTTTGAAACAATCAAACGGTTTCATTCGCCTGCCAGTCAAGTTCTTGCATCCTGACCGTAACAACCCCGCGAGACAAAAGAGGAAAAGTTAATGTTGTCAAAAGACAGTGAGCAACAGCATGTGCTGAAAGGAGAATGCCTGCATTTCCAAACAAAAAAACATGTTTGTTTCACCAGGGTTTTTTATGGTCACACTAGCTTCTCTGTCCTCTCCTCTACAGGTTTGACAGAAGGCAAGACACAGCTACTTCACAAACACACACACATACAACAGAGAGGCCGCGGTGGAGACGGCGAACCAGGCGAAGTGAAGGTTGCAATGTCAGATTTTGCGAGTTAATTTTCGAAAGACTCTAAAAGAGAAATGAGTTAACTCAATTCACAAGCACGAGTGAATCCCAAATCTTCCATATGGTGCATGCACAGAGCTGAAGAGCGTGTGACAGACTCTCGTTCAGCAGTGCTGGACAGTAACCAGACTGGGCTGCTGATTGAAAGGTACGTTCACGACAGCTGTTTTGCTTGTGTTTATATGATTGCGGCATTTAACAGAGTTGTTGCGGGTGAAGAAACGAACACGATTACTTAAAAGAATCCGTCTTGGTACTTGCAGGCGATGAATCACAGCAGCGGCAGAGGGAGGAGGACAGAGGACAGGAGGAAGGACTGATTCTGAACGTCACTCAGTATTTTGATGTCAGGAATATTATTTATTTATTTTTCTTGGAACAACATTTATTACATTAAAGATATAATTAAATTCTAATCCTGTAATGAATTTATTCTTGTTTTAAAAAATTATAAAATAAGAGTCTGGATAAGCGCAAGTTAAAATCCTAACAATGCCCACACACCCGGCTGGTTAGTGGCTTCACCCTTTGGGAGGATGAGCAGTTCAAATTCCTTCACTGGTTTAACCAATGTCATTTTGTGATTATTATTTTCTACTAAGTGCAAAGTCCTGAAGTAATCCCTCACATTATAGTGAGTGATTACTTCAGGACTTTGCGCTCAATTCATCAGTGAGCATATTTTTTTCATTTCTTTTCTTCCTCATGTCTGATTGTAATGTGAAAAACTACAACCTGTGTGTTTTTATAGATATTGTAATGAAAATGTTTTAAGACAGATAACATCAAGTTTTCTTGAGGGAGGACCCCTGAACCCTATGAGCACACGGCCCCCTTGCATGTGCGTATTTGTCTGCTTTATGAGTGCAGGATACTGGAGAGACTCTATCTTTAGGCATACGACCCTTTTAACCTGCAGTTTATAAAAAGGGTTTTTCAGTATCAGCTGAATCTTCCCCGTGGCCCAAACGTATCTGAGCTACAATTCAAGACAAAACACCTTCATTCACTTCCTTCTCATTGCGCTTGATTGTGAAACTTTGGCAGAAAACTGAACATAATATCAGTTTGAAAGTTCCCTCTGCGTGACTGAGGCTGGTGGGAGCTGAGATTTGAACCGAATATATCACAAGTCCCTGATTTAATCTCATAATAGTCGGCTTTAATGTCCAAATGCAAGACATATGTGGCTTTGCTTTGGTTCGCTCACCCAGGCCACGTAGTACAATCTCCCAGGGCAAGACCCAGGAAAGGGAATTTGCATTGGAACTGAAGCGTTCATGCTAGTTTAGTTTGATGCTAATTAGCCGAGACATTATAAGCACCCTTTGGTTAGTAGATTTACAGGCGCTGTTAAAGAAGATGAGCGTTTAGAGAAATATTAGGTTTCATAAATGCTTGACAAAGAGGTGACATGCATTGATAGGGTCATGAAAAACACGAGATTAAACAATTTAGGAATCTTTCACATCAATATAGTTTTAGATCAAAAGGAATGCAGTGGAGACAAAAATTACTGTGAAGTTATTTTCATCCAACTGAACTCTGAACTGCTCTAAAACAAACACACAGTCATCTCTTCCACTTTGTCTCTAGAAACTGATTTCACACACACACACACACACACACTGAATCATACCATACACACACACATAAGTCTGGTGTTGATGGTAGCTCACGTCTCCCACACACACACAAACACAGAGGGCTGCAGCAGTGGGAGTGTTGTGACTGAGATAGGAAGAGCAGGGATTTGTTTAAAGCAACAAACCCAGGGGAGCCTCAGTCGATATGGACAATGATATGGATCCTCCTCTCCTCGACTGTCGCTGCTGGGGCCCACGGTGCACTGACCTCTCCCATTGTCACATCTCCTGCTCAAACTATTTCAACCACCTTTAATTCCAACAGCAAAGCATTTCTTTTAGTCTTTGTGTGTATGCAACATCTTGCCACATTCTGACAAACAACTGTCCACAAAAATATGTATAACACAAATAATGAATGCACATGCACTTATTCATGCTTTTAAAACGGGAATAACTTCAAACTTAACTTTATTATATTTTCATTTTTACAATGTGTTTAGTGCAAAGTAGTCACTGCTATAGCCAAATTGTGTTTACTGTGTTAGAATTATTATTAGAGTACCTGATTGCAGCGGTGGAAAAAGTACTCTTTTATTTAAGTAAAACTAGAAATAACACAGTGTATAAATAAAGTACTGCATTCAAAGTTTTACTTACGTAAAAGTAGAAAAGGTATGAGAATCAAAATATACTTAATGTATCAAAAAAAAGAACTTATCACCATTTTAGAATAATATATATTACTGGATTCTTATTATTGACATATACATCACTTTAATGTAAAGGAGGAGCTAATTTTAATTATATTATACACAGCTGGGATACTTGAGAATTTATCCTGTGGATTAATAAAGTCTTATCTGATCTTATCTTAACCTATATTAATACGTCATAATTTGTTTGATGATTATATTTCGTATTATTATTACATTTAAATTAAACTAAATGAATTGAGTAACTGGTAACTAAAGTTAATAAAAATATTTACTGATGAATTGTTGTGTAGTACAAGCAAAAAGTAGCATTCAAGTAAAGTATAAGCACAAAGTTATAAGTTACAAGTTTTAGTGAAATACTTTAGTAATTATACTTAATTTTCATCATTGTCAGACAGCAGCTTATTTTCTAACACAAGAAGAATGAGGCATCAAGAAGGACAAAAAAAAAAAAAAGACTATGAAAATCTAACTGCATCCATGTCTTCATCACAAGCAGCCTGCAATGTTCTCTTCTCTGGTCCAACCAAAATAAACCTTAAATAAATTGCAGATTATCCACAATGAAACAGCACATGTGGAGGCCAAGGCAGGAAGGAAAGCACAAATTTCTTCTGTTTTTCAGTCCGTTCATTGCCTGCATGTTTCTCTTTGAATAGACTTCAAGATCTGTCACTTGACATATTAGCACTTGCTTATATTTCTGACAGTCTTGTACGGTACGTCCTTTCCAGATCCCTCTGTTCCTGTGATGCTTGCTAGCTGTTCATTAGGCCAGAATACAACCTCTGGAGAAGCTGCTTTTAGTGTCTATGGCCTGCCAGAGGCCCAAAGCATCACACATACCTTTTCAGATTTGCATTTACAAACTGCAGTGGATCAAATCAGACCAATTTTCAATGTGTTTACTGTTGTGTCATGTCCCTAATTTATTGCACAATAAATGCACTTTGGGCCTCAATTTTGCAAAAAGCATTGCATTTTATGGATGAGTTCTAAGTTTCTGTGTGCTCTAACTCACCTATAAATACATTTTCGAATAGGTTATGTGGAGCCATACTGTAAAAAGATCGTGTGCAGTGTCACAGAATAACAGGGTCGGTGTGTCATTGCCTCTTCTCAGAGAGGATTACCCAGTGATAACAATCTGGCATAGTCGCAGCCAGCGACGATCCCCTCGACCTGGCTGCGTGGTTTTGCACAGCGTGTGACCGGATGGCTTCCTTTTTGTCCCCACAACAGGAATGGGACGGAAAGCGGTATGGGAATGAGGAGGGGAAGTCGGGATTTAGGGTCCACATCCACTGCTTCCACCTCACTGGCTGTGGGAGAGTTGTTGCAGCTACTAAGTGCAGCAGCTATGAGCTCTGGTTGGAACTGGCTTGGGATTGACTACAATAACAATGGAGAAGTATTGACTGGGGAGATGCTATTGTCAATGATAATGATGATTATAATTAGTATGAGAATAATGAGGATGAAGTGAAATAATGCTGCAGCTTAGATAGAAAGATGTTATGAAAGACCTGAGTGAGTTATTACTATACTCATTCCTGCTCGAGCACTACTCTTTGGAGAGGAGTCACATCCTGGATTAAGTTTTACACACACACACACACACAGAGGACTACAGATGCCCCTTCCCCTGGAGTGGGCAGCCTGTCTGTCACTCTACATCCACTGAATTGGAGCAAGGACATTCATAAAGGATCTGGTCTCATGACGAACAGGAGAGGCTTGAACTGGCAGCCAAGAGCCACTGGCTGCACTTCCTGCCTCTGTGCATGTGTTTTGTTAGGTGCTTTTTCTAATTATACTTTGTGTAAAGCTCTGTAGTACATTGTGTAGTGCATGTGTGCATGTGTTTTTGTGCTTAAAGGCATGTCTGCGTGTGCATTCTGGTTGTGTAGGAGGGTTCACATGAGGCTGGCGGGGCGCTCCAATGCCAGTGTGTCTGAGTGGAAAACCCCAGGACAATGGGACCGCAGCCGGGACTTCAGACTGGCCCAACGCCACCACTAACAGAGCAACGAGTGTGTGTGTGTGTGTGTGTGTGTGTGTATTACTCATGTTGTGGGGACATAAATCTGTTAACAAAGTCACATTGTGGGGACTCGCCTTACTTATGGGGACACATTCAAGTCCCCATAATGTAAATCATTGAATTTTAGGATGAAGATTTGGGTTAAGGTTGGGGTAATGGTTAGGGTCAGGCAAGTAGGTGGTGGTTGAGTAAGTATCCAGGAAAAGAATGTAAGTCAATGTAATGTCCTCTGCCAGGCTAAATAAGAATAAATAAATATGTAAGTATGTAATGTACACAAGGTGATCCCCGAGGAGAAGGACCCTCTGGACTATTACGATGGGATGGGTCTTATAAAACCTGGAGACCGTGGCCAGCTGTCTCCAGTTCCTTGATGGCCTTCAGCTCTGGGGAGGCCCTGAGGAGCCCCCCTCCCCAAAGATATGCAATGGCAGATACTGGTGATTCTTTGCACCTTTGCACACAGGGGTCACCCTTCACCTTGCCCAACCTGCTGACCGAGGTATGTCACTGTGGCTCAAAATCAGTGTTACAGGCAGAGCAAGGTGGACACCCATTGAAATTTACCTTCAAACAACATGCAAACACTCATAAATTGAGCCTACCCGGATATACACAACTCAACCCTGGTCTTGAGAGGCTACAGACAGCAGATACTTAGGCACCAACACCCCCTCCTGTGGCAAAGTGACCAGCAAGCTGGCAACCTCACCACGACCAGGGATGTGCTCCTGAGTCAACCGCTCCAGCCACGTTCCCCACACTACATCCACAAACAAGCAAATCCCAAATGGAAAACTCACTCTTCCAACAGGGGAGTTTGCATCGGCACAAAATGATTTCCCGACAGCACCAGACAAAACAGGAAAAAACACTTCCTCAACAAAAACAAAACCTTGATCTTTAACTGTAGAACATTTTGAAGATTTTGCTAAAATGGCAGCGATTTACACGTCAATTGTTGTGTGCTGTACAATGAATTCCCTCTGAACGACAGCTGGTGCCAATATGGGCTGGTCACAGTATCATAGTACCAAACTGTGCGTGAGATGTGCTATGTGCTTTTTGAGCTTTAACGTCACTGGTGTATACTGTGTGTGTGTGTGTGTGTGTGTGTGTGTGTGGTCTGGTCATGTGCTGTCAGTGTGTGCCTATCACAGGACACCTGCAGTGGCTACGATAGGATCAGACCCCTCGCTGGGGCCCTGGCGGGTGTACAAGTGTGTAAGTGCACGTATGCTGAGCTTAACAGATGTTCCCCGTCAATCTGTCCATCTCATCAGGTTGTGAGGCAGCGCAAATGTGCTAGTTTCAACTCATCCCCACTTGGGTTGTTATGCCGCAGCCTCTTACTGTTACTGTAAGTCAGGTTCAGCTAAAGTAAACAGCAGTGCCCTGTGCTGCCTGGAGGATTCATAGCCCAGGGCCCGAGGGAATGAAAAAAGAGTCTGTTGCACAACTGCACACACTACAGCTGCCTATGTGTTGCAATAACATGCATGTACCAATGCAGTAAAGAAAAGTAATAGAATTGTAGTAAACAGGTTCATTAATTTAAACATATGCTGCACAAATGGATTGCACTCTAGATTAGCATTGTGAATAAAAAAAAAATCATATTCGTATGCAGCGAAATGATGCATAGCTCACATCCTCATCACATAATGGCAAAAGCATGAAAGAGCTGGTTTTCACACCCTCCCACCCAAAGGCTCTGTCCTCCTGTGCTGCTGTGTTAGTAACACAACGGTAGCCTAGAGGTTACAGAGGCTGGTTTGTGATAAGTAGGCCTGTGGTTTAAAGGCTAAGGAAGGCATAATTTGGGTGGGGGAAAGTGAATGAGTAACACTTTCCCTCCTTTAAGCAAGGTGCTTTTGCCCGCAGCTGCTCTCGTGGAGTAAAGCACAGTGGCAGAAAGTGTAGCTGCTGTGGTCGTACTGGGCAGCTTCTGAAGTGTGAATGTGTGTTACTGAATGAATGAGAAGAGCATATGTTCCCAGTAAAGGCGCCTTGGGTAGAGGTTTAAAAATGAAAAACAACACTTTCTCGGGAATTTAAGACCTAAACCTACGATTAAAAAAACATGAGTAAATGATGGACATGAGTTCTCAAGTCCCAAACTGGTTATAGTTTCCTTTCATTTTTTTCAACTAACTAAGGCAACAAGAGCTTTAATCAAAGGAGCTTTGATATAATATTAATGAGGATCGTGACTCACATGGATCGCTGTCTCTGGCTCCCAGCTGTTTGTGCGTGCATGTGTGTGCATATTTGAGTGTGTGTGTGTTAATGTGTGTAAGAATGTGTGCCTATTCTGGCTGGTACTATTTGCCTCCCTGTTTTCCTCCCTCCCAAAAGATTAATCACCCAGATGTTTCCTTGTTTTGCTGTTGGCTCTTTCTCACATTATATATCAAACAGAAACATCTCTCTCTCTCCCTCTCTCTCTCTCTCTCTCTCTCTTACTCTCTCTCACTTAACCCCCCCCCTTCCTCCCCTACCCGTAAGGCAATGTGTTTTTTGTTAATGGGCATGTAGTGAGTGGAGGCAGACCAGCAAGAGTAGGATTTCTTTTCCACTTGCAGTTTGATTTCAAACAGACACGTCTTATTAAATTACGGCGCATTTGGGAGGATTTGTCCTTTTCGAGAAGTTGGAGTGCAGAGCAGAAAGACAGCTTGACTGTCACTTCATTACTGTGCGTGCTTTTATTTTGCAAAAACAAGTCCTCATTTCCAGTGTCTGGTTCACAGGTGTCTGATCACGTGCACTGATTGGCTGTCAGGTGAGGATAATGGCTTTGGCAGCTGAATCAACATGAACATGACTCACAGTTGCACACAAACACACACACTTGGGACTTCAGTGCCAACACTGACATGCATTCCCTTGCATGACCACCTTAAAGCATAGCCTCAGTTTTTAAAAGACTATTTTGCCCATTTGTGGGCTAAGTGTTAAATGAAATACGTGGCAAAATCCATTCTGCACAAAAATGACGCTTCTAAGTTCAGGCGAAACTAATATGAGGCTTCAACAGTGTGACTTTGCCAAATCTTTGTCCTGGCACTGTTTATTGCCAACTTTGTGTCCCGGCAGCAAATCTAAATGTGACTTCCCCGCGGCTCAGCAAGGAAACACTGTCCCTGGAAAAAATAAAGTGGGAATCTATACAAGATTTTTTGTCTCAGCCCGCCGCCTGGTTCTCATGTACCAATTATGTAATTGCGACAGACAACCAAATGTGCGTGCCTCTCAGTTGAAACATCACAGTTTATTGATGACTGACTCATAAAACCAACACATGTGCAGTACAGTGACATCATGTGCACCTTTTCCTGCATCCATCAACTTCGAGTGGGGACTTCCTGTGCGTTTGAATACGCAAGGACAAGAGCACGACTCACATGAATTGTGTGGACATTAATTGTTGTGGACATATGCAGCTGTAGAGAAGATGGCACACAGCTTGGCGCAGGGACAATGGTGAGCCTTTAACTCGGGCTGTCATATTAATTTTGAACTTTAGAAAACACTTTCAAACATAATTTGTAATTGTAATGCTTAAGATTTCAGGCCTGGTTGATTTGGCGGCACCTGTGGTTACTGGTGGTAACAGCAAGTACAGGTTTGCTGGTAAGCTGGTGTATTTGTTTATGGTGCAGCCAAACAAACTACTGTCATTATAATGAAGGAGTCAGGCAATAATTGGTGTTGTTCAGTTTGCATTAGCAGTAATACAACATTTTTCTGGGAATGTCACCACCAACACCTAGTTTGCAATATTGCAACTTCAAGAGCTTTCATCAGTGGGTCACAAAGCTCATTCACCTTTTTGTTACCTCATTTGGTGATGATAGTGACATAACAGGTATTTATTTACAAGAAAATCTTTTTTTTTTTTTGCAGTTTGTTTGAGGCAGAACAAGGACTGTGGAATTTATCCCCCGATTTCCTACAGTGGAGGTGTACCTACCCTACTCACCTAAACTAAATTCTAATCTTTACCCTAAAACTAGTCTAAACGCCAAAATATTTTTCCTAAAACGTCCTCACTTCAGGGTCTAAAACTCAATTTGGTCTCCACAAAGACAGCAGATAAACACACAGGTATAACTCTATCCTGTAACTCAATCCTGACCCTCTGACACATGGGCCACGCTGTAACACTAGCCAAACCTATGCACATAACACACACACACACACATGCACATGCATGGAGACACACACACACGATTTGCACAGCATCTATGTTAGCTGGCTTGCAGCATATGCAGGGCTGGCGCTGTGAAGTGAACAGGCTCTTTTCCTATACAGCCACCGGCCATATGGTGGCCAGGGGCTGGCCTTGGTAATTGATGGTATCTGTCGGTCTGTCCATGGAGAGGGGCCCTGGGGCCCCGAGATGGCCGACCTAAAACATACAGAGATCCAGCATGGGGGGGTGGGTTAGTGAGGAGGGGGAGATGCTAGTGTTTCAGCCCTCCTCTTCTATTCATCCATTCATCTATACAAAGAGTTAACTCCCCCAACTCCCACACTGCACACCACAATTGTACTCGGGCTTGCTGATAAAGGCCCTTCTCTCTCACTCTCTCTCTCCCTCTCTCTGGCTCTGGCTGGTTGGCCCAGACCCCCTGTCTGTGGGCTAGGGTGAGGGGCTTCAAAGCCCCCTGGCCTGGGTCTGGTCTGGCTGCCTGGTTCTGCCCCTCACACCCTCCCCCGTCGCTCTACTGCTGCTAAGTTAACCCCCCGAATGAGCTCTTTGATTGGGGCACAGCCAGCCAGATGGCACCCACTGGGTGGGGATCACTGGGTACTGCCAGATTGAGACTGGGAGAAAAATACGACACTGGCAAGATTTCATGGGAGCCAGGGTATTAGACGAACTTAGACCTTTTGACTTATGGACGATTTGATCATTGCACTTGAAGCTTTCACTTTGAATTTGATGCTCATCTAAAAAAGACTCAGAAAGGAGAAATCTGAGGAGATGCACATCATTATAGGTGTGATATACACTGTGATATGATAATGATTTTTGGTCATGATAGACTATAGATGAGGAACAGTTAAGGTCACTCGCAGGGTAACACAAGACATCCTTTTTCAATTCAATTCAAAAAACTTGAACTAAAAAACTTTAATTTAATATAATTTAAGTCATGCATTATATATGTGTTTTTTCCAATCATTTCATATTGATTGATCATATTAAAATATAAGAACTATGAGGCGTGCACTACTGGTAACAAAACAAACTTATGAAAGCAGACAGAGGAGGATTCACTTTCCCATATGAGCTACAATTTAACTGTCAATCCCATCCATTCTTGACCATGGACAGAATGTGGCAGTTTATTAATTCCTTTGTGTCCGTTTAGCCTTTAATCTGTATATAATTTATTTTAAACAAAACATCAGTCTACTTCATGTTAGGCAGGGTTGTTAATAGAAAACAGCAGCAAGAATAACCATGAGTCAATAGGGAAAAAAAGGATCCACACACATGCAAACACATATATACACATACAATCACACGCACATTCTTTTTCTCAGGGTCTGATGACCCTTACACATGTGTGTGTGAGTTTTTCCACGGCGGCGTTCACTACACACCACCTCCCCATCAATAGGGGTGAGGCAGAGGTACACAGGATGGGATGAGTGTGAAAGCGTGGGAGAGAGAGGAGAGAAGCTGGGCTTGTTCCCACAGGCCTGACTCATGGCTCTGCGCTCACAACAAAGACCCCCGCACCGGGGCATGGCACCCTGGTGGGTGGGGCAGACACATGCACAAACACACATGAATGCAAATACATACAGCAACACATGTGCACACACACAATCTGACACACATGCACAAAGGATATACAATACATCAAGATATAGATGTTTGCAGGTTTGTGAAAGAATTTATGACTGAACAGCTTAAAAGCAAAAGCGGGGAAACTGTGGCCTAAACAAGGTTATTTTTAGTCAGCAAAGAGGAAGTTTACGCAAATATATGTTTTGCATTTTGACTAAAAATAAAACTTTCAAGTCCACACAGTGAGAACACTAATTTACATTTATAATTATGTACGAGACATTTTGAAAGTAAGAAAGTTCTCTTTTTTTGGACATTTGAAGTATCTGTTGTTCCCCCATCCACCACATTCACACGCATCACAAATGTGCCTCACACTTCATTCAAATGTTCCAAGCATTTTTACGACCGCGAGAACATTATGATGTTTTGTGCACTTGGACGTGAACTTTCAAGATCCTGGTGATGAACTTGAACTTCAAAAACACTGAGGGTGGGTCACCCATGGAAAAAAACAGCCGTGCATGACGCAATGTCTCCGGCCATCTAGGAAAACAAACATCAATGGACGATGATGCATGGGAGGATGAACTTAAATCTAGAATGTGGTAAGCTAAAAGCCAGATGCTTTAATGTCCCTGTTTCAACACCACTGTACCAGCTCCATTACTTTGTCATTTCCACTGAATTCCTCTCTGCTCAGACTCTGAACTGTGTTGAGTCTTAAAATATTAAAAGTTAGCTGGAAGAAAATGTGCAGATTTGGAGTTGCTATTGGGCCCTATAGTAAAATAAAGGGGCCATAATAAAATTCTGGGAATAGTTTACCATCATTATTATGGATTTGAGGTCAACTTTGTATATAAACTGTACTTATAGAAGCATAATACTGGCAAAGGAAATGACATTTTCCTATGGACAGTAAAGTTGTTTCAACTGTTCCTACAATTTCCATTTATTGCACCTATGCCATCATCAATTAAATGCCCCCTGCCAATAGCCCAGTTGTGCATGTACATCTACTTCTGCCAAAGAGAAAAAAAAAGAAACGTAACAGCCATAGACAATATTTTAGCTAATGCTAAAATGTGTTGGCAAAAATGTTCCTTCTATTAGTTTTATACTAAATCAAAGCAGAGACCATTACATGGCCAGCAAATTGCTTAATATCATTATGTTTCTGGCTGAGACATTTGAACAAAGTTTAAAACTGCCAAAACAACAGCACGACTTCTGCACTGACGTGGACGAAAGAATAAAACAACAGTCTCAGTGAAACTGCTCCGTAGTGACTCAGCAGTTTCAGCTGCCCTAGAGCGCAAATATTACCAGTCATCTGTACCCGATACCCAGCAAAGCGATCTGTATCAAACCACCCACCAACAAGCTGGTGAGGCAAACCAGCCGCTATCTGCAGCGCTATCAGCAGCGGCCTACACCGCAGCCGCTTTCTGACATGGGTTTAAAATGTGCCTTCCATTTGAACTGTTTCCATTGTACACTACACCAGTTAGAGGAAGATGTGTGGATGAATGAAAGACTGTATAACACTTATAGAAGAGTATAGATGTTTGTACTAAAATGGGAATATTCATTGTTTCGACTAACCCCACATGAAGACACAAATGCAGTCACTTTTGGAGGAGGCCTTGAATATCTAATTCCATCAGTACATTTGTTTTTGTGCCTTTCCTTCAATATGTCATCCACCCATTACTTAAAGAAAACTGTTTTCTTCAACTTCCAGTAGGAACAACAAAATGAATTTCACTAATACCTTTTCACTTTAAACGTATTTGTGTGATGTAGCCTCAGTTTTCTAATTTTGAAAACTCTAACCCTCCATTAGATGACACCTTTTACACAATCTTTACAGTTTTACCAAAGCCTAAACAGAAAAGCTCTTAAGGCACAAAATGTGTTGATACTGTACGCCTGAATGTTACACGTCACCCTCACACCAGAAGGGCGACAGGAACCGAGTCTATGACGAGGAGAAAATTCACAAAGCACTCGGCAGCCACAGCACGGCCTTATGAAACTCCGGGCCGACTTCAATTCTAATTCTAATTTTGCGTTAATCTGATATGGTACGTGTGGCAGCCGACACACGTAGCGCAGACAAACAGTCTCCTGTGTTCCTGATTCCATATGGCGCTGCACCGACTCTCTCTTTCATTTGGTGTTTCCTTCATTCTGTCATTCTTCCTTGTATTCTGTTCAGCCTGTGAGAGCTCCTGCCCCCTCCCATGTCTTTCTCTGTACGTTACAGGTCTGTCTCTGACCTAGGCAAACAAAGATGACTATAGTGAATGGCTTGCTGCTTGGCTGAATGGCTGCTCTTATCTGCAGTATGCAGGCCACGGGATGGCAGCAGCACATGTGCTGATGACAGCCTCACACTGGACAGACTCTGGCGCCGTACAATACCTCCCACTGTACACCTGTCCCCCGCTTAGAGGTCTACGAGGTCTGGACTAATCCACAACAAAACCACGATGCTCTTTCAGCATGCACGTGTTCCAATCTGTGGCTTTTTGGGTCAATTTTTCCGAGACGCCACAAGGTAAGCTCATCACATGTGCCACAGCAAGATTTAGCGCCGCTGACCTTGCAGGTGTCAGGGAGGGGATCAGCCACCTGCCCGACACCCCCTGACCGAGCCAGTGCCTTTGTTGAGCCACTGTTTGCCCTGAGCAGCCCTGGGTCAGACCTGTT
This sequence comes from Holacanthus passer, assembly GCA_025331565.1. Lineage (NCBI taxonomy): Eukaryota > Metazoa > Chordata > Actinopteri > Pomacanthidae > Holacanthus > Holacanthus passer. The sequence continues at coordinate 529,293 of JAFREQ010000003.1, forward strand.
TGCTCTCTGGGATGGAGGGAGCGATAAAGGGATGGAGGGATGGAGAGAGATGGAGAGGCGAGGAGGCTCCTCATTTGTATAAGGTCTCTGGCACCATTCAGGCCTGCAGGCTTTGACAAATGGAGGCAATAAAGGGGCGAGGCCTGGCAGGGGCTCAATTAACCACTAGTGGGGCAGGAGAAGAGGGGGACACGGACCAGGACCCTCGCCTCTATAGAGAAGGAACAAGTGAACTGCAGGGAGGGGGAGGTCTGGCAATTTGTTCAGCTGTCTGTCTGTCTGTCGGAGCAGACCTGGCCAGTTCGTCTCACTGTCTTTCCATCTTTCTTTTGGATGTATTGACTTAGCTTTTGCACTTGAGGGGCAACTTGAACTTGTCTTATAGTGTCCTAGCCGTCACAGATGAAGAGCAAGGCAAATAGCTTGACGAATAAGAAAAAGTATGAATGTCAAGTGGAAGAACTTTGGGCCACTAATTATTTTTCTCAAACTCCCTCCTTATGCCCAACGATGTAATGTGATGCTGCAGAGGGGCAAGGAACAACTTGCCTCTCCATCAAAGCCAAAAAGAAATCCTCTTGACAAAATGTCCACCCCAAAACATCACCCATTCAATCCCAATACTATTTCAGCCAAGCGTACTTCAATATGGCGCTTATGCTAGTGCAAACACACCGTAACTTATGCAGAGCCAAAAAGCCAACAGTGCTTATTTAGGGGACAAGTTCACAATCCCTGTAGCGGTGCTATCCATTCCCAGTGACAGTCATTTGTGTACCTTACACTCTCAGCACCAGCTAGCTACCTCCATTCAAATTCAAATTGAATCCCAGTGGAGGACAATGGTTGGGGATTCGCTGAGAGCAATTAGTAGTGGACTCCTCCAGTGTCTGGCCCAAAGACTTTTAGCCCTGTGGTTCCATCATGCAGAGGCATTGACCCCTTTCAGATGCACGAAAAGGAGGAAGAGAAAGAGGGTACCGAAAAAAGAGGGCTGCCTAGCGACGCCGAAACGAGAGGAGGGGAGAGGGTTGGCAGAGTTTGGTCTGTGTGTTGGTTTTCCTCTCCCGACTTTACACTAAGAGACAAGAGCTGGAGTGTGATGGAGGGGTGTGTGGCTGTTGTGTCAACAGGGAATGCAATGAAGACAATATTATTGTCAAGCCAAGACATATCAAGCCACACTTAGTGCACAACAGGACAAATAAATGAGAGAATGAACTCCAGGCAGGTAAAACAGTCATATCACCATTTGTCATGCATGGATTTGAATCATGTTTCTACAATCCAGATTCCAAAAAAGTTGTGATGCTGTGTAAAACATAGATAAAAACAGAATGCAATCATTTGCAAACGAACTCTGTTACAGACAACAGTTTAACAAAGTTCCTGAGCCCATGTAGTAATCTCCTTTATACAATTTATTTATACAATCTCCATCCTTGCTTGTGAACGACTGAGTCTTTCCAGGATGAACCTTTCATACCCAATCATGATACTATCACCTGTTACCAATGAACCTGTTTACCTGTGGAATGATCCAAACAGGTGTTTTTGGATCAGTCCACAACTTTCACAGTCTTTTGTTGCTCCTGTCCCAACTTGTTTGAAACATGTTGCTGCCATCAAATTCAGAAATGTATATAATATAATCAGTGTTGTATTTACTGTGAGTGTTACATGAATACATCATTAAAAACAAACCAGATTATCTAAAGCCAAGAAATGCTGGCGAATAAAAAGGTACAACTGGCAAAATAAAGACTGTTTCACTTGGGAAACTGTTTTTGATGCTGGTAATCAGCCCCACCACAGCTGTCCACTTCTTGTGTGAGAGAAGTCTGCAAAGGTGCTGTAACCTGCTCATCTCCACAGCTGGCTGACATGCATACTGTACACACACACACACAGACAACCACAGATGTAGACACATATAAACAGATCACAGTACACAACACAGATTATGAACACATGCAAGAAGTAACAGCGAGATGTGCAGACACGAACAGAAACCCACACACAACCGCATCCAACACGCAGCTAGCTTTCTCACACATAATGTGAAGTGATGTGAAAAGGAGAGGAGAAAGAAACAAACAATAAAAGAGAAGACAGAGAACGAGATCAGGAGATAATGACAGAAAGTGAGAATCAGAAATAAACTGAGAAGACTGGTGTGACTATACAGCATATAGACAATGCTGATAAAATATACAACACAATGAAAGGGACCTTAAAAGAGATTGACAAAGCCTCATGTATCCTCAAATCTGAGCATATAATCAAAGAGACTGAAGAGATGTGACGTGTAAAACTAAAACAGCTGCACCTGTTGATGTCTGCCAGGTGCATTTCATATCTCAGGGGCTAATCAAAGGAATGAAAGACTTCATCAAACCTGCCTGATCACAAAGAAAGGTGCATTAATTTACATGTTAAGTGATGAAAATACCACCACTGACACCAAAATCATCCATCTTCAAATCCAGAGGCTGTGTATATAGGTATGCGTGTGTGAAGGTGAAGCTGATGTGTGTGTATCCATAGGCTCCTGCCGGGCACCCGAATGACGTGACTGTAAATGTTTTCCACCCTCTCTGACTGACAGCAGGTCCGCCCTGCCCTCAGACGGATTTGGGATGTTTGTACAGTATGAGCGGTGGGTGCTGACCCGAGACCCGAGCACGGGTGTTTAATCTGTTCCGAAAACCAGCTGAAATCAAACAGGAGTGCTTCTCCTGTAGGACTACTATGTGTGTGTATGTGTGTGTGTGTGTGTGTGAGAGAAAGAGGGAGCTGGGTGGGGCGGGGTTCTTGCCTATGGAAGAATAACACTTTATAATGCCGGGGTTAGGTTGCGATCTGGGTAATTCACGCTGACAAAAAAATTAGTGGTTCAACTGATGACAGCTGAAATGACGACAGTGATGAGGATGATAATGACTGTGTGTTGATGTGATGATGGTGGTGTGTACGTACAGAACCGGATGAGGAATTATACACAGACTTATGTCTTAATTAAACCCTTTTTTGATTTAAAGCTGCAATCACACTTTTTTTGTCCACGCTGGGTTCAATGGAACAAGCTGAAAACTCAACACTGAAATATTGCTGCCTTACACATAAGTACCATGTGCTTATTTACAGAACGAACATTAGCATTCATTTGGAGTTCAATTTCTAGCCACCTCATGAATTTAGTCTAATATTGACAATGCTTTTACTTTTGTTTTCGTCTGCACCAACACCTGAAGGTATTATCTGGCTCATTAGCTCCTAAATGCTCCACCATGTTTACAAGCTAGACACTAAAGTTGTCTGTAGTTTTATGCTGAGTAGGTAGAGTGCAATGGGTTCGTATGAAAAAAAAAAACTGCCTGCTGCTGCTGAAACCAAGTAAATGAGAGCATTTGAGAGTTTGTAGGCCATAAAACCACCAAAATGTGGTATAAGAAGAGTCCAAAGAGTGACTGACCCCTCTCATTGCGAAGACAGAAAATTTGATTAGAGCAGCTTTAAATAAAAGTTCTGCCAATTTAGGACTTTCATTTGGGCACATTATTAAGTTTAGACATTTGAAATTACACATTTCAAAAGTTGACTCTCTTTAAGTTTTGACTTCTTTATTATTGCGGTATGAGCGCTCGTATTGTTTCAGTACCAGAATAAAAAATTCATTAAAAACAAAACCCATCTGTACTGATGGATATGCTGTAATTTATGATATGGCAAATGCATGCAGTCACAATCAACTGATGTTGAAAGCAGTGAGCTGTGTTCTGCATTATATTAGCCTTTATATGTTTAAAAATATAAAATGATCGCCAGCCTTAACATACCCTTTGTGTTAGTCGTGCATGTGAGCAGATGTTTGTCTACTGAGATGACTGTCGTTTGACCTTGGACTTCGGTAACATCCAGCCCGACTCGCTCTCCAGCTGCAGACACGGTGGAAACCCTGTCATTCTTAACTCCCTTCTCAGTTCTCTCCCTCACCTCTTCTCTCTCCAGAAAGCAATAAACATTGTTGTCAGCTGCACATTACTATGTAGCTGTTGATGTTTACTTAAACTCTCTATCTCCCCATCGTAAGCCGTCAGCAGAGGAGGGTGGGTGACATGTTTCAGATATTTCTTCATAGTATTCCAAGTCACTCATCTTTGAAGTGCATGTGCATTTAAATATATGTATTGTGTGCGTGTGTGTGTGTGTGTGTGTGTGTCAGTGTTGTTTTCCTAACTCCTCCTGAGTGATGATCCTAATAGAAGCACCCGGGGGTGTGCGTTTCTGTCTCCCCAGCTTCGACGAGGCCTCTTCAGCTGCATCTCTACCCTGAGGTCAAACGCAGGTCGTGGCGATAAAGGCTGAACTCCTGACACCCGTCCCAAAGAATGAGACGGCTCATTGTGTAGCGACAGATAGCAGACACAATGAGCCCTAGTCTGAGTCCTGTGTTCGCCCGACGCGGTGCTTCTTTTCTTGGCCGTGGCGGCGGCGGCTTGTAGGGATTCTCCTTTATGGTTGGCTAGTGACCCCATAACCACCCAGGGCTGTACCCCCTTTATCGGATTTTTGTCCAAATTTCATATCAATGCAAATGAGGTTAGAGAGGAGTTCATCCTAGAACGCTTTGGAAGATGAGAGGTTTTTTTTTTTTTTCAGAGATGAGATTTGTGTACAGGGTAGAGAAAAAGGAGGCTGATTCAGTCTCTGCTGAATGCATCATTACAATGTGGAGCTACTCCACTTTGCTCTCTCTCTGCACTATTTTTCCAAAACAGCTCTAAGCCCACTTGAGAATACTTGAGGTTTGGAAGAGTCAGATTTTGGCAGTGGCCATGAGAAAAGTTGGATGTCACCCAAAGGCAATATTTTTGATAAAAAGAGGACATAAGACAAACCATCTATACTTATTACATTTCTGTTTGATTCTCTGTGCTTTTGCTCCCATGTGAAGACCACTTATATGGGTATCAAGTTATAGCTATTATTTTGCTTTGTGATAAATCAACAAGAAAGTCTTTTCCAAAAACTTGAAAACAGAGGTTTTAGTTTTTTCAGGCAGAGCTACAACCTGCTATTTTGATTAATTTTCAACACACCGGTTTTATATTCCTTGTTTGATTGCACAAACTTAAAAAGGTCAATGGCGAAATGTGATAATAGCAAACATGTTATTCCTTATGAATAACATTAAAGGTTTATGCCACTTTGCATCCAAGAACACAGACTGTGTGCACTGTGTAAAATTACACCAGCTAAAGCTTTCTTCACTATAGTCACATAAAGTTTGACAAACAGTGATGCAGCAAACACTTTTGTAGATTTTAGGCATCTGTTTAATGTTGTGATTTGATGAATGCAACTGCAGAACAATGATTTCATTCAGCATGCAGCACAAGGGCTGCAGCTAACGATTATCACTTCTAAACATTTTGTCGATAAGTCATTTCGTCTATAAAATGTCAAAAATGCTGATCAGTGTTTCAGTCTGCCCTGTCATAGAGAGTAAATAAACCAGAGCATGCTCACAGTTAAAAAGCTTGAATCAAAGATATGACTTTTTTTTTAAAAGATGACTAAAACCAATTAATTGATCATCAAAATAGTCGCCAATTAATTCAATAGCTGACAACTAATCGATTAATCTTTGCAGCTCTATTCATCACAGTCAATCAAAGATTCCAGTAGCAATGGGAGCCAAGTATAGGAACACTGTGAATCCCTCAGATGAAGAAGCACAAAAGCTTGGCAATGATCCTTGATAAGAAAGCAGACCTCCATTTTCAAGAAAATTCAGAATATGCAGACTCAAAGTGCTTCTCACTTTGCTGGGTTGCCAAAAGGAGGGCCTCAAATTCAAGCTAATATCAATTTTCCGCTTTGGAAAACATTGATTTTGACAAAACTTCCCCATCTTTGGTGAAACTTTAAGATCTTAGGGCGCTTGGTTTTAGTTATCTGAGCCACTAAGGGTTTTTAAAAAGCTGCCTTCTCATCAAAAAGGGATTGAAGTGTGTATGTGTCTACATGTGTCACAGCTTAGCTCGAGCAACCTTGGCCACAGAAGCTCAAATAGAGCTGAAGAAGCAGCAGGTGTGAACGCCTCTGGGGCTGTCAGACGAGCTCACATACACTTACACATACGCATACACAAACATACACACACACACACACACACACACACACACCAGTTGGACAGTATTTCAGCTTGTTGGCTTGCTCATAATCGCCACCCCTTCTTCTCACTCACACCCTGCACTTTATCAAAAGACCCTGGGGCTTTTCCCTCACCAAACCAGGTGGCCGTAAGGAAAGAAAAAAAACACTGTGTCAAATAAGAGCCCCCCTCCTCGTCCCAACGCACACAACTCATCACTTTTGCCAGAGAGGAGGCCTGCCCAGCCCAGCTGTGGCTCTCGCCTTTACCATCTAATAACCATGACCTTCACGCTCTGCCTGTCAGACCTTTATTACTGCCTGCCACAGCGAGAGAGAGACAGACTCAGAGAAAGAAAAGAGAGAGAGAGAGAAAAGCAATAAAAGGCCACAGATGGGTGTGGGACAACACAGCTGACGAACAGAGAAACAGAGAGCTTTTCTCATACCGTCACTGCTGATGATGACTTCAATGACCTGAGATTGGCTGACGCCTTCGGACGCCTTCGGACGTGCAAAATGCACGATTTTGTATATTGCAAAGTTAAAAATGTCCGATACTGTCAGGCCCGGTCGGTCGGTGCATTTGTGTACTCAAGGGGCTGTGTGTGCTCACTGAGAGGCAGTCAGCTCACATCCTAAATCAACACACACTGGGCCTTCGCTGACGGACTAAAAATAATATCTAGGTTACAATGCCCTGCCAAGCCCCAAACACAACAAAGTCTCAGGAAGCAGTCTTTTCAGCACATTGCCATAGTGACTGACCACATGTGCAAGTCAGATAGGGGTGAGTGGTCAAACTAGCAGTCAGGCTGCGTTGTCTCCTTGACTATAATAGGCCTAAAATACAACCTTCATTTAACTAGGCACAGATGTGTTGAAGATAGCGGGTTTGCACTCACGGGTCATGCTGAGGGCATCTGATGAGCCCGGCACTAAAAGAATTGAGTTTTCACCAACAATCGTGAAGAGCTGTGTCCATATTTCATACTCTGCATTTCAGCGTGAAGTGAGTCAGAGCAGCGCCAGAACACTAGGTAAAGATCTGAAGCGATCTTAACATAAAGTCGGTTGGCTGTAGTGAGCGTATCACGCGATCGCGCTGAAGGTGAAGATTTTGGCGGTTCTCTTTTCCTCTCTCCGATCTGGTGGAGGGAGTTGTGGGAACGCCCTGAACCTCACTCATGCATTGGTGGGTCGGTCATTATAAACTCTGCTGTAGAGCCACACATTGTGAATTCTGGGAAAAAAATCTGTATAAAATGATGCACAAGACAAGATTTAATGGAATGTTGCAGCCATAAAAAACAACTTCAACAAGTGCTGGAACAATCTGATAGAGAATTAAATGATACTGTGAGACAGAGAGAAATTAGATGATTTTTCCAACTAAAGTTACTTGAGGGGAAATAGAAAAATAAGATGTAAGTGAAACACAACTCCAGCAAGACTATGCATTTTAAAATGATTAAAAAATCCTCTTCTTGCCAAGACATTGCACAGCTGGAGGTTTATGAGATGAGCAGGTTAAATTATTATTTACTGGGCAAAGCTATTAGAGAAAATAAGTGTTTCAATGAAAATATCTTCAGCTATTTTTCATGTACTTGCTTGCTTGGTTACTTTTACTTGAATTTGGGGGGCAAAGAAACTGTATGCTGGTGCTTCCCTTTCCTTACACAAAAAAAACAAAGAATTGTTCACAAAAAGGATAAAAAAAAAAAAATCAGCATGTAACATTTCCAATTAATCCCACAAACTGACAGATTGGGGCTAAACTGTAATCAGTCTTGCCTGCTTAGCGTCTGTCTGTCTGTCGTCCTGCTGCAGAGGATTGCTACCACAGGTGAAGGAGGGGAGTCATAAATCTAACTGATGTTCGCTGAAGCCGAGGTCAGCTGAGGATGATCCTTGCTTCAGAGGAGGGAAGGATCCAGAGGCAATGTCAACAAACAAACTGCCGCTGGAGAGCCATTTGCCATCGTCGTTTTTCATTACAGCCGAGCTAATCCTTCAGGAATAGATGACTCCTACAGGGGTACTATTTATTTAAGTCATTTATCTAGCCGTCTGTCCATATTCCATTGCTATCACAGCAGTCGCTAAAGTTTGATCTTTAAACAAATGCAGGTAACCCAGAAGCTGGCTTGTGGCCACTTGTCTGCAGGTGTGAATTCAGGCAGGACTGGCTGAGAAAACCTGAAAGGAAAAAGTGAATGTAACAACAACTCCAGAGGAAATGCTCAGTGGTTAACAGGACAGAACACACAGTACATTCATGCTGGACAACTCCCAGGTGTGAAAATGTGTAAGTGTGAAAGTGTTAAATACTGACGATTATTAATTTCTTCTGGCTGTGTTTTCTGACTTCTGAAAAATTGGAAAGAAATTAGAGGCTCCACAACAATTCCTCTAAAGGCTAAAGCAGACGTTGAACACACGTCTAAAAGCTGAGACTCTGGGCAAATGCAATGGCAGCTGTGCACTAAATCGAACATCTTAGACAGAACTGCTCCAACACAATGATATCAGGAAAATTTGGTATTCAGATTCTAAGCTTCATGCAAAAATGTGGAGCATTTGAGAGCATAGAGCAACCTTTATTTAAGCAGAGGCTAAAGGAACTGGCTGTCATTATATTACTGTACCCTCTGTATCATTCATCATAATGTAACACTCTTTATTATATGCAATAACACGGAAGATTAAAATAAATCGCATTAAAAACAAATGTGGGACAGCGATGCGTATAAAAGAAATATCTGTGCCGTGAAATAATGTTCTCAGTTGCAGTCAGGCAATTAATGCATCCTCCCTCTAAAAGAGAGAAAAGCTGTGCAGTGAGCTAAGTGTCAATAGCTTCGGCCTTGGAAAGCGCTCTCCTCTGCAGGTGGAGAGTTGAGCCAAGGTTGAGCTCGACTGAAACCTAACAGGTTAGAACACATGGTCTCTTTTTAATGGTTTCGTGCAGCTGCAGAGAAAACAGATTCCATTTGGCAATAGTCAAACTGAAAAATTCCCAATGGCACATTTACATAGACTTTGAGCAGAAAACAGCCGTCCACTACGTATTTTTTCTCTGCGAGCTGCTTGACAGGAAATAAAGGAAATAGCAGGAGAAGCGAAGAAAAAATGAAACTCTACGCTCTGCAGCAGGACTTGGATTCATATGAACTCTGGGGATATATTCACTCAAAGCAATATATCAATAAATGCATATACAGTGCAGTTATACTGTGTGTAAGAAGTTGACCCACAGTGTCATCAGGCGGAGACCAGTTCACCAACTTCTATTAAAGTTAACCTTTCCCTGAGTGCTGGCACTTATTCCTGCAGGTACACGGTGTATACAGTCAGCTAGGTGAGTAAGCCGGCCAGTCAGCCAGCCAAGCAGTCAGTCAGGGTTGGAGGCAGGGGCTCCCCAGCGAGCACTGCAGCTGTGCTACTGACAGATCGGTGCAGGGCAGCATGCAGCCGGCCTCTCCAGACCTTGGCACATCAAAGCTCCCGGCCCCATAGCTAGCCCCCCTGTAGCTCCCCAGCCGGCCACTTCAAAAGACTTTTGGGCGCATCGCAGATTCCCATCAAAGGGCCTGGACGCAGCGCTCACCCACGCAAGCAAGCCAGCCAAGGAGATATGATTAAAAGCACATTATTGGGGGGAAGGAGGGAGGACAGAGGAGAGGTTTAGCAGGAACGGAGCGGAGGGAAAAGAAGACAGGCTATCAGGCCGAAGGGATCATTCTTTACCTTTCTCACATATTCCCACTCTCCTCGTTCCAAAATAATACAGCTCTTGCCAGCTTTTAAGACGATCAGAGCGAAAAGATGACAGAACTTGACACGACTGCGGCGCTGCCCCCTCCTCACATAATCTCTTTCTTTTCCAAATGCCAACTCTTTTTCTTCCCTTCTCTCCCCTCCCTCTCGATCCTCTCTTACCCTTCGAGGTCACGTCTCAGGTCATTTAATATAAGCCACTGGCTACACAGCCAATTCACACCTGAAATTGCCGGTCGGTAGCAGCGAGTGGCCTTGAATGGTGGCATTGTTGTCCCTGTGGGGGGCTCAGACAGCAGCACACCAGCCAGTGGGCCACAATGGGAGCCTTAAGGCCTGGAATAATTTGACTAAACGCATGGGATTTGCGAGCGCGGATTATCACCGTTCAGCCACGCAACCAACCAACCAACCAATCAACCCCCCACCAATCTGAGCAGTTAAAGCAGCATTGTTTTTGGGTGAGACTGCAACCACGTCAGCTAAGCTACGCCGAGTTCATTGTTTCACTTTGGTACAGTGGCAACAATTAAACACCAGCTGGAGCACACACGTCCACGCACACATGCAACATCCGCGATTGGTTTTCAGATTAAATTTTTTTTTCTCAGAGGCCCTTTGTGTCATAACACGGGTATTTCAGCAGTCCGGGCTGCACACGTGACGCTGTCAATACGCTCCTCTTTAGCCATCCAAGACGTGCATCTCAATTTCCATTTATTTCATGCCTTGCCCCACGTCCTCATGCAACTTGCATATTGTTGTTGTTTAAAAATGTCTGCTGGCAAGGCTGGTGCTGCTGGGCCTTTTTGCTGCTCATGATAGCTCTGCTCCCATTATCCCGCCTCATTAGAGTGGATGTCCAAAATGTCAGAAGAATGTTTTATGGACTGTTGAGAAATCACTCTCCAGCACAAGTCACCCAGTGTTCTGCCACGCAAGAGAGGGAGGGAGAGGAGAAGATAAGGGGTTTATATTCTTAAAGGGTGGGGTGGAGGGAACGGAGGGGGCAGCCTGCCTTTAGAAGAGCTTAGGGCCCAGTGTGGCGAATTAAATAGAATGCCCAGACAGAATTAGTTCCAAGGCAGACTGGGTCCCATTCTATGAAACTCAACAATTAGACGGATTAAACGTAATAACTCAGCCTGCACTGCCGCAGCTGCATTATGGTTACCCCGGCACCAAGGGGGTCGCTGTGAGTGTGTGTGCCTGTCCGTGTGTGTGTGTGTGTGTGTGTGTGTGCCGCAGGGGGATTCATGCTCCTATATGAAAACTGACAACTCGGAGAGAGAATGTAATAAACTTTGGGAAAGAGAGGTAAACACAGTCGCAAACATTTGGGAATTACGCTTTTCATTCTACAAATGCAGCCAGTTGACATGCTGTTGTGATTTTGGTTGTGTGTTATGATTTGACGGGGTTGAACTGCACGTGTCAAGGCCGAGCTTGTTGATGTTCCGTTCAAAAACTGCGACCCACGAGGCTGAGTATCACAGAAGTATGATGGCGTGAAGGGTCTGAGATGTTCCACGATGATAATGACGATGAGGGTGAGACATTTTAAGAAAATCCAGACATCCATGGCCGTTTGAGCGGAAGGAAAAGCTCTCAAATCGCTCTTCACTGGTCCAAACATCACACTCGCTGCAGCTGAAGTCGCTGCCGTCTGAGTGGCAGGTTGACTGATTAACTTACTGACTGGCTGGTTTGCTGACTGACCGCGTTTTGGACGGACTGGCTGACTGCAGCCCCCGCTCCCCCATCATCCACCTGTGTGTAAAAGGCCCTTTGTCAACGAGGCCTAATTTGATCTGACGCACCCTACACATGTGGAACAGCTCAGCAGCTCCACACACTTCTCGCCATTACACCGTGTGTGTGTGTGTGTGGTGCGTGTGTGTCAGGAGGAAAAGAGACAGCAGAGAAAGGCGTTTGCTGAGAAAGAAGTGAAGCAAAGCAAAGTGCAAAAGCTTTGCTTCACCTCACGCAAACTCTAACCCTCACCACTTCTTCTTTCTCACACAGATCTAACACTCTTAACAACTATTTTCTCGTAGCGCTGTCCGAAATATAGACATAGCAACCCTGACTCACAACATACACACTCACACACAAAAAGAAAACTATTCCTGCCTCAGTCAAGCTAAAGGAAAGTTCCGGTGTATTAGAATTTTTGTTGTTCCTGACATATTTTCTATACGCCGTCATAGAATCAGTTTAGCTTTACATGAAGATAAAAACTGAATGTGAGCAGAAACCAAAATGTGTGACAAACTAAAATAGCTAATGTAGGTCAAAGCTGAACCTGTAAGTTGGTTGATAAACTGTGAAATATCTTTACAACAGACAATGTGGGTAATAATTTTACTGTTTTCTCTTCAAAATTAGTTGGCTAACATTCAGTTTGTTTATGATCTGTCTGATCACCTTTCATGTTCCTTGTCTCTCTTTTTTGAGCAATGTAGCCACGTTCCCTGATCTCAACAATAAACCTGAAGGGCATGATGTTATTTAACTGATCATAATGATGACCAAAACTGCACAAGCGAAAAACAAGAATTTCCTGTTAAAGTCAATTTTCTCTCTCAGTAGTGGCAGAAACTGCAAAAGTAAAAATAAAAATGAGTATTAATAAGTAAGATTTCCCTCTACACAAAGAGTTTCTGAACCTTGCAACCACAACTAACAGAGTGATGGATGTGGCATCAAGACTTGACAGCAACACACCCAAAGTGCCGCTGCCTTTCAGAGCCTCCGAAGAAACAACTCCTTGTCTTTCATATACATTGCAAATTATACCTCAACACCCAACAACCCTATGAACTCTTTGCACCCTTCGTTGTGCCCAGTGTCTGAGGACCCTCCCTAATTTTAGGTGAAACGGAGCAGAGCCAGCAAAAACCCAGCGGCGGGGACAAGGCCTGTAGTGTAACAGAGCTAGTCCAGATCTGTATGAAACCTGATCGACAGACAAGCCGGGCCGGAGGAGACTGGGAGGGATCAGGCCTGCTGTCAGTTCTGCCACTGTCAGACAGGTAAGTCAATCTGAACTGTAGCAATGAACAAAGACATGGACGGATTTTAACGCAACAGGTTGTAAAAACCAGATTCAGTTGTGTGTGAATGCTGCCTGATTACAAATGACAGCGGATTTTATAGATGTTTCACAGAACTACATGTCAATGCAAGAGTTGAAAAAACATGTATTTTTTTTCTTCCTCCCCTGAACTTGTACTAATACCTTTCACTCGTGACTCTCATAAAGTGGTTTTAAGTGTTGCTCAAGAAAAAAAAAACAGAATTTGACATAATCTAGAATTAGAACTTTCCTCCCATTTCGCCTCTCCCTCTCTCTAAATGCCTCTCTCCCTCTGTCTCTCTACACCCCCTCTCTCCAGCTCTCACCCTCCCACAGGTCAGCCCAGCTCTGGCCCTCTCCTGTGTATTTAAAGTAATTGCTCATGGCAGTCAAGGTGTCTGCATAAGGGCCTGTCATAAGCAATCCACTGGCATGAGTAGGGGCCTTGTGCATGAACCTAATCCAGTCAGTGAAGCCAAATGGACGGACGGAGGGGGTTAAGAAGTTGTTCAACAGGAACCTGAAAAAAAGTAGGTTGTGTTGGATTTTAATCCTCTCAAAGTAACATGAAAATGAAGCCAAGTCATTTTTTTCTTATGCTGAAAATGATTATTTCTCTGTGGCTACCCCATCATGGTTTTGCATGGGTGCCTGTAACTTTGTTTTTGTTTTTCTACGGTTCACCACATGCCGGTTCAAAGAAGAAATAAATTCAGCTGTTTTCATTTCTGCTTTATTGTTTTGTCATGAGACTCTTCCGTGGCAAATTTACTGTGCACTCAAAAGCAATGCACTATATTTTTTGCTTAATATCAGCCTTCCCCTTGTTCCCTTTTGCACTAGTGTCTAATCAGTGCACTGTCAGACGTAGTGCTTTTTTTTTTTTTGCACAAGAGAACAGGCCTCTGTATTTGCTTTCACACTGTGAGGGCTGTTTGCTGAAGGCCTTCGACACACACAGAAATTCCTCACCCACTTACCCCACCGCCACGCCAAGTTCTGTAGCATGTTCAACGGCTGACAGAGACGGACAGACAGACAGAAAGACAGACAGGAACTAAGGGGCCAAGACCAAACGTCGACCCTCTCTGGGGCATGGCGACTCTGGTCAGACACAGCAATAAGAAGTGGAGCCTCGGCCCCTCCAGCCAGACTTGAGAGGAGACGACTTAAGGTCCTAAGTGTTTGGGAAACAGGCCCATCAATGTCAAAGCCTTTTATTGCTTTGGCTTCCTATTGCTTTTCCCTGCTTGGGGGTTAGTATGAATCTACTCCCAGCGAAGGCAGTGGGATGGGTTCATCTTTCATCAGTCATAACCTTGGCAATTAAGTAGGCACACATGAGGAATGACCCAAGATTAAAAGAAAAAAGGTCATGGGTTGTTTTAAGTGGGTTGTGAGTGAGGCGCTGTTGTAGTTATGCATACACAGTAGCACTGAAATGTTTTCAACTCCTTCCAATTTCTAATTTTAAAAAATTAACAATTGACCCTTATTATTTAAATCAATTGATAAGAGAGAGAAAGCTTTGAGCACAGAATGTACTTCAGGGTTAGGGGTGTGTCAGATAAACACGGAATCAGAAAAGTTTATAAGTTTGTTATAGAAGGCGAACAGTTGACAGTTTCTTCATTATTTAAATATATAATGCTAAAGAACTATGAAGATGTACACCTGAAAAAAATGGCTGACAATAAACAACAATTTAAATTTTCATTACGGAGACATTAAACGTAAACCCAGGTGGCCATTCCCACGGTGTACATGCATTATCAGGCTGACTAAATGACATTCAATTTCTTTTGCCAAGTTTTTACACAAAACTGTGAAAGAAAACTCTTTCCAGACTCCATGGAACAGATTGATGATGATTACTGACTGTTTCATAAACAATTTCGCTGGAAACACAAAACTAATGACAACATTATGGCTCTTTTGTTTCAATACAAAATACTTTGTGTTATGTCACAAATGAGGACTCAATTTAGATTTCATAGCAAACAAATGACCAAATGCACATGGCTCAAAAATGATGGAAACTCCGGGCTCATAAAGTCATATTTACTAATAAAATTTAGGCAAATAACAATGTCTGCTTTCTCGGCCAAACAGCGTTTTATGGAGCTACCGAGAAACACAGCGAAGCACAGGGGGATGGAGGAAGTCGGGAACTGCTGGTCTTAACCCAAAACTAATAGTTTAGTTACACACTCGCATTCAGCCCAAATTGGTTGTGTTTATACTCAAAATCTGCCCTTTTTTATAGTACATTGTCCATATAGTGCACAGAAATGTTTCTCTTTATCTATGTAACTATCCAGCTACCTATCTTGTCTTTCTATTTACAAAAATCCATGCAGTTACACACACACTCAGTCAGCCTGGTCGAGGCACCCAGGATGGAGCGAGTGGCTTTGGCACTTGACAAACGGCTTGTTTTAATGCTCCTGACAACCCTGTGAGATGAACCCCTGCTTACACCAACACACGCTGCGCTCCTCTCGCCCTCGTCTCTTCCCCTCCGAGTCTCAAACACGAGGTGAATCCGTTCCACCCTCCCTCCGCCTCGCACGGACATTCCCCTTGGCCTCACCCCTCCAGTCCGATCTGGAGTGTGAGCACGAATGACATCTCAAGAAGAAAGTATGAGGATGTACTAAACAGCAGTAAGAGCTGACTGCTGCCAG